>VWPW01021866.1:980354-1053165 GCA_013389825.1 Crypturellus undulatus | reverse complement strand
TTCGAGCCCAGGGGTGCCTGAGAAAGGCTCATAATGAGCTGGATAGTATTCTTCATCCTTTTCCTTCTAAATTACATGACAGAGAGCAAACTGCATCAACACTACCTCTACACTGGGCATATAAGGTGAGAGGTAAGTGTCCTAGAGAAGCTTATGACCAGGAACCAGCTGTTCCAGTTCTGGAGTCAAGTTGCTTTCCACAACACATCCAGGAGCTCTTTTCACAGCTAATGAGAGTGGCGACAGTCCTATTTCTAAGTCCTTAATGTAGCTACTGTTGAAAGAAAGATAAAAGTGGGAGCCCGCTGGTAGAGCCTTTGACCCTGTTTGTTCCAACCAAGCATGGCAAGAGCATAGAGTCTAAGGTGGTAGGCAATTAAAATCACTTTCATTCAGAAAATACTGAGGAACTACTCAGCCTCTGCTTTTGCAGTCAAGCTTTGTCAGCATTATAACACTACCCTAATGAGTGCTTTGCAGGCTTAAGTGCAGACCACCTTGTATAATTTAATAGGCTTCATAAAAGTGTCTAATTGAGCACCCACATTCTTCAAGTGAAGCCACAGGGAACACTGCCTAAGGAAGACGTTCAGTTGGAAATGAGACCAGGAAATGAGTTTGAAATACTCTCATTAGATTGCCGCTGTCTTAAAGTGTGAGTTGCACGCATGCAATCGGTTTGCCAGGAATCCTGTGTCTTTTCTGTCTTTTTATCTTAGTGTAAAATTCCTTTCCTAGCAGGAAGAGCATGGAGGGGCATTGTACCCTGCTGTCCCGTATCTTAGATTCGTTATGTCCAAAACATTCCCAGCCTGGGTGTGACCTGCAAATTGATTATTTATCCTACTTCATCCTCAAAAATTTCAAGACAAAATTCTTAATTTGATCCCAAACCTCAGTGGGATCAAAATTTGAGCACCTAGCAAAAATCTAGGAGTATTTCTTTCAATATACATATGTTCTCAGCAGTGCTGGTATTTCCCTTCTCCTATGCTTTGTTTTTACTGTTGAATTATGCAGATATGGACCTTTAGGACACAGTGTATTAAATGTCAGTATATATGTAATTAAGTAGGATTGTAAAAAAGTATTTTAAAATGGTGTCATCATTTTCCTAAAATCCATTAAAACTGCAGTACTTTGCAGTAGTTTCACACTATTTTCCCGAAGTAATCACACTATAATTACATTTTTTTTTGCTACAGAGCATAAACTCACTTTGTTGACAAACTCTTGCTAATTTTTTCGCAAAGTTTTGTTTTGAACTGATCAAGACCTGTAATTTCCAAGTAGAGTTAGTTTATAAAATGGAGAAAATCTTTATGTTAATAAAAATAGTGATTATGTAGTTTCATTTACAAATTTCTATTATTCATTTTATTTGATTACTAGCTGTTCTTTAGAGGAGAAATAGTTTAAAGCTTCAGGGGGGTTGTTAGATTAGTTTTGGGCAAATTTTTTTTAAGATCACTTTAGAAAACTGATCTTAAAACTTCTCAAACTTTTGGAAAGTTTCTAAAGAAAAAAAGATGGATATATGAAAAAAGTAAATTCCACTTAAAAAAAAAAAAGATTTTTTTTTGTGGGTGTACAATTCTTTTAAAATAATCACTGGATTTGTTAGAAAGGATTTTTTTCCATCTTCAGATTACATGAAGATGCACTGCATAGTAGCAGCAGCAGTACCTGTTGCTGATTTTTTCTCAGTTTGATAAAAGGAAATGCTATTTTCACCAAAGATAATATTTATTCTAGGATGTACTGTTTGTCAGTATCCAGATCAGATACTGTCAGATACTGTCTTCACTGGTCTCCCCATAGTACAGATTCATATTCAAGAGTACAGATTCATAGTCCGCTTACTTCCTGGTATCCCCTCTTCGTCTGTCGCAGCATCATGGTTTTGCACATACCACCCACAGAAAAAGTGTTTAGATTATTATATCCAGAATGATCTAACTTGATTTTTTGCCACTTTCAATCTCAAGTTCTTATTTTAAAACACATTACTACTTTGCTTCTTGTTACCCTATTTTATCTGTTCATGGCTTTTCCTAATTTAGCATAGTGTATATATCTGGGAAATTATATATCTGTTTTTCCACATCACTGATAAAGCTGTGTAAATTAATGCAATCTTTCCTCTGAATAAAATGTTAGCCACAGCACAGAATGAACTAAGTGACTTCTGCTCTGGGGACTCCGTTGAGTATTATTCTAATTTTCTTCCCATATTTGAATCAACAATTATGACTTCATATAAGACAAACTATTTTTATAAATAGATGTAGGGCTTGTGGCTAGATTAATTGAACTTCTGAACATGCAAAAATACTCATCTCCCTCCTCTCCCCTTAAGGCTGTTTAGAAGAATGAACCAAGGTCAATTTACTTATTATGCTATGATTAATTTATGGAATTGTGCCATATGTGTGAATTAATTCTTCTGCTAGTTGAGATATGTGAATAAAATAATTAACTAATACACATATACATTTATTTTATTAACAATATAATAATAATATAATATATAAGTGTAATATAAATGTAATATAAATAATGATAAAAATAATAAAAATGTAATAATATAAATCTAATATAAATAATGTAATAATAATAATAATAATAATAATAATAATAATAATAATAATAAATGTATTTATTATGTGCAGTGACCCTGTGGTATGTATTTTACTTTGCAAGACCAAGCATATTTTGAATTAAAGCTTTTAGTTTAGAAAATATAAGTCAATGATACTGCGATGTGCAAAGGACTATAAATAATCTTATAGGCAGTTGTAACATGATGTTGAAATATTAATGAATTCATATTAATTTAATTCATAACCTTACTCAATTAATCTTAAGTGACATAATGCTAACAGGTTCACAGAGATAAAATCTGCATAGACACTGCCAGCAGAATAAATAAAGAGAAGTGCATATTTCATTTGTTCAGCTGTGTAGCTGAAAGCTCCCTCTGGACAGGAGAGACTAAAAGGTCCCATTTTCTGCCGCTGAAAGACATTTTCTCTTCACAGAGAGCTGAAGGATCTATTTGTCGCTGTTTTAAAAAATACTTAATACCAATTTTCTGAGGAAGTACCTCAGCAGTAGCCGTAAAAGGCTTAGAATGCATTAGAACCACATTATAAACACTGTGTGTACAGAATCAGTATCTTTAATGTGTGGCCTTGTTTCCTTCTCATGTGGGACCTGCGCCCTGTTTCCTAGGAGCATGCATTGCCTTCAGGTGCTGGCGCCAGCTCTGTAGCTATCAATAGTCAGAGCTTCAGTTTTGAGAGCAAAGAAGTCCAGGAAGGCTTTAAATGTACATAAATATATAAATAAGAGGATGCTTTGTTGATCTAGTAAAACAGAATTAAAAAGAAACTACAGAGCTATCACAGCTTTCGACAGCAATGGAAGGCAACGGTCGAATCTAGGACAGTTAGAAAATTAGTTTGTGTGCTAAAATACTGGTATGAACATAAAGAGAAAGAAAGGGGAACTAAACATAATCAACTGTGTTTATATATATATATATAAACATGAAATAATACAGTGTTTGAAAAAGGAATAAAGGAAACAGAAGCAAACTTGTGAAGAAGGGATGCAGCAGGTTTGCTTTCCTACACACCAGAACACTTGTGGAAAGGGAGGAGGGAGGTCTAAAATACCATGAGCCACGTGATGGTTGAAAAGACACACCTGAGAGGAGTCATTAGCACAGATGGTGCACAGGAGACTACAGTGTGGAGCTGCGGGGGAAGAGTAATCAAATGAAAAATACAGGGTCTGTGTGACAGCAGAGTGCGTAACACTGAAATGCTGAAGTGGGCACCAAAAAACCAGCCATGTCAGGAGTGCAGGACAAGCGAAACAAGCTATGGCCGAGCACAGAGTAGAGAGCAGAGAGAGCACATGCTTTTAGCGGCAGGGAAAATGGGTAGCCTCAGGAGAGGTGAAGGGAAGAGGAAAGAAAACGTGCCCTGTCTCTGAACAGCTTGCTAGGAACTCACTGTCAACTCACCCTGTGACTGAACTATTGAATAGTTTGAGTAGATTTGCAGCAATGGGTTATGTGAGGTCTGATTCACAGGAATGGGACCAAAAAGTCGTGTGAAACAATAGCCTGGGATGTTGCTGGGAAATCCCCAAGCAGAGAAATACACTGTTCATTTTATTGCAGCCAGTAGTGTCTGTGATGTTTGCCCGGGAAGACTCTGTTTGCATCTTTGATTGAGTAACAAGCCAGAAGCTTCTTGGTTCTCCAAAATGCCATCCCCACTACTTTTAGCATCTCCTACTTCTTTATCCAGAGAAATATAAATTCAAGAATGTGGTTGGATTTAAAGACTACTTCTAGAGAAAGGAGGAAGTGTCTTGCTTCTGAAAAGTGGCATTTTAAACTCTTACTTTGGTAATACTGTAGTGTAGCCACTGCGTTGCAATCACTTAGACAGAAACTTAGACAGACTTCCCCAGGTTTACTCTGAGAGTTAAGCAGGCCATGACCATGGTGAAAGAAATGATGAAGAATAAAATTTTTGGCACTTGCCTGGGATATGTGTTAGGCACATACAAACACAGATGTTATCAAAATAAGTCTGCTTACAATGGAAAATATGAGACAGAATTGAGTTAGTCCTGAAACTGGCTGGGGGTGAGTGCAGTTAATTTGTTATATTCTCATTAAAAACGGTCAGTTAGACTTCAGGAATATTTTGTTTAACAAGACTATGTGGTAATGGCAATCTGTATCCACTGATGTAAATTAGTAGCATCTTCTAAAAGCCCTTAATAAAAAACGACAAGCTGGAATCCTGCTTAAGCCATACGATATGGAGCTAGGCATAGGATAGATGCAAAATGATTTAAAATATCATAAATAGGGAATGAGGATGAAGATGGAAGGAGAATCATTTTATTTGCCATTTCCAGTTGGTATTGCTGAATCCCTGTCATTTTCTCTCATTATTCAATATAATGATTTTGAAAAATCTGGCCCTTTACTACATATATATTTAAAGGGCACAATTTTGAAAAATCCATCCATATTTCTGTCTGTGTGGTTTCATGCTCATGCTTAATTGGGGATACATTTTTCTCCTGCATACAAAGCAGACAAAGGATTGATTTTATTTTCAACACAGCCTTTGCTTATTTAATTCAAATGTGGTCAATCAATATAAATACATTTTAGCACAACAGAAACCAAAAGCAGAGACAAGGAGAATCACAAGCATTACAAGAGTGAGGAGCTGACAGAAACATCTTCTAAACTTAGTTGTCTATGCAGTTTAGTCCCCTAGAATTAACGTATTCTGTTCATGATAGGTAGTAATATTAGAAGAAATACTCTGATAAAAGATATTTTCATTAAAAGAAATTTTGGATCAGGTATGTGAAGATTCAAAGCCATTATCATATTGAGAGCCATAACTGTGAGAACCGATCCAACAATCTAACTGAAGAAATAAGAGGACAGGAACTGTTTAAACAAGAATTGAATGACACCATGAAGGATGGTGAAGGCCACAGTTAGGAGATGAAACAAGTATTGCAAGTATTAATTGTTTCTGCTCAGCCCTTCTCCTTTCATACATCAAGATAAATACACTCTAATGTGTTTTCTATTAGAAAAAAAACAAACATGGTTAAGATTCAGGGTTTGAATGAATACTTCAGACTGATGTCTAGCAACCCATATTTTCTGCTTACCATCATAATAAATGTAACATGCAAAGTCTGTTGTTGACTTCCGGAAACTTTGTATTATTTTCTAGTGTGAGAGTGTAGTACAGGCTCACCTTTCTCTATATGTGTTGGACCTCTGCAAAATAATCACAGGAAATTACAAGCTAAGATGATGGTGACTCATAGCACTTGAGTAACACATATTGAAAATAGCATGAAAACACTTATTTCTTTTAATGGTTTTGTACACTCAGTTTGAGCGCTGGTGACTGGAGGTCCCATTGAACAGGAACAAAAAAATTGCAATATGTCCCTACCTACAATATTTTTAATGTTTCATTTCAAAACAAGCTATAATTTGTAATTAATAAGAAGTAAAAGTCAGAAATGCCAATATTATGTGGCATAGTTCTCTAGCAGAAATGGAGTGCACATGGGCAGCAAGGATATCTGAGCTTAATGAGCAGGATTTCACTAAGTCCTAGGCAAACATATTTTTTTGTAAATTAATCATTAGAAATACTGGGATGGATTTAGGAAAAGGACAATGGGTATTGTGTAACTTTTTATTTGTTTGTTTATTTTTATTGTTATTATTTGTCAGAAGGATCTTTTTATATGACACAGGCAGTTCCATCTCCATGTGAGGAAGAACTTTCCTGTGAAGAGCCCTGGAACAGGCTGCCCAGAGAGGTTGTAGAGGCTCCTTCTCTGGAGATCTTCCAAACCCGACAAACCCAGCAGGGGGGTTGGACGAGATGATATCTAGAGGTCCCTTCCAACCTCAGCCCTGCTGTGATTCTGTGTGATTCTGTGATATTCCTGCACAATGGCGAATGGTCAAATTTTGATATTTCCAGAAAACAGAGGCATATGAGTATAGAGAACAGCCTTTATCATTTTACCAACCAGCCTTAAAATACTAAGAATTGCATTCTTAAAACAAAACCGTATCATGTGTTCTTTGTTTTATTTTTCTTTTATTGCTTTTCTCATATTGCTCTTGCTATCCCCTTTTTAAGTAAAGTATTTAAAAAAAATACAATAGTCTTTTTATAAAATGTGAGTCTTTGTCATTAAATTCTAGTGTCCATCTTTTCTCTCATGAAAAATACATATCTGTATGACTCTTTAGGCACTCATTTATTTATGGTGTGGGAAAGTTCTTATTCCCTAAGCCATGACTGAACACACCACTGGTGACTCTCCATTTGACTTATCTCTGGAGCACCATATTCAAGTATTCTTTTCTTTTTCTTTTTTTTTCTGTTTTTCTTTTAAGAAATCATCTGCAGAGAAAGGAGTGGTTAAAAGGAAGCAAAAAGATGATCAGATTGCCTTCTTTCTCATTTCCTCTTTCTATTCTTCTTCAGTTGTCTTTCACTGCTACATGTCTAGCCAATGACTTCTCAACTTTTCTTCAAGAACACTGGATAGTCCAAAATAAGGGGTACACCAAACTCTTACTTGCCCTCTAACTTCTGACACATTTGTTAGAATTCATTGCTTCTAATGCTAACTGACCTGAATTTCTTGTAGGATTGACCAGAGTAAAGTAAAACTGAATGAAGTCCTAGTGAGGTGTGGGCTTTAGTAGTCCGTTACTGGTTGTTTTCTTTTTCAAAGAAGTAGTTTGAAGTTAAAATGTTCAGCTTAATGTGCCATTTTTTTCCCAGTCATAAATATCTTGTCCCACTGACTGCAGTGAGTATTTTAATCTTGAAACACTTTTTTTCTGGACAGCTTTGGTGTCTGTTCTGTATACTTCCAAGATTTTTGCTTGATTATATAGGGAAGGTGTTAGCATTCACATAAAAGTTACTGCCTGACTGTCAGCAGCAACTGAGTATTATTTCCCCCGGCTATGAGGGTGACAGAGAGACAGACAGCTATCTGCAGCTTTTGGATTTGTTCCAAGCTGCTGCCTTTCCGAGTCACTGCAAGGAACTCTGTAAGTGACATGGCTAATGAAAATAGCAATTATCCCGTACTATGTCTGTCAAGAGTATATGGCAAAGCAATCTGTACTCTAAAGTGTCACTCTGCATTAATGTGAGCTACTTTATTGTGTGCCAGGGAATGCACTTTGCCCTTGGCAGAGATATGGTCTTTGGTTCTGAGATAACAGTACATACTATGTCTTGGAAGAAAAAAGAGCTATACCAAAAGGAGGGTCTAGGCTGAATTCTCGTTTCAAATTTGTTTTACACTGTTTTATTTCCACTGCTGTTAATTGAGCAGCCTTTGATTTACAGTAATGTAGGCATGATTAAAACCAAGTTTTCTGTATCAACTGTTGGCATTATGCGTTTGCTTATTATCTATACAGAGGTGAAAACCCAAAGAACTCGATCATAGAACTTTGAAACTTCTTGTTGTGGCCAAGTTAAGAAGCCATATTATTGGTACCCCAATTTAATTTGTTTGCTTTGTAGCTTCATACAAATTACCTTTTTTTAAAATTCTATTTGCCTTATTTTCCCTAAATTACATGTGTGTGTATATAAATATATGTACATATAAGTTTATATAATAAAGTGAGATTAAATAAGTCAGTCAAAAAATGAAAGATGTGAGTGACTTATGTCTACCTGATTAATACAATCAGTTGGTATATTTTAGTGCGTTCTGATTTTATACATAAATCCTGTCTCCAGCCATACCATGAATTTTATTATATTTGTGTTGGACAAAACTGTAGTAGCTATATTTTCTAGCTCTAAAACTATCATATATTTGCAACCTTGTGAAAAATAAATCTGTTTTTTTTATGGAACTTAGGCAACTGAGCTTTCTTCTATTTGCTTTTAACAGAAAAATATGTAAATGTATGAAGGAATAAAATAGGGTCAAATTGTAAAGATGTGATATAAAGAAGTTGATATAAGAGGTTTTTTATCTAGTGTAATGCAGCGCTTGTGAAACAAATTGAGCCTTTTAGTCACCATATGGTACTTCTAGAGCTCTATTATTGTCCTTGTACCCTAGACCTCCTCTCTAGCCAACCAAATTTCACCTCTCTTGGTGCCTTATTTACTTCATTAGGGTCCATTCATATTTTGATTTAACTGCTAGTTCTGATTGGAAGAAAGAAAATGATTCATCCCATAAGAACAAATGAGAATGTTAGCGGAGACAAGCACAGCAAAACTAAGCAGCTGCCTGATGCCTCCCCCCTTTTTTTTTTCTTTTCTTTTGGTTAAAAGAAATTCAAACCACTTTTAACTTCAAGTTAAAACTAGAAGGAAGAAAAATGGGCCTCCTTTCAGAAGCACCATATGCATTCTGAGTGCACACCAGCTGAGTTAGTAAGAGATAAGCATAAACATAAATCTGTTGGATTAAAAATTGTCCTAATCATAATATGAGCACATTATAGAGTATATAATTAGAGACTGAAGACGATGGAGGACAAATAATGCCTGATAGAGGGAACTTTTAAATAAATGTGAGTCTCTCCATCTACTTGAAAGTAGACTTTCAATCAAAGCTATAAGGATACAACTTCTGAAAGCATTTTCATTATCTGAGTATTTGTTGGAAAACATTGTCATTTATTTCCTGACTAAATTTCACACTCATTCAAAATCATGATGAGAGAGCATCAGAGGAAAAATGCAATTCTGATCCATATTTTAATAATAAAAAAAAGAAAGACACCTTGAAGAGGGAAAATAATCTGAGATTTTATGTCATTTGTTTACAAGTCAAGTTCTATTAAGAGAATAGGTAAAGTACCCTTTATATAAGGCCTTTTAAAGGTTCTATGTTACTTCTTCAAGTTATTCACTCAGAGTAAAGGTACTTAGGATTCTATATCCCATTGGATATTTTCTCAGAACATTAATGATTAATATGAGAAGAGGAGTGAAAATGGTTCTATACCTTTTGTAAATATATTGCACATTTGAAAAAAAAAAAGAGGGAGAGAAATCAAGCATCAAAAACTGTCTGAAGCTGAATTACAGTACAGAACTAACCACGAATTTAGTGGTTACCTACAGAATCATGAATAATGAAAACATGAAGAGAAATTTTGAAACAGCTGCTTTGTACCACTAATCACTTCTTTCCTAGTGGAAAGGAGGAACTGTACAAGCCACAACTATTCCAGTGATACAAATGCCTCTGGGCGTAGCGACACTAATATTATTTTAGAGCAAAAAATCTAGTTTCAGACAACTGTATTCTGACTCAGCATGCTGCAATGCTCTATCTTTACTGAAGCATATATTGATGCACTTTTTAGATCTTTTTTGTTTGTTTTTAAACTCTTTTTTTCCTTTTTGACCTTTTCAAAAGCTCAATCTGGTTTACAGCCCACATACACAAATACACGCACAAATATTCTTTCAGTGTAACTGAAAGAACAGTAGATTCTGGGGCAGGGATAGGAGCAAACAGGCAAGGTCAAAGCAAAAGTCAACCCCTTCTCTGGATGAAAATGTCTGTGTCAGTTCAACCTCAGTTACCTACGATTCTGGCAAACGCAAAATGCAGAGCAGGAATCTGACACTCGTTAAGGCTGTAGATGAAATCCTGGCAATCAGTTCCTGTTGCAATCAATCACGCAGATTTAAACAGGAAAGGTATTTTTTTCCTTTGTATCGGCATACCGTAGGATAAAATACATTACCTGGTGTAAGAAGAGATAGAATGATGGGAAAGTAAAATTATGAGAATTTAAAGATTAACCATAGCTTAAATAAGCTATACCATCAACTAGTGAAAACAAGATAGCAAGCCAACCATCCTCCTGTAAAGTTTCATGTACCTTTTCCTTACAGCAACAAAAATAACCATAATAATAACGAAAGGGAGAGCAGCTCTTCCCTTGCTGCTTTTGGGAGCGTGGCAGTCTGTACAGAATACCATATTCCACCAGCTTTCAACCTAATTTTTCTGTCTCCCAGAGTTTCTTCTCTTATTCCCATAACACAAAGGTCTTCCAACCCCTTTTGTACATGTTCTTTGGCCGTTGATCCTCCTCCTCCTGCCAACTTCATTGAGGCCACCCCAAGTCTGTAAACAAGTTTTGGAACCCTATGGACTGTACAAGTTTCTCTTCAGAAGAGAATGTTTATTACATGGATTTCAGCCTCTATAAAACACACATAAATCCTTTTAAATTTGTAACTATTTGCTTGATTTGCCTCCCTCTCCAAGTATTTAAATGTATTTGCCAAAATCTCTGGACAGAGATCAGTGGCCAGTCCAAATCAAGGCTGCAACACAAGAAGACAAAATAATTCAGAAAAGCTATCAGAAAACTCCGTAACATTTCTACCTTCTGCATCCCCAGATATGAGGCTTGAATATATTTTTCCAGACTTCCCCAGCTAAGTGTGCCTCTGAAATAACATTGCTGCATTCTGTTGCAGCGAAGCTCTGAGGAGTGAAAATTTGAAAGAAAGCTTTATTATAAGGAATTAGTTTCAATCTTTAGAGACCAATGGCTTCTCACAAACCCAGTATTTACCAGTATTCTGACAACCTGATTACTAATTCAGTAAACACCTATAAGAAAGTCTTTAGAAACACATGTTTAGAGAAAGAGTGAGTGTTAAAAAACACAATGATGCCTGGGTTAAAAATGGAAAGCGTTGTTGAAGATTTTGGAATTTTGAAGGAAAGTCTAGATTTGCATACTGTTGACTTTTGAAGCCTTCAACTGCTTACAAATGCTACATGTACTGTTACATTAATGTATTTTCCCTGTTATGAATCATTCTCAGATCACCACCGCAGTGTAAGGAAGGTAGAAAGCAGGGAAATAATAGAAGGACGTAGGAGAGGAAAGGAAGGAGCATTCCTACTGTGTGGCTGGCTAATGGCAAAGCAGATTGGGAAGGCTTTTTGTGTTACTCTGAATTATGATTTAGGATTTCTAAATGCAGAGGCAGTCAACAGCAAATCGGGACATTAGAATTTGTGCAGTAATTTGTTTTACAAAGGGAATATTGATTTCTTAGCAAAACATAGCAACACCTTCGGAAAGTGCCGCTAGTCAAGGAGATCTTTGGCTTTTTGCTCTTTTACCCCTTCAGAAATGCTCTATAACTTGTAATAGCCTCTTTGGCTACAGAATTTATTACAGTAGAGTTCTTCTGTTCTCTTACCATTTAATATGAGCTTAATAGATGTACTCCAATAATTTTTTGTCCTAAAATATTAATTAAGAATTAAGGAGTAAAGCATGGGAGGGAGTAAAGCATGTTTTTTGGGGGGGGGGGGGGGGGGGGGGGGGGGTGAAGGGAAGGGAGGCTCTTGATCTGTCTTTTATTTTTTTCTAGAACATATAAGTAATGTAATTAATTGAGATGCAAATTGTCAAGACATGCAGTGTCTTACTTTGTGCTGGATGAGATTCACCCGTGAGAGCAACAGGCTATGACCTGCCATGGTAGATGTGGACTCAAGTAATTAGGGAGCTTGTTCTCAATCACCCCGCAGACTGGGGAAAGCTGCACACAGGAGAGAGGTTTTTCAAGGCTCTGACACTGCTGTTATGAACTTTCAGCACAACCAGCCCGTTCACCTGGCTGATAGCGCTGGTGTGATGCATCCTTCCTGCAGAGCAGCCTGGCCCCTTGCCCTGCGTGGCTTTCCCTCTCCGTGGCTGGGCAGGAGGCAAGGTAGGGCACATCAGATCGGTAAAGCCTCCCATTGGCCTCCAGAAATATACGGCAGCGCTATGAGAGGCATTGGGTGTGATTGCTTGCTTTGACATGCTTTCCAGAACAGCATGGAGCCTGAACCCAGTTGCACTTCTGGGAGCAACCAGGAAATGCAGAGCTTTCCAAAGCCTGAGTAATGGGTTGCCACATCCCTAAGGAAGCAGTGCGCACTTCCACTCTGCTTTACAGATGCCGTGAGAGGTGAAACGCAGAGGGAGGCACTATGGGCTCAGCAGGGTGATTTAACAGACCTGGGGGAAGCCAGATTGCTTTAATACGAGATTTACTTCTTGTTCACTCTACCAGGGTGCCCCTCAAACACTGCTCAAAGTGTGTTCATTGGTCATGGGATTTGAATCACTTCTGTCTTGCCTTGGAAAAGTTCTTGGCAAAGCGCTATCATCAGAAGTATTTTGTAGATAATAAATGGAAAGAAGGAGGGTTATATTCCTGATTTGTATGCTTAGTTCCAGTAGCAGTTTTGCTTGTTACGTTTTTATTATTAAGATATTTTATGTGTTGTTTTGTGCATGAGATCAGGATTTAGGCTTCCCTTCAGCTGCAAGGCTTGGAATATATACTACATATATGTATATATCTGTATATATGTATATATATGTATATATGTGTGTATATACACCTGTGTGTGTGTGTGTGTGTATATACTACAGTATATAACTCTCCTTTTTTTGGTATAATCTTAAGTTTGCTCTTCCTCATCTTTCTTTGGGCCGTAGTCATAGTAGCTGTAAAATATATGTCCACAAACACGTATTTGCTAAAGATTTATAAGGCTGCTAAAAGCCTTTTAAGATTAAGATGAAAATTGTCTATATTGGAGTTATCATTTGACTTGATACCTTTAAGAAATGAGACAAAGAAAGTCTAGATGGCTGATGAAAATCTGTAAGCTGATAGACCCTGGTCATTATCCTTTGATATGATGGGGTAGGGAGGAAAGGAAAAAAATATATAATTAAGGTTTCATGCCATTAAATGAAATTACTAATATCTAGCTATTTACTTCATATAAGGACTAATTAGCAATATTTGTACTTGTGTAGATATGTGTAATTTTTGTGTTTCAGGGGGAGTGGATAGTATCTACTCTGTACTGATTCTAGCTTGAATAGCTTCAGTATATTGCAAAACAGTCTTTTTCTCAGATTCTGACAAAAGTGAAATGCTAGAAATAAAAATTAACATGATTTTTCTATATAGATAGGACCCACACCTGCATACTAATCCTTTACATATTTGCCCTTCCTTTTAAAATTTTTAAGTCTCTGCTCCTTGTTGCGAGTAAAGATGTTAAAATCAAAAGCAGCTTCCTCTGATAGAAGTGCCTCATTCCTGGGTACAGTTGCATTGCTTTAATATGCTCCCTGTTACCTTCTGCCTGATTTCAATGCACTCAAGGATTCTCTTGATGTTCATAACTGCTGCTGCCACTATTCAGATATCTTCATCAATCTCTTCACGACAGTTCTTAAGGACTTTTTCTTCAGAGGATCCAGCCTGCTCAAAGCCCATCAGTGTATTAAAAGTCTGATTAAACCTGCAGAATGTCTGACAGGCCTAGCTGTGGGGATTCCAGGTTAACCATCTGTAATCATCTGATCTTAAACAGTATTAAAATAATGTTTCAAAAAAGCCATGTTTGAATGCTACCATGTTTGTAATCCAATAAATGCTATCACAGTATTAGTTGGTATTCACTGAAGATATGAATTCTGAGCAGCCTCAGCTGCAATATCTAGTCATTTTTAAAGTTTTTTTCTTTCTTTTTTTTAAAGATTTTATATGCTTAGATATCATTTCTATAAAATAGCAGGTCATATATTTATTAGTTGAGTGTAAAATATGCTATGAAATTACTTTGACATTTCAAGCAGGTTATTCTAAGAACTTGTAACCTCTCTATAGGGCTATATTTTAGGAAAAGATAAGCTTTTCCTGTACCACATCAAAAAATATTCCACAACGGCATATTCTATTGCTGATTTATCAAGTATTAGGGCCACCTAATTGGATTCAGGTGAAATCAGTTGTTCTCCACCAGAACAAAGTGGTCCCAAGTACGCCATTCCTTAGATTTACCTTACTGATCTACAGCTAGAGTCAGATCTGGAAGTGTCCTTATTAAATAGAGAAACTGCTCTCCAGAAGCACTTTTGTTTAAATTTAGTTGAGCTTTGTCTGCAGGAAGAGTTTAGAAATACAAATCATAAAACCTGAGCTCTGTCTTCTTTTCTTGGTCTTGACTTGCTCCTCTTTGAATACAGTTAGCTTTGGGAAAGCCAGGAATAGTGAGGAACACAAAACAGTGAAGCACATCCATGGGTGTCCTTAAGCTCTGCAATGGGGGAGAAATAACCATACTATCCAAAGCATGCTATCTGTATGCAATACAAATAAGCAACTTCCAGTTAAACAAATTCCAGTAGATTCCCCTTTGCAGCAGAAAACAGATAGGTGAGGCAAAAGAAAGGAAAAGAGTGATTAGTCTGAAGGCCCAGATAAGCTGTAGATTACACATAGCTATTTCCATAGCCTTTTGTGGAGTCAGCTGGCCAACTGTAAACAAGCAGTGATAAAATATGCCCTAAAGGAAGGATTTTGTTCTAGTTCAGACAGTCCTTTTTCATGCAACCTCTAGTTCACTTTTAATCTCTTTCTTCCTTTTAACTCTACTTTCTGTCATTTTTTATCATGTACATAAAAAACATCAAGAAAAAGGTAAGATAAGCCTATCTAATCCTACCCTATCCAAAAATAAAATAGCTTTTCAATGCTAATCGTTAATGTCTGTTGTATATTATTCAGGCTAAGTCAGCATGTAAGGCAGAATGGAAGCATAAAACTGTAGTTACTTATCTAGGAGAAATTAATATACTTATATATTGCTCTAACTGAAACGCTTTTATTCTTGCTAGTCCATCACATCAAAAAAAGACAAATATTTTAAATAGATGAAGCTGGCCGGGCCTATAAAGCACTTTATCTAGACAAAAATACATTCTGCAGCTAAGATGTTATAGAGAATATGGAATATGCATGGTAGAAGAGCTGTTTACCCAATGGTCTATTGATGTATCTGTCAATAGCTTCTTTCCCTTTTTGACTCTAACTCAGTACTTAAAATGTCATTAATACATACTAAATCTTTCTTTGAATGATTCAGTTCCCACAAGTAGCAATTCCACTAGAGCAGAATGCAATTTTTATATAGCATTTTTTTTCTGAATAACTCTTCTAAGGAAGTTTGCCAGATTAAGCAAACAATTTTAGAAAGTATATCGGATGTATTTAATACTAGAACTAACATTAAAAAAAGAAAAAAACATGCCATTCAAAGTATCTAGTTTCCAGTGTTCAATATGGACATATAAGGAGAGAAAATTATTTTGGCCCAGATATTATTCACTTTCTGTAATGCAGATAAGATATGACATAGCTGCAGGATAGATAGGTTAGGTACATAACTATATCATCATCTATGGAGATATAGGTATAACAGGAAAAACTTCCAGTTCTGTCTTTGAAAGTAGTTGGTCAGAAATATTTCCAAGAATAAAAGAGATTAATTGCATTTTAGCGTTATGTTTTATAATAATTTATAATCTATCAACAGGTACGATATATAATTTCTAAATATCTTAATTTAATACATCAGAGATCTGAAAATAAAGTTACTGGACATTCATATTTTAAATTTTTCTCCAGGTAAAATGCATTAGCTATATTTTTCATAAAGGGATTGTCTGAAAATTATTTATTTCTTCAGATTAATTTGGGGGATAGTATTGCACTGTTTTCTTTAACACACTGTTAATGCAGTCTGAAATATTCTTGTTAAAGTATCACTTTGAATGTGGATAAAAATGGCTTGTGTTTTTGCTAACTGCGATGTCTTCATGATTCGTGTTGCAATCTGAGAGGACAGCTTATTTTATAAAGCTGTTATGGATTTTGTTAAAAACATTTAGCAAATACATACTTAAACAAGGGCATAATTAAGATAATATACTGCAGTTCAGCTAATGGAAAGGGCAGAACATATGATCAAATCAAGATTACAATTAAAATTGAATCAATGAACCAGCGAGTTAAATTTCTGATTCCATCCAGCTATACTATTACTACTAGACAATTGGATTGAATGATAGTTTTACCATTGGATAGAATTACTTGTTTTTTCTTTAATAAGACTTTTTCCTTCCTGCTTGACACTATAGTAGCAATGAATGCAGTCTTGGCCTCAGCGTGTAAAAGACATAAGGAAACATATGTCACTGTTAGGTAAGACTTACGTGTTGGTGTTTTGACTACCAAACTTTAGTTATCAGGTTATTTTCTGATACTTTGGTTATTTCCTAGTTCAGGGGAGTCCCTTAGCTCTGTCACAGTGAAACTATTGTTTTACCATCTCTCTCTTAAATCTAATTGCTACCAAATATTTTTAGCTTACTGCACTATAAATATTTAATGCACATGTAAGTTAGAGACCTTCAGTCTTTGATGTTTAACACGGCAGACCTGGGGGATTGTCATTCTGTAACTACAAACATTTTCACATGCACACGTGTAAAGTATGAGCTATATCCCAAAGGAAAGCACAGAACGATTAAGATTGAGTCTTACTGAAGTTTAAATCACATGACTGTGAATGTCTCTAAACTGGCACTAGGAGTATAGCTAATGAAAATGAATTTTTTCAGGTTTTAACAAATTTACCAATCTTCCCTACCTGAATCTTCAGTTCATTTAGCAAATTTACCAAACTTTCCTATGTAAATCAGTTGATTTCTTTTCCTGGAAAACCTATAAGGACAAAAGAAGGGAATTGAATTCTGCAGGCCTGTTTATCAGAAAATAAGTGAGATAACAAAAGAACAATTTTCTTCTAAGTATCTGCCTTTGAAGATGGATTCCTCAGGTAAAAGCTCAAGACCAAACAAATGATATTCTGGATCATGCAAACAGATAGTTCTTCCACACTACTCAATCTTTAATTCTTTAATCAAAGGGGAAATTTGTTCCTGTGCATAATTTTTGATTTCAGCATAGTTGCTACATTGGCTATGGATGAAGTAATCTTTTCAAAAATCTGAAAACTACAAATGGGTCATAGGTATGATCTTTACTTAGAGACTGATGTCAGCTTTGGCAATAAGGCAGTGAATACGAATCCCAGAAAGAGTGTTTTAGAAATGTAATGATTGATGTAGCACATTCTTTCTTTCATTTCATAGTATTTTATTTCTTAAGTATTAATCCAACAAAGATTGGTGGACTAAAGTGATTTTTTTTAATGACTATAGGACCAAATCCATGGAGAATGTTGACTTCTTTATAGTCTGTTTGCTCATAAATAAACAATGCAAGATTTTCTGACTCCAACTCTTGTAGTCCATGTCCCTCGCAATGAATAAAACTATAAAGAAATTCTGAATTATGAACTGCTAAAAATAATCCTGTAAACAGAAAGACATCACCCATGTCTGTTTTCAGTATTTTATCTGTAACTACCTAACTTTCTTTTTCTTTTTCATTGGAATAATTAACATATCTAACTATATTAATAATTATATAACATATCTAACTGTTTAATATAAAATCCCAAACCATAATGGGGCCAATATTAACCAAATACATTTCAATTCAACAAGTATCATGTTGAAATTTTAGTACATACATTAAACCTGGAGCTATTTTTTTCAGCTCTTTCCCAACGTGGAAGTCAGTGTTCTATCCTATTTTTTCCAGCTATTCGGCTCACTGCTGAATTTAGTCAATATAAATAATAATAAATCGGTGTGTTTAATGCAGGAAATGTGGACACTTAGCTCCTGGAAATATTAAAGGCATACAGAATTCCCAGGACAAGTCTATTGTAGCCGCAGTCTAATTTTCAAAGCCTTTGGTGAGCACTTTTTCCCAAAAGTGTCTAATTGGTTTTTGTTCCATTTATACTTCTCACCGTCAGCCTGTATCATTGAGCTCACAGTTTAATTATGATTTGTGTGGAAAAAGTACTTTCAGCCTGTGCCATGTAGTCTATGATCTGCTACTTATTTTTGTTTTCTATTGTTCTTATACAATGGGAAGTAGATTAATTTTGTATTCATCTTTTCCAAGCCATTCATGACTTTTTAATACTTCTGGCATCAGTTACCTCCTTTCCAGAGTGAAGGGTGAATTTGTTCAATCTCTCT
Organism: Crypturellus undulatus; assembly: GCA_013389825.1. Classification (NCBI taxonomy): domain Eukaryota; kingdom Metazoa; phylum Chordata; class Aves; order Tinamiformes; family Tinamidae; genus Crypturellus; species Crypturellus undulatus. Next base: position 1,034,570 of record VWPW01021866.1, on the reverse strand, counting down.
TTATTCTGAAACTGTCCATATCTTTGATTAGTGTGTACTTTTTTCCTGATTCCGCTGCTCATGAGATGAGCAGGAAAAGGAATTTTATGTAGCACTGAAGATGCAAGGCACAAGGGATTTATACAGTGGCATAATGATATATTCTACTTTCTTCTCTACTGCTCTGCTACTATTTGATTCTCCTTTCTGACTGTCATCAAGCTCTGAGGTGATGTTTTCAATGAGCTATTCACCAGATCTCTGAGAGGTAGTAACAAATTTAGAGCCTAGTCCCATACGTGTGTAGTTATGGTTGTTTTTCCCTGTGTGCATTACTTTGCATTTATTGACACTGAATTTCAGCTCTAACTTTATCATCCAGTCACTCAATGTCATGAGATCCATCTGCAATAGTTCAAAGACAACTTTCATTTTTACTGCCCTAAGGAATTTTTTATTGTTATCAAATTTTATTGACTTCCTTACCCCAGTTTCTACATCATTTTTGAGTACTTTGAAATGCGCAGGGCTGAACATGGCACTACAGGAAATTTCTGTCACTATGTATGATGGAAAAAAAGGATGGAATATTGCTAATCTCATAGATTGGTAAAGGGCCAAAATATGGTAAAATATGAATATAGGAGCTGATCAGCATCTAAGAAGCATATAGTTCTTAAGAAGCTCTGATTAGGGGTCTGCTCAACATTTTTTTTGTAGAAATCCAATACATTGATTGATAAATAAGTCATTTATTTATCCAGAAAGCTTTTATATGAGACAAAGCTTTCCCCTTCTATTATCATTCATTCTTGCTCCTTCTATCACCATATTTGTTCCTGTATCTTCAAACTGAACTATTACTGTTTCTGATAGTTCACTTAATACAGGAGCCAGACTACCTGTCCTCTGTTTGCTTTTTAATGAAAATTGGCCCTTATAACTGTTAATATTACAAAGAACTCAGAGGTATCTATAAAATAGACCCACCTGAGTTTCCTTTAAATGAGCTAGCTCTCCTACTGCTCACACTGTTATGGAACTTTAACAGCAGGGCAGAAAGTGATATAAAGTTTGACTTTCCAAGGATCTATTCAGATATTCTTCGAAGCATCCAATGGCTTAGCTGCCTTAAAATTGCTTGTACCAGCACTTGGGAGAGATAGAAGAGGATTAGAGCAAGCAGCAAGTCCAATGGAAGTAGACAAACCCTATAAAAGTTTTCCAAATGTCTAAAGTGTCCTGTTTTAATCATGCTTCAAGATCTCCTGTCTATGTTAAGCTTTCCTCCAAGACCCTTCTTGTCAAAGGCCTATGTCCATCGTAAATCCTAGGAGGAGGAGTTGGCCTATATTTTCCCTTTACCTGCTGTTCTCTCCCTCAGGAGGTGTACTTCAGGTTCTGGCTGCATGCAAGGAGACCATAGGAAGCACCATCTCCTGTGTCCTAGAAAAACACTTGGATCTCTACATGCTATATCCAAATGCTCAGTATAGGTGACCAGAATAGAGTCAACACATTCTCAGGGCCGCAGTTTCCTGTCTGGATCCTTTTTCAATTACTCCTGACAAGAATGGACTCCTTTATTGTATTTTCACTTCTGTATAGCAGTGTCCTCCAGGCAGGACTTGAGGCCAGATTTGTCTCCTGATTGCTGAAACATCTTAAAGGTTGAACCGAGGGGAATTCAGCAGCTGCCATTGGTAAATCCAGCACTGGCTACTCAAATCTGGTTTTGATGTGAACACAGATCCTCAAATCTGGTTTTGTGTTGGCATTTGGAGACGAAGTCCTTTCTAGAACGATTTCAGTGTTGCTTGTTGCGAAGCGAAATTGCAAACTGCCTGATTGCAGCCTGAGCTTAGGCTTCTTGGAAAGTGGATTCTGGGTGCCTCGTGGGCTTCAAGATCTAGAAGCAGACCCAGATAAAGATCAAGGGTGCAGTAGGCTGCAGTATCAAGGGAGCAACATTGAAAGGTAACAGGAGAGAATCATAGAATTGTTAAGGTTGGAAGGGACCTCTAGAGATCATCTAGTCCAACCCCCCTGCACACGCAGGGCCACCTAGAGCACCTGGCACAGGGCCACATCCAGGTGGGTCTTGAAGATCTCCAGAGAAGGAGACTCCACAACCTCTCTGGGCAGCCTGTTCCAGTGCTCTGTCACCCTCACTGTCAAAAAATTTTTCCTTAAGTTCCTGTGGAACTTTTGGTGCTTAAGTTTGTGGCCATTTCCTCTTGTTCTGTCAGTGACCACCAGTGAAAAGAGGCCAGCCCCATCCTCCTCACTGCCTCCCTTGAGGCACTTATAGACACTGATCAGGTCCCCTCTCAGCCTTCTCTTCTCCAGGCTGAACAGGCCCAACTCCCTCAGCCTCTCCTCATAGGGCAGATGTTCCAGGCCCCTGATCATCCTCGTGGCCCTGCGCTGGACTCTCTCCAGCAGCGCCACATCCCTCTTGTACTGTGGGGCCCAGAACTGGACACAGTGCTCCAGATGTGGCCTCACCAGGGCTGAGTAGAGGGGTAAGATCACCTCCCTCGACCTGCTGGAGACGCTCCTCTTAATGCACCCCAGGATGCCATTGGCCCTCTTGGCCACGAGGGCACACTGCTGCCTCATGGGCAACCTGTCGTCCACCATGACGCCCAGGTCCTTCTCAGCAGAGCTGCTCTCCAGCAGGTCGGTCCCCAGCCTGTACTGGTGTCTGCGGTTATTTCTCCCCAGGTGCAGGACTGTGCACTTGGCCTTGTTGAATTTCATGAGGTTTTTGACCGCCCAGTTGTCCAGTCTGTCCAGGTCCCTCTGGATGGCAGCGCACCCCTCTGGCGTATCCGCTACTCCTCCTAGCTTTGTATCATCTGCAAACTTGCTGAGGGCACACTCTGTGCCTTCATCCAGGTCACTGATGAATAAATTGAACAGGACTGGACCAAGGACTGACCCCTGGGGGACACCGCTCAACACAGGCCTCCAACTAGACTCTGCACCGCTGATCACCACCCTCTGAGCTCTGCCATCTAGCCAATTCCCAATGCACCTCACCGACCACTCATCCAGCCCACACCTCCGGAGCTTGTCCAGGAGGATGTTGTGAGGGACGGGGTCAAAAGCCTTGGTGAAGTCAAGGTAGATGACATCCACTGCTCTCCCCTCATCTATCCATCTGGTTTTCTCATCCTAGAAGGCTATCAGGCTAGTCAAGCATGATTTCCCTTTCGTGAATCCATGCTGACTAGTCTTGAGCACCTTCTTGTCCTCTATGTGCCTGAAGACGAAGAAGAGAACATGAAGCCACAACTCTCACAAGGGAACCACATACTGCAAGTGTATAAATTCTGCCAGGGAGAGGTGGTATAAATGATCTCACCAGGTCAGATACGACTGGAGAAGCAACTTCTGAAATTCATTAGGCAGTGCAGCCTGGTAGAAAGCAGAGCTTCACTGCAGTCCTTGATAGCTTTTCTGCCCAGCGGGAATCCAGTACAAAAGCCTTTTAACACACAGTTTAACTGGGAATACCTGAGCAAACTGATAACATTTCTGTTTTTATGGTAGTGTTGCTTCTCACATCTCACAGCAGGCCCCTTCACAACGCATTATAGACACCTGTGTGTGTGTATGTGTGTGTCTATGTACCTCCAACCGCACATTTGGGTAGCAGCCGGAAGGAATTAAACAATATCATTCTTATTGAGAGAAACTATAATGGGAAGGAAGGCCATAAAAGAAAACAAACTATCATACAAGAGTTTTCCAAAATTGCCTGTATTGCAACTGCAGAATACCCATGTTGCACAATTTTAGACATTACAGCTGAGTGAAGAGAGAGGTTACCTGACAAGCATATAAACCCCCACACATTTTTGATGATAACATTCCTTCATTCAGAGAGCAAAACCATCCCCCACTGTAGCCCAGAATAGTCATTTGTTCTGTTTTGAATGTGGCAGATTCATATGCAAGTGTAAGCACACATGGCAGATCGTCTGATATACATGCCATCAGATGTTAATCGATTAGAAAAATCAGAATGATAATCTAGAAGGAGCTTCTTTATCTGTCTTTTGTGTGATATACTAAAGCTCATAAGTCCCCCAGACAATTTGCTATTGTTTTGCTATTAAAAACTTGAGCTCATCTCTGCTGCCTTATACAAGTTTCTACACTCTTATGAATTTAAACCAGATACTGGTTATTATTCAGGCCTATTTTTATGTGATTTAATTAGTGCTAAGTCTAAGCTAGTGCAACTTGTTAAGGAGCTTACGTTTGAAGTGCATTTCTATGTCTACAGCACCTGAAAATCCTATCTGAGTGTTCCTGCGGGAGGAGGGGGAGAGGGAACTAAGAGCAGCGTGGTAAATGCAGAGATTAAATCTTACTATGCAGCTCATTATATCATCATTATATCATAGAGCATTTCCTAATATGAGCTAATATGTTTTGTCTGCGATTTGCTATCTGTTGTTCTTTTTTACCCAGGGGGTATACTCTGACATAAATGTTGGTAGGGAAAGGTTTTCTTTTATTCATATAATTTTCAAGCCATGTTTGTGGATTAACATGAGCTAGAATAGTAATGTCTTTACTCTTAGCTAATAATAGTCAGGTATTCATGACATATCCGTAAAGGAGATTATTACACCCTGATTACTACTATTCTCTTACCTTTAGTCACCTCATTGAGATATTAAGTACTTGTATTCCCATAATATATTTTGCTTGTCTGTAAATGGACACTACCTTATAGTGTTGTAGTAAGTTCATTCAGGTATTGTTTTTCTTGTACATGAAGACTAAGAAAAGATTAAGTGGAAAATAAATAATTCTTACAGATTATAATCAAAATGCATTCTTTGTAACTATTGCCACAAATATTTACAACATTATTGTTGTAAATAACACAACATTATGGGCATTTTAATCTAATAAGAAGGAGAAAAAATACCTCTGGCATCCCATCAGCAACTGATATCTTCCATAATTGCAGTATAAGCAATGGATTTTTTTTTTAAAGCGTGTTTAAATACAGCCTGTCCAAGATTTGCAATATGCTGCAGCTCTGAAAAGAGTATACTCTGGTATCTCTATGCACATAATCAGTTTCCCTCGGATTCAGAAATCTTACTCAGCACCTTGTCACATGCCAAAGTCATTTCATTAGCTCTACTCATTGGCAGACTTTTCTTTCATGCTTTCTCCTAATTTCATTAGCTCCCCCTCCTCTCTTCTTTTTTACCACCTTCATCCTCTCCCTCTCCTTCAACCTGTTCTTGAACTTTTAATTAAGAGGTTGCCTCTATTTTGCAGTATTGGTGTCCACAGTGCTTATTTAAATCAGTGAAAAGTGATTAATATACTGTAGCATAAAACACTATATTCTAGCCAACGTGTTTAAATACTATGTTTGGCCTTTTTACATAATGAGACTTTCATTTCATTTAAAACATAGAACCTACCCATCACACAATAGGCAATCAAATAAATAAGATTAATACATGGGATTTTTAATTGCTTTTGCTTGAAAAGAGTACAAAAAATAACTGATCCTTTCTGAGAAGTGGCTGCTCTGGAGTACTGTGTCCCAACCTTGTCTGGGAGGAATGCTCTGACAATCACCTTGTTTGCTACTAGAGTATGAAGTTGAAATTCTGTGGCCTGTGTTATAGAGGCTGGATTAAACATTTTAAGCTAAATCCCCCAGCTTGTGTTTCTAGAACATAAGATTTTTTTTCCTAAAGGTCCTGAAACAAAAACTGTTAGGGGAATAAGCAGCAACTAAGTTTTGTACCTGAGAAAAAACATGCCTTTTTCTCAGTCCTAGTCAAACTGATAGGAAAGAGGGAGTTGCATCATGAGAAAGTCCATTTAGCAATCTGAGCATTAAGACCTTCCTAAAGGACAGTGATGTGTTCACTCTATTGGAGAAATAAATTTCCAGACCAAGTGCAGGCACTAATAATTCTGCTCTTGGCTTGGGAAAATTAGATCATCAAATGCATTTTTTTAATGTAAAGAGGAGTGGATACTGGTGAGAGCAGGACTTCCTAAAAGCAGACAAAAGGCAGAACTTAAAAAAAAAAAAAAGCCTAACTGGTTCAATCTTTTCAACATGCTCTTCTCATTTTCCCAGCAGTAGATAGATGATATTCAAGAGGAATTATTTCCTGCAGTATTGGCCAACAGCAACCTCACTGTATACTTTAAGAATATAAATTTATTTTAGTATCTGTGTTAATTCACTTATTCCCTACCAATATAAAACAAAAGCACCCATAAGTTCCTGTCATTGCTTTTAGAGACTCACTCCTTAATCCAGTTTGAACCTGAGTTGTAGCCATGGGGAGCTCTTTACTACAGCTCTCAATGGCACAGCCAGACCAGGCAGACTCTGGGTCACGTTACTGAAATAGGTAGATTCTCATCCTAAAGCTTGACTTGAATTAAAATTCAAGTCAATTCCAATAGATTTGAGGAAGATGAAGGAAATAAAAAATATTTCTGTAACATAATGTGATTGGGAATTTGCTGCTAACATATCCTATTGTGATTTTTGACTTTTTTTTTCTAGTCATTTGTTTACTTTTGTGTTTTAAGATTGTTAAGTAATTCAAGACTGGGGCTTGTCATGCAGCCATAGGACATAATTATTTACAGTTACTCTTGATACTATCTGCTTCTCTCCAGATTGCATTTTTTATCTGTTGTTATTATCTTGATATATGTGTCCTTACAACTTTTTGCCTGATAATCTTAGCCATAGTTCTATTTTGTTGGCTCATTAATTAATGCATATTTACACAGAGATCCTAGGATCCTATTTCTTTTATAAAACCCATTCTGATTTACTTTAAGGCTTTAATAGCCTTTAAGTGAAGAAAAAGACTTTACAATTCTCTTTGCAGAGCATTAAAAATGTTAATTGCAAATAGGCTTCTAGGAAGATGAATTAGTCAAGTTCTGTTCCTTCCTAAGAATTCATCAGCTCTCCTGAAAACCCTAGTGAGGAGATAGTGAGCATGATTTATATTTAATACATCTTTACCTTTTTACTACAGTAAATTAGCTCTTGCTACATATTTTCCATTATAGAAGTTTCATTAAAGAAGTCTTGCCAGGTTGTGTACCTTACCCCTTTTTTACATATAACCATCCTGTGTTAGAAGTTTCTTCTCCTTTCTTGCTTAAACTTTGCAGGAAAATTGGCAATAGTTAAAGGATTTCACAGTGAAAAAAAAAAAAAAAANAAAAAAAAAAAAAAAAAAAAAGAGATGTGTTTTCCAGGTTACACTCCTTATCTATTACAGCTACAGATGAGAAATAAATATTCTTCAGCAAACATCAATTAAAAGGAAACCCAGGAAAAACCATATTCAAGGTGATTGCAAACTGGGTGGACTGGAGCTATGCCAGAACATGAAGCATAGTCATTCAGATCATTTGGATCTGAGATATCTTGCAAATCTAGCTTGACTATAGCATTGCACACTTGCTCTGACAGCCTTATTGTCTGATGGGAGTTTATTCATCTCATTTGGACAGTACTATGTTCTTGATACCTACACAACTCTGCATAGTAGTTTAGTGGGAACAAGTGTCCTATTGTACATCTGATCTTGAAGATTAATCCAATATCTTAGGACACAGTTTTGTTTAATCTTAAATATCCTGTACGCACTGACATATCTCCTTTAACCAGCTGCATGTATTACAGTGTATAAAGCAGATAGGAGTGCAAGAACTGTGAGAACTGATTATGATAAAGCCAAGTAGACTGAATTAAATCAAAATGATTTAAATCATCAATTTCAATAAAAAAATCAAGCTGCTGACAATAATCTTGATTTAAATAATCATTTTTAATTTATTTTATATTTTTCCTTGTTTTCTTAAGAAATAGTTGATCTGTGTTATCTGATAACAAATGAAATACATCAATGCGCAAGTGCATATATATATATATTTTGTACTTGGATTGGTTCATTTTTAATAGGATAGATTATAGTGATATTCATAAAGCAATCATACAGCAGTGCATATATTTGCTCGGGTGATTAGTTTTTTTAATTTCTTACAAGTTTTCATAGTTTCTAACCATTTAATGATGGACAATTATGTAATCTAATTTCACTTCTATTAAACTAGGCATTTATATTTCATGCAGATGTCCATATCTTAAGCCTGGAGATTTTACTTAGACTGAAGCATTTAAGTCCTCTAGAGACTATTCTGTCTGCACAGGAATCAAATAGCAGAGCCTAAAATTTCACCTCTACCTAAGGCTATCACCAGAAAATAGATTATGCAGTAAGTCTTGATAATAAGCTCATATAAATGTACTTATATTCCACTAATAAGAAATCTCTTCTACAATACGCATGTAAGGTGACAATAGTTTCTCAAACCCTGATCCTACTAATCAGTATGATTTGGGGAATGTGAGCAATGTTTATCAGCTAGTCATGTAAGAAACAAGATTTCTGGTGCCAAAACACTGGTAGTTCTCCAGAACTGATCAGTGTCTTGTATCCAGCTATGGCCAGCGTTCGATGCATCTGAGGTTTATTCCATTTTCTTGGCTACGTCTGTTTCACTCTAACTCGACTGGAAAGATTAATCAGAGGGGTGCACAGTTCTTATTGTGACAAATACTTTATTATTTTATATGTTATTTATCCACCCCAGGGGTGGATAGATATTGTTTATCTAGAGCAGGGTGTATACTGTGCCACCGCACAGCTGGACAAAATCAGGGACACCAGCATCTTCCCATCTCATTTTCTTTAGAAAGTGTCTTCTGAGGAAGTTTACTAAATTGAACTCTGCAGATGAGTAAAGCAATCCCATGGACAGAAGAGGGATTCCAGAAGGCTGTTATGTCTTGAAGCTCAGTATTGCCAAGACAAGTCCAATTTGGCATGTGGATTCTTCTCAGGATGGAGCTGAAGATTCTCACTTGCTCCTTTAGGTGCTAGGTAACTATGATGTCCCAGACATCTTAGTCCAACCAGCTCAGTCATCCCTCTGAATGCTTATTGAAAACCAGGATGAGCAAATTAAGTATCTTCTAGGTCATTTGCCTCGTGTTTTCTTTAGTTATCAGGGAACAACAGATTTGAGTCTATCACTTGGTACCAGGCCAATAGCCAACCTTTCCAATACTGAGAAACCAGGCAGCTCACATCAGCCAGCTCACTGCAAATTGGCAATTAACATGATGGCTGGATGGGTTCACAAGAGCATAACGTTATTAATTAAACAGCAGCTGGGTTAATCAAGATAGCAAAAGTAATTTGTTGGAATAAATATTTTATTAGTGTGTCCATCAATAAAGCAAAGGAAGAAGTTTTAATTAATTCATTTATAAAATTATTCACACTGTGATGGATGTAACTCCGCTTAAAGATCTGGAGACAAGTCCAGTCCGCAGAAGGCTGTATTCCCACTTTATCACTTGCTGTTAATTGTGCTGTAGTTATCAGTTGCCCAATTGTAATTGCTAGTATGTTAGTTACAAGGTAAACATTACTGTCCATTACAACCAACAATAGATGTTAAAGAGCTCTTCTTCTCTTTGTTGCTTTATTCTTTTAAAAGTATACATTCTTGCATTTAATCACAGAAGGATATTCATAGAGGACAGGGAGTTAAGAAGCTTTGCAGCATGATTAGATATCTGATCTTCCCTTTTTCCTGCCAAAGACTGCATAATTGAAACTCGATGAATATATATTTTTATTTCTGCAGGTTTTAATAAATAATAAGTCAGGGAGAAATGGTATGTTTTAAACAAGTATATGCCATAAACATGGCACGTAGCTGTGATCTCAACCTGATTGACTGAGGAATGTTTAACTGCTAATGCTGAGAGTTATAAAGAAATACTGAGAAGCAGAGAAAGGCTGCTGATTTTGAAGAAAGAAGATCAGAGATTAGGTAAAGACATTACAACAAAGTAAGTGTCAGACAGTAAAGTGAGTGCGAAAAAAAATTACTTGAAACTGAAGATCTATGGAAAGAGCGAAATGTAAGCTGTTATGACTGTTAAAAAAAACACAGACTTGCCAAACACCATTCTTCCTTGGAGAGAAGTTTTCCTTTTTTAGCTTTTTCCTGTCACTTTTTTCATTGTGCCGAGTAGATTATTACATATTAGAGTGGAAATGTCTTTCTGTGCTGGGAGGATGTGGCCTGGTGGAACCCAGCAACACCCTCCCAAGCTGTGAGCATTACAGATCTCCTCAACGAATGGAAACTGTACTCCGGGAGTTATACTCTGTGTGTGTTCCCATGCAAATCAGTGTCAAAACTCTGACCCAAAAAAGTATTTTTCCCTGCTTCAACTAACATCTTGTTTATAGTCTTTATTCATTATGTGGAATGTTATGGTATGTCTCATGCAAACCCCATAGCCACCGTTGCTGCGACCCTGTGCGTGAGCCAGCAAGCTCTGCTTAGCAGGAGTTGTTAACCCTGGCCCGACTCTGTCCTAAGTGGGGTTATTCCGTGACCGTTTGGGAGTTGGTTGGCGCTTAGCTGGCTCAGAGCATCCATAAGTGAAGTTACATAGTGAAACTGTCAAGGCGGCGGCCAGCTCAGAGCAAAGGGAAAGTTGGATTAAACTCACACACTCCTTTGGAAGGCACCAGTGAGGGGGGTATCCCGAGAGGAATCCATGGCAGGACGGTGCCTCCGCAGCGTGACAGCTCTCGTTTACAAGGAACTTGGCTTTAGTGTACTGCAGCTTCATTCTCCCTGGGGAAGATTAATCCCTTGGAGGAGGATTAAGCTACCGTGAACTAAGGCCACTTTATTTTTGAATGGGAAAGGACACACAGGGATTTAATATACTTTATCTTACGTGCATTGATTTTTACAGCTTTAGTTAATTCATCTTAACTCCCCTGAATTTCCTGGTGTAGACAAGGTTTTTGTCTGTAGAGAGGCTCTTGGAAGCGCCTGCAAAGCTGCTGGCAAAGCCCAACAAGAAAGGCTGGAATGATCTCAGCACCCCCGAAGGAGCTTACACCTGTCTAGATACTATTAAATCACCTCTTTCTCAGATGGCTGATCCGTGACACTCTTAAAAGAACTATTTTAATTAGATTTTTTCAATGGACCTCACCAAAAGGATTTAAAAAAAAATACTAATCTCTGGGTTATTTTAGAAATCTCTCACAAGCAATCTTTTCAAGGCTTCCAGATAGCATGGACTGAGTACAGCTGCACAAACACTATTTTCTCAAGCATGACTGTGTCTCGGCAGTGCAATTTAATAGATTTTCCTTGTCTCGTGGAATTTTCTCCTTCTTGGTGCCAGTCAGAAGGAAACATTTTATCACCATGGAAAAGGAATGAGAAAAATTTCTATTCCTCTTTCCAGAGAATCTAAATCCCTTCCTCTCTGTAGCACAAGCCACACAGAAAAAGGCTGAGGAAGAACTTTTTGCTGGAGCTACTGTTAAAACACTGGTTTGATTTTTTTTTGGTTTTGTCCTTTGGGGAAATGAGTCTGCTCATTTCTTTCATAGTCGATATGCTTTGCTGACAGGCCGTGCTGAGAAGGTATTTCCTACTTTACATGTTTTATAGTTCAGCAACATCATGACTTTTCACTCGGTATATTAAACTTTTGCCAAGCAGTTTTTCAGAGAAACTGTTCATATAACACAAACGATCACTCTTGTGAATTTTGCAATAATTTGACTATATCTTAATTCCTTAGCAGCGAATAAAGGTTTTAACTTTTTAACATGCAAATTAAGTGCGCAGGGGGCTAGCGTTCATGTGGATAAAATCATGTGAGGTGTTGAATGAACAAAGGGATGTGAGTAAGAGCTGAACATCTAGATCTCAGTGTCTTCAGATAGTGTTCTTCAAAATACTATGCAGGGTCTTGGTCTGGAAAAGGGGAAAAGATTTTAGAATATAATGCAGCATGAGCAGAGAGCCTGTTTAGTTTAGCTTTTTGTGATCCCATGCACTGGTATTTACATAGAAATCCAGGCAATAGAAGCAATTCTTTTCCTAAATACAGTAGTGACACCTGTATATAGTGTGATATGTAGGGAAAGCCTAATAAGTGATCAACGTGTCCTAATGATTGTTTTTCCTCTTCTTTCATGCAGCTGATTGGGTTTGTGTATGCCTGCTACGTGATCAGTATTTTCATGGAGGAAGAAGACAGCTGTAAGTACTGATACACTCCTCTCCATCTTGGGAGCCACGTGATCTGGGGTGAGACTTAGTCTTGCATTAGCTTCCAAGATGAAGAACAAAATCTGAAAAACTCAAGAATGTGGCATTCATGAACACATTTTTTTTCAAACACATGCTTATTTGGGCACTATAGATGCAGGATCACACTTATTAAACCCATTGATAGAGGTCTCTGAACTGCTTACATGCCTTAGAGTAATACTGCTCAAAAGCATAGTGCATACATATAATTTTTTATGCATGTACATTTAAATTTGAATGAAAGTTCATGAAGATGGTCTTTGCTTTTTAATGATCATTTTATTGACTGGAAAGTTAATGCAGATGGCAGGGCTAGCCATCTACAGGGTTCAGCAGCACTCTCGTTGACAGACAGATAGACATGTCCAATACTTTTAATTAACTGGATTGTGTGTGTATGTGAGCTGCTGACCCTATGTTCTTAAACTGCCTTTTTGAACTACACCCATATAGATATAGATAGACAGATAGAGATATAACCCAAATATATCTCCATCCATTTTGGAAAAAAAATCAGAAGTCTGAACACCATTTAAAAAGTATTTATTGAAAGTCTTTAAATGAGCATATCAAAAACCAGAATACATTGAATACTTAACAAGGTTGCTGCATGCAAAGGGATGATGATGACTGCCTGACAAAGTCCCCTACTCACAGACTGTCCTTGCTGTCTGTAAGCAGAACTGAAATTAGAATGATACTGGCTGAGCAAAGAGGAGCAAATGTGCAAACAAAGAAGTCTGTTAAAAAAAGGCAGAATGGGTGATGATTTCAATTACTCCCTCTCGTATATATGTAGTTATGCAGTATAGTTATCTCTAGAGGGAAAAAATATAGAATAAACAGCAAGTATAAAATTCCTTTTACAGCTATAGGATAAAATAATATACAATAAAAATTTTATTTATAAGCACTCATAGAACTTAGCATAGTTGTTTCTTTCTTTGTAGAATTAGCACTAGTGGGTGAAGTGAAAAAAAAAGAAAGGAAATTAAATTACTTCTGATCTGAGAAAAGTATTTGGTAATATCTTGAAAATCTTATTGAAAGTGTAATTCACGTAATTCATGCTTCTGATGGAAAATCAGACTTTTTGACTGAAAACAGTGTTAAGAACCTTAAACAAAATATTTTTTCCCAGCTGCACACTATACTATGGTCTGCTCAATATATCAAAGATATTCTCAGATAATACTGAGTGGGAAGGAGTCCTGAGTATTCTGTGTACATAGTGCAGTAAGCAACAATCAAGAAACCTGGGTGAAAACTGGTGCAGTACATTGAAAACATGAGCAGTTGGTGAAGCAACCAGAAATGCAGGTCTTAAGGTGGAGGAAAAAGCTAAACATGACTCCCATAGATAGCTAGGAATTGCTGATTAGTTAGGAACTGGTGACACAGGAAAACACTAAAGGGTAGAGTGGAAGCACAGCAGCAGTCTAGTTCGAGATGTGTAACCGGGTCTTTTGTTAGTGAAATCAAGAGGCAGTTCATCTGCCTCTGGTGAGTCAGGGCTTCACATTCGTATCTGGAAACTTAATGACACAATTGCTAACAAGGTTTATCAGATGATCAGGAACACTGAAAGATTCAATAGGAAGACAGAAATTTCACTGTGTTTAGTTAGCAGACTAGTACTGCGTGGGCATGCACGTACACACGCAGACACAGATATGTTGGTAGCTGGGAAGTCAGACCATTTTCTTTTTATATAAGTAGGTCTATATTTCTGTTGCTTTTGTGTAGTCCTTACTGGTGTGCTTCACACATCAGTGTTTTAGGCCTGTGTGAAAGAAATAATAGAAAAATCCCACCAAAGTGTATAATATATTTTTGGAAAATACAGTCATCTGCCAGAGAGCACATGCAGTAGATGCTCAAGCTCTCACAAGAGGGTTATTGTCAAGTTAATGGCCTTGCTCATTTATGTGTGTACTTCAGAAGTGTCAAGGAAAGGTCTGTCTGACATCCAGGGCTCCCCAGTTTTCTCTGACTGCTTGCCAATCTCACCAGCTTTGAGAGTTTCATGCCGTATGACACCAATGGAAATTTAACTCCTGTGAATGGAGAACTGTTGACACATTTGCTAAACAACGAAATACATTAGGTGTTAGGGTGATATACTATCCACAATCAATCCAGCGCTCCTTCTGTGTAGCAGAATTACACTTAAATTTAATTTCTGCTTGTCTTCACTACCGGTGTCAAACCTGAGTACAGTATTTTGTTACTTTTTTTTTCTAAAAATCATTTTACTCTTCTTGAAAAGTACAGTCTAATTCTCTCTGTATGGCCTTCATTATGATTGGACTCCATTAGCATTTTCACTCGTACCTTTACATATAACCTCTCAGATACCTGTGAGACTTGATTTTTTCAATAACCAGAGGATCATATGTCAAGGCCAGCAAATGCTGGAAGGTGGGCAAGGATGCTGAATGGTTGCATCTAGCAGGTTTTACAAGCAGGAGAGTTAAATAATTTCCCATTTCATACTATTTTTTTTAATATGAGCTTCTGAAGTCAGTCAAAAGCAACTACATAACTCTTTGTGCTAATTTGTGTCTTAATCCTTATTTATTCACTTGTATCCTGGTGCATGTTACAATGTTCTATCATTTATATCGATTCCACAAATACGTTTTAGATGAAGAAACATTCATGTAATACATGGTGGACAGATGATTTGGTTTAGTAATTAGCTGAGAATAACAGGAGTTATCCTGAAAAAATCCTCATTGGTAACTTACAGCATAATGAACTAAATTTTATGTAAGAGATAAGTACAGTAGTGCTTCAGAGCTGTCAGGTTAAAAGTAGGCAGTGATTATACTAGGATCAAAGTTGGAGAATCTGCAAAGAAAGATCAATTGTTTGCATTGTAATATGATGCAGATACTTCCACAGGTGAATGCTACTATTCTATAGTAGTGTTGCAGTGGTTTGCACAGAATAATTCCTCAGCCATCTGAGAGTCACTGTCCTCCTAATTAAATATATTCTGCAATATTCAGTGTATCAAGTTAACCTCAGTTCTTGGTCTGAAACCTGTCAGGCAGACTTAAAAATTAATAATAATTGCCTGCTTAGCCTCTGAGCGGTGCTTAAATGGATCTTGAGGCTGACATTTCATCTGATGGACGCTTTTCTGTACAGTAATAATGCTTGAGGAAACATTTATTTCCAGCCATTGCTCACCTTACTTACATTTCAGACTATAGTTAACTTTTACTTAGAAGGAAGATGATAGCAGGTCAGAAGGAATAAAGAAGACGACATGTAAAAGGTGCACTGCTGTAGTGGGGTTAATACCTTCCATCATTCATCCTAATGAAAAAGTCTATTTATATCTCTTCCTTTCATTTTTTTCATTTCTTTCTTTGTAGCTCTATCAATCTATATAAGCCCTTTTGAAGGAACAGAACATGTGAGATCTGTAATCATAAAAGCCTGTCACTATCCTGTTTGTGAATCATTTTCTCCTAAAAATGAACTCAGAAGCTTGTTACCACCTGTCAGTGTTACTGAATGGTTTTAATAAAGAGGAGTCTGGAGACTAGGCAAAATATATTGTTATACATTATTAATACATTATTCCATTTTATAAATATTTTCTGACCTACTTTGAGAAACAATTGATAGTACTATTGCTATTGAATACGAGATTACAAATATGACATTGGCATCGGCGTTCACTTTCATTGCATGAAAGTGATAGATTTGTACTGTATGTGAGTTTGTGAAGTGAAAGCTGACTTACATATAAAGTATACAAGGAGAAAGAAGTGAAAACAGGGGAAAGGAAACAAGAGAACAGTTGTGATTTCCGAGCTTATTATAAAGACAAGATTGAGACACCAGATGATGATCCCAAGGAAGATTAAATCTCTTTTGTGCATGAGCAAGAACAAAGGAAAGGGTTTTCCTAAGAAAGGGAAAGCTATACCCAGCAAAAGCCATTACCAAAGCAAAATTAATAAACAAGAAATAGAAATTTTTTGACTCTCCTCTATACTAGTTGTTTTCAGAGCTCAGGGATTTTCATAGTGGAGAGAAAGATGAATCTTCTTTTTAAAATAGGAAGCATTACTCTATACTTAGATATCCATAGAGAAAACCACCTGCTATTATTAGACAAATCTTCATTAGAATATACTAGTTCCCACTTTGAAATACTGCTGTATTATTTTATCTCATGTACAGCATTACATCTATAGACACCACTAGGCATCTGTTGTCAGCAGTTAAAGGAAAGAGAAAGAATTTTTCTTCGCATTGCATTTTCTTTACTGTATGCTTACACATTATGTCCAGCACATAAATATGTTATGCTTTTCATAAATATGTTATGCTTTTACATAAGGCAGGAATGAGAATTAGCAACAGCAAATATTAGCAACAGACTAATACTTGTCTGTATCAATGACTATATTTATATATATGTAGTAAATACATGGGTTTAACTAAGCAGTTCTTGGGATCCTGCTATTTAATCTTTTTACATCAACAGCAATTTCCCATGTATTTGGGTCCATTTACATCTTTGAAAAGATAATTTTTACGTAAAATAGTTAATACCAAAAGAAAAAAATGGGAAGAAGATACAGCAGTAAATTTCTGTAGGGCATTAGAAGAATCAAATACTCTCAGAAGATGTGACTGCAAACCAAGACTTCTGAAGCTTTCCAAGCAGTAACCAGCAGCACAGTCAGTGGGCTTCTGCACTCCCTGCGAGGCTGCAATGACTGGACACTGAAACACACTGTGTTGTTAATGATTAGTGTTTGAATATGCTTGACACAGACTTAAAATGATAATAAGTCTTAGTGCCTGGCATGGAAACAGCACTATAGCTGCCAGGTTTTCAGTATTCTCCTGGCATTGGCATCTCTGTACAACAGCAGTGACTATCAACAATTCCAGAGGGATAGAAAAGGTATCTGCATGTTTCTGTTCATCTGGAGCAGCAACCCTGAACCCCAGAACTTTAATAAACCAGTTTTGATAAATCAACAGAACAGAGTATTGATAGGCATAGAACTGAAAGGGATCCTTAACTGAGATGTAGTCTATGTGTCCACCAAACTGAACAGTTTTCTGGAACTGAGGATTCTTACAGAGACGGAGAATCTAATGCAACCAGCTTCAGATGTGGTCCGTGATGCCTGGGATCCCAGCGAGTGTTACAGCTCATCTGGCAGATGGCAGAGGATCCCTCTTCCTCCATCTCCTCCTCCTCCTCCTCCTCGTAGCAAGGTGCTGCACCAGTTTCAGGGGTTAATAACGCCCAGGGAGCATCAGGGTTCCCTGTTAGCACTAGCTGTCATCGCCTTGCAGACACACTCCATGAACCAGAGGGAAGATTGGAGCACTACCAGAAATGTCAGAAATATAAAGGGTAAACCTGTTAGTCTAATGATATTGTATGTCTTACAATCCCATTGGTGTCCTCCTACTTATCATTAGCCTTAACGTGTGAATTAACAGAAAACGCAATCTCACTCCTCCACTCAGCTGACACAATGAGTTCTGAAGTATTTAATGTTTCAACAAATACAGCAGAGATATTTTACTCTTTAAATTGCCTCTAATTTTTTCGTATTATTATTCTTTTTTTTACATTAAAATATACAATTGTCTGAGCAAGCATTTGTCCTAGTTCCTATGGAAACAGGTGTACAGATACAAGCAGAACAACCAAGAGCCTTTGCCATGCTGTAAAATTTAAGGAGTTAAGCAATATAAATGTTAATAACAGACATGTTGATCCTGGCTAAATCAATGGCAAAAGTCTGTGATAGAGACATGATTACTCCCCTCCCTCTTTTCCTTTGTGTGTAAAAATATAGAGAAAGAATCAGTCACAGGAAAAAAAAAATAAGAAAAAATTACTCACCCTCTGCTTTGACCTTCCTCAGACAAAATCTACAAGACAGTCTTCAGTTCCAGTTTTAATCCCTATAGACAGTTAAAGAACACCTAGTTCTCAAATTATCTTCCTGAAAGTAAAATACATTTAATGCAGAATTTAACATTTATTTTGTATCCATTTAGAGTGTGAGCTAAGTGCAAATGAACAACCAAAAGATCAATGTATGCTAATTCCAGTTTCTTATTGATAAAGCGTAGCCTACAGCAAGGTGTGCATCAAATAACTTGCAGAAATTTTCCTCAAATACCTGAGCCACTTGAGTAAAATATTTTTGTTTACCTTCAGTAAAACTCATTGCTATAATTTTTATATTTATATTTATATATTTATATTCTATAGCACTTCTTGCTATAAATTTGCCTCAACTTTCTTCTTCCTGTGTCAAGCTTAATTATATTTTAGTATCAGACTAACTTGCCTGGCCGTAAGTATGGAGTCAATAGCCTTGATGATACCATTTTCATGCAAGCTAGTAGATCTTTTATTTTCTATTAAGGGACAGAGTAAATCACTCAGATTACAAGAGTTCTCCAGTGCCTTCTCACAGTTTCTCCAATAAGCAGAGGATGGAGAATTTTTCATGAAATTCAGTGGGAAATAATCAATAATCCAAGTCTTACTGGATATTCTCCAAAACTTCTAGTAAATGGCAGCAGTAGTAGTGAGCACACACAATGGCTTTGAAATATTGTCATGTGTCTGCAGCAAGCCAGATAGATACCCAAATCCAGCTGCCCAGCACTACAGGTAGGAGAGATATAACTGCATTTCAGTTGTCAGAGTTATCTTCTCAGCCTTTTCCTTTTTAAAAAATATGAGGATGTTACAAAAATAGGAGTGTAACATATAATATTTTTTTAAGAATGTGTGAGCTTTTAGATGCAGAATGATACAAAATTACAATCACTAGCTTCCATCCACAGTCATGGATTCTGACTAAAGATATATATATATGTATGTAGGTTCAGGAGTACAGGTCAAAAAATTAAAAATATGTTTGGAAAGAAAATTAATGTCATTATATTATTTACAGAAGCTACCAATATTTTTCTCCCACAGTTCAGAAGAGTATTATGTCATATATTAGACATTTCTTACCTATTCAGATAATACATACATAAATCCATATATACACACATATGCATACATACATATACACACATATATATATGTGCTATTACAAATTTAGGCATATACAGAGTCTCCTTAGCTTTAAGTTAATACCAGACTGATAACTGAGAGGAGAGATTAAATGGTTAGTTGCTACCTCATAAAAATGTATTTTGAAAATTTAATCCGTGTTAGACTTTTCTGCTGTTGATTCTATATTCTATATTAACATGTATATATGTTTATATATATATATTTCATATATATGTATATATAAATGAATTTCATGTATGTATAAAAAGAAAAATTACTTAAGATATTCTTCAAAATTATAATTGTACAGTTATTCTTAAACTGGAAATCATACCCTTTATAATAAATAGATAGCTTACTAACATGAAAATGTGATTCTAAATTGAGATATTTTATTATGTATTGAGAGTTCCTCAATGTTTCTTAGGCCACTACATTGCTTCCATACTCCCGAATACTTCTAGTATGTTCTTTTTTTAACTAGATGGTTTGATTCAAGCTTCTACTTAGCTAATTTAATATTGATTTTATTCTAGTCCCCGCCTTCCACCCCCTTGGCCTTTCTGCTTAAATTAAATCTGCTTTTAAATGGATGCTTTTCCAGCCCCTCGTTGCCAGCACCTTGGCCTTTTCACTTAGATTGCATCTATTGTTAAATCAATCTTACTGCAGCATCCAGCTTCCCTCTCCGGAGCTTTCCACTTGACATCACACGCGGGCCTAAGTAGTGCCTGCTCCTGTCCCCAGCTTTCACCCGGCTTCTCCATTAAAATTAAGTCTCTTTTCAAATCCATTTTCCACTTCCATTCCCAATCTTATACTTCTAATTTCCAAATGGCAGCGGCTTTATGCCTGTTCTAATTTGTGGAGCTTGAAAAGAAATGTATCAGACTCCCAGTCTTCTACGTAAGTACTGTCAGACACCCAAGTCCTAAGTTTTATGCAGATGGATTCTTCTCATTTCTGGCCTCGGTTTAAACAACACCTATTTCATGGTTATTGTTGCTTGAGTGATAATTTCCATTATCCCAGTTAGTGCATCAGACCTAAGAGCTCGCTCTGATAATAACTTCCAGCGCTGCTTTCGGGGTGGGACACGTGAAGCTGGGCTGAGCTCTGAGTCCGCGTAGCGAGATGGCGTGCTGGGCTAAGAGGGCCATTAACCGAGACTTAATCAGGCTCTACACCTGCAGCGAGCCCACCATAAATTATCTTGATTATGTGCTGGGAAGGAATCTTGGGATTCAGCGAGCTGAACGGCTGCTAGTGAGACAAATATTCCCACTGTTTCCTGTTATAAATATCTCAGCGTGTTCTCACTTAAAAGACTTATGTGTGAATTAGCAATTTAGTGATCTGAGCTCTCGTGCTTTACGCCCCTATCCTATGTGAGAAAGCAAGAACGTTAAAGCAAATCTAAAGGTGCATTTTATAGGAAAGAAATTCCTTGCCTTTTTCATCACAAATGAAAACAGATCTATACAGATCAGCTAAGCTAAGAGACTGTCACTGGGTTGTCCTAAAATCTAAGGTTGGCTCACAGATCTTTTCTACCAATATTAAGCTTTGAGATACACTAGTAAGGAAGCTTTGAGATACAGTAGAAGGAAAGCCAAAGCTTCTCTTTTCTTGTTTTAAAAGAATATCCTAGAGAAAAAATCATACATTATAGATCCCAAAGCCTTCCAAACAACTCAACTACTTTGCAAATCAGCTAATGTGTAAATTCAAAGAGAAATGGCTAAGCAGCACAAGAGTCAGTGAAGTGTATTGAACCAAGTTATGAATTTGAGGTAATTTGAAAGATGGTTGGTTTCAGCAGCTCTGTCAAAATTCAGCGAAGTCAAAAATCCTAAGTGAAAGTTTATTATCCTTATATTTAGCCAACTTGGAAAATCTCAGGTCTAAACTGAATAAATATATAGGGAGTCCAAACATTCTACCAAGAGAAGTAACCAGCTTGATTTTGGAAAAGGAAGATGTAACAATGTTAGTTATTTATGAAAACAAAGCAAAAGAAAGACGAGCACAAAGGACAACAAACTGTTGTTAGAAGAGCCACAATCAATGGACAAGAGAAAGGATATTAAAACATTAAAAAATAATAATTTTCAATAGCCCCAAAGAACAGTTTCTTTGGTTCTCTATTGTTTCTCTGATATCATTTCTTCAGTCCTTCATATAATACTCTTTCTAAATTCCTCCTATTTGTGAACCTGGTTTTGCTATCTAAATGTTGTATTTTCCAGATTTTCTGATAATAGTCCTATATAGCCCTAATTGTTTCAAGATAAAAGAGAAGGAAGTTTCACAGCAAGAAGTGTAATCTCTTATAAAATCAGTTGATACAGTTGGTACAGTTTTTCAGCTGAGTAAGTTTGTCAATGAAATTTATTACTTCTTCCTAGAAACTTATTTTTCAAAGATTCTACATTATATTTATTGTATCTAGTCTGTGTTGCTTATCTTCTTTGCTAGCTCTTTATCCTAAGAAGTCTTTTCTTCCACTGCTCTGTGACCTCAGTCATATCTGGATCTCCTTTGACTTCATTTTACATCCTTATGCTTTATTGAATCAATACATATACGGTTGGCTTTGCAATTTCGGTACATGTGTGCAGGTTTTTTTTTTTTTTAGTTTTCCCTCTGAACTCTTTTACAGTTCAGATCTTTAGGTGCAACTAAGCTATGTGATGCTATGTGACTCTCACCATTCATATCATGACTCATTACTTTCCGTTGGATTCCACAGATTTTCTTTTTCTACATAATCATTCTGTTAATTAGGACAATGTGTTATTTTAAAGGACTGTAATTCAAGAGTTCAAACAAAGTTTTCATAAAAATTCTATATTTAACTTCATTTTTTTTTCAGGAGAGTATTTTATGCTGATGAGGTCATTATTGCATTAACTTTCTTGATCATTAAAATATTGATTCTCTGGTTGCCTCAAAAGAGTTACTAAATTCTATTACCGACTATTCACTTTTGCATTGTCATCTATTCATCTGTCCCCTAAGACAATATAGACTTTCTAGCAATGAGAAAAATCACTTTGTATCCATCGTATTTGTTGACACATGTTTTTCACTCCCTATAGATATAGATATAGATATATACACACAAAGACTGACCACTATAGGTTCGAAATTTTACATATTCTAAGTCTTTGGCTCCATTTCCCTATCTGATATAGTCAATTTTCAATTACTGAGGGCTTATTTGAGCTGCTGAGGAAGATAATGTCAAAAGAGATATTAAGAGACCAGCTAGTTGCTTTGAATGTGAAGAGCAGGACAGAAGCAGTAACAGTGTGAGGCACAATAGGTTTCTGAATTAACAGAGAAGTGCTCACAGGGGAAACTACTGCCCATAGCTGCACTTGGGTGTGATTAATTAGTGGACTCACTGGATGTTTCCTCAAAGGCTCTGAAATACTGGATGATGAGAAGACCTGGAGAAGGCTGAGGCCACCACAGAAGGACTGACAGTGGATTTACTGGGGCTACAGATGGCTGACATGACCATGATCAACAAATGGCTTATTCTGCTGACTTCCCCATCTTGAAAAAAATATATAAATACATATATATATAGGCAAGAACAAACAGAAGAGCTTTCTGGTTCGTGCTAGTTCAGAAAGAGAAAATCTGAAAGATGACTGAGAATCTGTAGGTCCCAGAAGGAGTTTGTCTGCTTGTGTTTCTGATCTGTACCCCTGAACTCAAGGCACAGTAAGACCCTGCAACTTACCTGTAGATTAATCAAAGAGGAGAAGCACTGGTCAGAGGCAGAGTTGGGGAGTTCCTGCTGGGATTAACAGAGGAAGGCTCCAGCAAAGGAGGCTGCATGGTCTGCCTAACGGAAGGAAAGGGATAGTTTGGAGTCTAGGGAAGTTGTAACCCTGGAGGATGTGCGGTGGTAAGCCAGCTCCCCAAGGAGCTACGCTGTACTTTGTCAGCAGGATCCACAAAGGAAGGAAAATGCACACAGTGCCACCTGATGAGGAGCAATGTTGTGTGATGAAGTTAGACTTTTGTGCAAAATTTCAGGAAATGGAAATTGTCTCATTTAAAGTGGAAAACAATGTTAAAAGCATGATGCCCTTGGCAGGCGAAGAGTGCATGATGTGCCTGGTGTGCAGAAAGTAGAGGCAGAATAATATCACTGGACCAGAATCCTCCTGGAAAAACTGGTACACGGCATCTCAGCCTTCTAGAAGTAAGTCTTTTAGCACATGTGTCAAGTTTAAGATGGTAGCCTATACCTGCACCCTAGCAAAGTCAGCTACTAATAAAGGAAGAAAGGGACAGGGAGGAATAAAATTCAGACTGACTGACATCAGAAGGACAGAGACATTAAGCAGATTTTAAAGCAAAGAATCAAAAGTATGAACATAAAAGAATGACAAGAAAAATTGCAACACAGGCTGAATGTGACAGAACTTAAGCCAGCCAGAGCTTTGAAGTGGATATGCATAGACCTTTTTAAAGTGAACTCCCAAAGAAAATCACAACACTGAACTCAAGAAAAGTCAGAATTAATTGGATTATAAACTCACACACTTCTTAAACTGCAAACTCAAAGTTATGGATCATAGAGAATATCAATGAGAGGCTGGTGACATTTCCTCCCTTGTCTGTATCGGCGCGGTGTGAGAACCATGCATCTATCCTGAGTTTCAGCCAACTCGCTGGTTTTTTGCACTGCAGCAAACTCTGATCGATCTCCCCAGTCCTTGTCCATCCTCACCACAAGGACCTGCTGTGCAGCAGGTCCCTCTTGCCCTCAGCAGGTCCTGCCTGACCCGGAGCTGCCGGGTCTTTGCGGTGCCTCTCTCTCGTTTGCCTCGTGTGAGGCAAACACGTCACAGACGGTGTCGGCAGGAAATTTCAGGGACAATTTTCATCCCTGGAAGATGGGAACAAAAATCACTCAATGGTACTAAGGGTCCCTCAAGTGCCATAGCCTGAATTTTCACAGTGACGTTCTGTTCTACACAGCAGTTTTGCTGCTGTGGATAGAAAATATGATTTTTTTGTATGGAAATCCTTTACTCTGAATACACAAGTGTTTGGAAAGACATGACTTTATCTCATGTATTTTGTTCTACAAATGCGTTGTTGGAGGAATTTTATGCTCAGATATTTTACAGAGCTGAGCAAGATCTACATTATTAAGGGGAAATTAATTTCACTTAATAAAGCATCTGTATTATGTAGTTAAGGTAAGAAATAAAGGTTGAGATATGCTTGGATAGATGATAACAAGACAGAGAATCTTAAAAGTTATCTGAAAAATAAATAATTGTATCATACGGACTAATAACTGAAGCAAAAGACTTGTTATGGATATAAAGAACAAAATGCCAAAAATAGAGCCCCGTGGGATCATCTAACATGAAAAAAAAAGTCTAAAGCAACAAAATACCTAACTTGCAAATTAGCAGTGACCTGTAAGTGGGAGAGATCAATCCCTGTTGGTCCTAGCATCTACACTAAACATTTTTAAAAGAACACTGTAGTTTATGGGATCAAACTCAGCAGAAATAAAAAGGCACATGAATATATTACACATATCCCTGAATCAGCCTACAGAAAAAAGATCAAAGCACACCTTCAAACAGCAGCTTCGGAGTTCTGCCTCTTCTGAAGTGAGCGTGGGCACATTTATCATGAAAATCATTTATTCTTAGGCGGGACTGAAGCCTTTAAGTACAAAAAATAGTCATTCTTCCTGCATACCTGAGCTGCCGTGTCCGTGGGTTGACTGGGCACACGTTCCAAGGGTTCAGTGGTGCCAGTTCTTCCTTTGGAAGAAATATAGTCCGTAGATGTCATTTCTG
This sequence comes from Crypturellus undulatus, assembly GCA_013389825.1. Taxonomy (NCBI): domain Eukaryota; kingdom Metazoa; phylum Chordata; class Aves; order Tinamiformes; family Tinamidae; genus Crypturellus; species Crypturellus undulatus. Next base: position 1,009,427 of record VWPW01021866.1, on the reverse strand, counting down.
GGTGACCCATGGGTCATTTTTCCTGTGCTAGTTTAGTTAGTGCACAGACAATAACTTAATGGCAAGAAAAAGAAGGAATCACAGAGCATTCTGCTCCAAAAGCAGGAATAAGGGGAGGGAAGTTGGAGAGGTGAAAAATCTATAATTAGGAAAAACAATGAGAGCTAAGAAAAAAAAATCACTTTTCTCATTTTCTTACTGGATAAAAATGATCAAGGAAGATGTATTTGGGCCCATTTCTATTTCACTTTGGTCACAAGCACAAAGCATTAATTTTATTTATCTGAAACAATCTTGTTTTAGAATACAACAGTATTGAGAATACAACAAAGGCAAATAGTGCCTTTATGTACAAGCCTTAGGAAAAAAAACTTTCTTTGTTTGAAATGATTATAAGCATTTCTATAATGCTTTTCTTCTATAAAGCATTTCTTTTTTTCCTTTAGTTATGAATAACTAGGCAAGTATTTTCATCATCAAGATGAAAATTAAGGAGGAAAGTGATTCATAAGTGATTCTGATAAGGATATTACCCAAAGTGTATTGACTTCATGTGTACTAATCATACTCTGCCAGGGACTTTACCAGACAAGGGCTAAGAGAACTTAATGTCTTGAAAGTGATTGAGAATCCATCCTGTAAAATAACAAAAGTTGTAATGAGACGGCCTGTCTTTTAGCTTTGATAAGGGAATGGCAAGGTTGTCAACAGCTTTCCAAAAATGGCAGAGAACATTTTGGAAAGATGTTTCCAGGCTGGCCGGATGGATCTGTGATGAAGTCTGACCCACTTCCACTTCCCAACACCTTTGATATTCGTCATACCTCTTTCATCTTACTGAGCATCAATATCCTTAGAGAATAAAAACCTGTGCATGCCTGATGTTAATATGTTGGGACATCAGAACACTGAGAAAATAAGGAGATCGTTTAGCAGTGAAGACCAGATGATTAAAATTTCCATGCCAGGACCATCTTAAGACAACTTGAGAAGGGGACCTTCTTTCAACATAGTCCTGCAAAAAAAAAAAGTGTGGTGATCAGAGTAGTACTCATGTGTTACCATGTGTGGCAGCTTGTAAAATAAGAAGATATCTATCTCACTGGATGAAAAATAAAGAGAAAATGCAATGCCAAATCAGATAAAATTACTCTGGAATCTTGAAATATTCCCATTCCAGCTTCTAGTAATAAAAAAATAATGAAAATGGTCGCCTTCTAGTAATTTCCTGTCACTTTTTCCTGTCTTAATCTGATTGCTGTCAGCTAGCCCTTTATCAAACTAGAAAAAAAATCACAGTGTCACATATTATTACTGATGTCACTTCTTTCCTTCTTAATTGACTTGCATGCATGTTCCCTTGTGTAGTCATCTACATGTATAAGTTATTTATTTGGGGACCCAGCAAAGAAATATGGGATTCTTTTGCTACGTGATTTGAGGCTCAGGTGCCCAGACCTCTTATGAAGAGGGGAGAATAGACAGTATTCCTCCTGACAGATAACTGGGTGGATCCGTCTAAGTCAGACAAGACGGATACAAGAGCAGTGTATCTCTTGAGAATGGAAGGCAATAGAAAAAAAAGTGAGACTATAAAAATGAATCGTGTTTATCTGTAAAGTTTATATAAGCTACAAATTCAAACACTGGAAAGTCCAAAGTAACCTTTGATTTTATACACAGCATCTAAGACTGAGTTATCAATTCTCGATTTTTGTTTTTTCTTTCATGTTGACTTTGGCTCCTCTTCATTCTGGCTGTTACTTACTTTAATTTAATGCACACTCTACCACTCACAATCTTTTCTTAATTAAGGTAATTGTGTTATATTATATTGTTACTGTCCAAAAAAGAGACTTTCCAGAAGTTGCTCTTGCAGGATTTACTAAGAACCCTGTGGTCTGTGCACCGCTGCTCTCTTCATACCTTGCACCTCCAGACATTCCTGCTTGGAAGGGAGAAATCAGTAATATACCGATGGGCTGTCAAGGTCCTGCAGCTCTGTGCACAGGACCTGCCAGCAGATCAGTGGGACATAGCCAGGGAAGTTGGACTTTAGGTGAAAGTGCAGGAAAGGAAAAATGATCTTTTTTTTCCACATCTCTGATTCTTCTGCGCAGCCTACAAAGGAAAGAAACTGCAAGTGGCATATTAGTGGATGGCCTGTATTAAAAGTATTAGACATACTTGAGTGTCAGCTGTCTAAAAAAGAATAACCCTCAAAATTTCTGGTGGCAGTGGGTTCACCTTCTCCAGCCAGCAGCGCGCTGCGCTTTATTCACTCGGGCAGGTGATGGCAGCTGTTCTCCGGAGATGACCCGTGAGTGAATGAACATCATTTTAACAGGCTGCCTGCCGTGGGCAGCAGCGCGGGGCTGCGCTGGCCGGCGCAGCGGGCAGGGAGCTCTGAACGCGCATTTCACACTGGCCATTAGGCAGCCAGCACGGCCGCAGCACTGAGGTGGCACGGGGAGGGGGCAGCTCCCTGGGAATACGGATCATGTTTTGCAGCCAGCGGCAGATAAAATAACTAGCTTCTGCTGTAACCTGCTATTATCTGTGGGGTGCTAAAAAACCCTCTCCCTAGGATTTTAAGTTTCTCTCTGCATGACTGTACTTAATGACTAGACTCCATGGGGTAGTCCTTTTCTAGTGACTGAATCATCCTGATGCCAACATCATAGTATTTCTGTTTTTTTTGTTGTTGTTTTTCTTCTGTGTATGTGGGTATGTGTATGTGGGGGTTTTTTTGCAGGAGAGGGGATTCAAGGAAGGAGGTAGTTTAATTAGTTTAATGAACAAATTTATAGTACTGTCTAGGATATGTGTGTGTGTGTGTATGTGCTTTTTATATTTCTTCCAGGCATATGCAGCTTTCTGAAGTTAATTGTTGTAGTCCTATGAATTTATGGCAGCTGTCATACATAATCCATTAACCAGGCCACAAATAAACAAAATCAATTATTCAGTATCACCTTTAAACTGATGTTTTCCCCTTGGAAACCTATGCAATTGTTACAGCTTTTTACTCTTGATCATTTAAACAAAGGAATGCATGTATGCAACCGAAAGTTCACTAAATATAAAGTTTTATTTGATTAAATTTGGATATCTCAGATGTCTGTTTGAATTGAAAGGCACATAGTAATGTCTCCACACAGAATGAGAATAAAAATTTAAGACTTTGTATTTAATGGTTGTCATTCCCTTGTGATCTCTGTCCTGCGAGTCCAGCAGACATAAGTGGGGAAACATCAGGTAAAATTAGTTTGAATTTTTAAAATGAAACCTAATTTGAAATTTAAATTATATTAAAGATTTATCAACTAGATATTCATAAAATAGATTATGTAACAGAAAATAGCACATTTCATTGTCTTGTGTGCCAAATTGTCTTAACATGAGGTCTAAGTCAAGCTTCGGCTTTAGCTGAATAGAGCACGTATACCTTGGGAAGCAAAACAAGAAGCCTTATCTATGTGTATGCGAGTGCCTGATCTCTAAACATTTTTGAACGTGTTGTTATCAAATATCTTTGTCAGACAAAAACACATCTATGTTGCCAACCATTAATACGTATTAACTTCATTAGTTTCTCTGAAGGATTTGGTGGTAGCAGCACCAGTTATTCTAAGCTCTTTTCCTGCTTCCAGAAGCAGGAGAACTGTGTTTTTTATCAGTGGGAGAATTATGAGTGGTTTTGAATCATCTTCAAAATGTATTTGATAACTCCTTCTATCACATGCCCTCAGTAAAATAATAATCCTATTCAGAGAGCAGAGAAAGCTACAGTACATAACCACACAACCAGAATCTATTACTATGGACATGATTTCTTGTGAAAAAGGAACCGGTAGCTCTGTATCGTATTAGACAAGCAGATATTTGAAAAGCTACATTTTCTAAAAATGTATAATCAGCAAAGATCCCACCAGTGCTTATGTCGGTTTTCATGTATGGTGTTTTATTGTTACAGTTTAGTGGAAGAGGGTATCTATTGGACAGGGCAGACATTCAAGTTGTTCAGCATTACCTCCTGCTCACAGAGCTTTAAGAAAATGCCCCTGCAGCTAAGATGATGGCCCATAATTGAAATGCATTGAATTAGCTTTCAGCTGAGCTACCCCCTTATGAACTCAAGAGGAAAGGCAATTAAACACAACAGCTGCATTTCCAGTGATTTCGGGGGGCGGTTCTTCAGTCCTTCAATCTCTAAGCCTTATTTCTCCATCCCTTCCTCTGCAAAAGTCTCCTCCATATTTTACCTAGGAAATACACTGTTTGGAAAGGGGCTGTTTCTTATTAAGTACTCACATAGTGATTAGCACAATAAGGATCTATTTTTTTTCCAATACATAAATATATTCTTGCAATACAAAAAAACAGTAATTGCTTTCTATGTGGCAAAAGATTTCTGTGTGCTGTGAATTTGTCACATCTACACTAAGACCATAAAAGTCCTTCTAAATCAATATGTCCACAGAAGGAAATAAAAATTTCTTAGAAACACATATTTCCACATTATATATGATATAGGAATCTTAAAACAAAGTGGGGAAGGATTCTGAAAATATTTACTGTCCACAGAAGTTCATTCACAGAAAACTCTGCTGCTTTTTTACATATAAACGTCACAAGTTTCATCTCAACTCAGTGTCACCCCTTTGGTTTTCACTGCTTTTTTTTTGTTATATTACCTTGACTCCTTGGATTTGTAAAACTCCAGTGAAATTGTTTTGCAGAGACTAAGTTCTCTAACATTTCCACAGACTAAATTCCTGAATGCTTCTAAAGGAATTGGATCTGAATTAAATATGAGATATATGCGGAGACCCTAAAAAGAAGAAGCTGTACTAAGTCACACTGGTTACTATTTACATATTTACAAAGTTCCTTTTTGCAAGCAAGAGCTGCATGCCGATCTCGTGGGTCGGTTCACAGTCTACCTTGCCAGGCACAGTGACAAATAGACTCCAAAGACAGAGCATAGAGCCTTCCGTGAGCCTGTTTCACAGTATTTTTACCTGCTTGATTAATCCTGGTATGCAAACATCTACATGTGCTTAATAGTTTGGTTCTTTTTTAATATAATTTGTTCATATTTATTTTTAAGTTGACATATTTTCCTTTCCATTTTTTCATTTCTGGAACTGTTGTATTTTCAGTTGATTTCATAGGTGGACTTGACACATACTCCTACCGACAACCCCCCCAGGAGCATGTTGAATTAAAGCCTCTAAAGCCCGTAGGTAAGGTTCTGGTCCAAGGGACCACATTAATCCTTCTAACTGGACTGAAACCTAACCCTCTCCTGAAATAATTTTGGCATGAGGTTACTAATAATTTAATTGTATTTTAATTATAAACTAATTAAAAATTAATCCACATAAAACATCGAGTGAGTACAATTTGCCATTGGGGGTATATCTGCTCAAGCCAGGACTAGTAGCTATCACTGTGCCCACCGTGTTGTGCTTCAGCTTAATGCAAGGAGAGGCTGTCGGTGAAAGGAGGAGTCACTTCCTTGCCGACTTCCCAGCAAGAACTAGGGTGATCCGTGGCTGCCCTAATGAGATTAACCCACCTGGGGAGAAGGGGAAGCTCTTATGTTTGTCTAGCTGAAAAGCTAGTCAGCTTAAAATCTATCTGTAGATTTTCACTGGAACTTCATCATCTCTTTTTCCTCAGTAATTTGCTCCTGTAGTTAAAGCATAGTTTTCATAGTCTCTGCCAATGAAGTATTCCCCACTACTTTATGGAATATTTTCCATTAGGAAATGCTTATTATTTTACTTCATTTGGAATAAATTAAAGCACAGGAAGATCTTAGCAGTTCATATGTTTTGGCAGAAGCTCAGATAACTTCAAAAAGATGATACTTCAAAGAACATTGGTGAAACAGAAGATCCTCATTTAGAAATTCTTGTGAGGTACATATAAGTTGTTGGCATGATGCTTTCTGTCTTCAGATTTACCTTTCTTGCATCTTAAATCGAGCAGGAAACATGTTGAGAGTGACCGCTCAAAGACCACAACAGTTGCTAAAAATATATTTGGGGATGGATATTTGACACATTGCTTGGAACTTTATTAGTTAGGAGAAAAGAAAGCCACAGTTAAAACCATTTATACCTCTCCATAAATGATTTTAATCTCTAGAACTGCACTGAGGTTAATTTTAAAGCATTAAGTTGAAACATTAAGTGAGTAAATTTTTAGGTCTTTTTTAAATAAATTCACTATCGCTAAAGGAGAGAAAAAAATGTCAGGAAAAAAATAAAATATGTATCTGTTTCAGATACACTTGTTTTTTTTTCTTCAATAGAGAATAGAGACCTCGTTCTGTGATAGATAAGTAGCTCAAAGGGGAGAAATATCCGTGATCTAAGTCTGAATTAAGAGCCAAACTATGGAAATGATTTAAATAGTCGGTAGATTGTGCTCGCTACCAATCTGCGGATGCTTATCTGTCTGCAGCCCATCAGCCTGCTTGATTCTGGCAGTAATTTAATTGCTATCATCATCAGCAGTTCTATATAGCCTAAGAATCCAGAGGGTCTCCCTAAGACATTTTATTTCTAGTATCCAGGCTGTTAAAAACTCCATTTCTCTGGAGGTGAACATGAAAAATGCTTGTTAGATATATTGGGTGTCTTAATAAGTGTTACAAATCTTTTGCCATCTTCACCACCCTGCTCATGGGGGAAGATTAGCATGATACTTTTTATAGATGATAACTTGCCTGTATATTCATTTTTCCCTTTCTCGTTCATTTATCTTATTTCATACACAAATTAACTAAACATAGGGTGTTGAAAATACAAGGTTCTGTGACCTCATCCAGCTCTGCAGAAGACAGGTACAGTGTTTACTGAGCTCTCATGTTCCGTATAATATATGCTTAGTGCTGCCGTAATTATTAATGATTAACATGTCTAAGAATAGGTGTTCGTTTCACCCAATGGAAGAGGTTAAGCTTGAACATATTCTCACAAGGAACATTTCTTCATGCAAATATGAACGATCATAGCTTGTCTGATTGCTGTTGGTTCTTCCTGTATCTTCATCAGGCTACAGGACAAGAGTGGAATCACTGCACTGAACTGTGTAGTTTAAATTAAGATGTGCAGAAAGGAGAACCCGAGTTGGTGTGAGGAAAAAAAAAAAAAAAAAACTGTTCCCTTTGGAGCTAAAGTACATGGACTATAAAATTATTGTGTCTTCATGTTTCAAGTGCAGCATCAACAGCCAGGTCACCTGGTGGTAATGAGGACTTTTTCCACATACTGCTTGATGGAAAAGAGAAACAAGGGGATTAGAAGAAGAAAATAACTTTGCAATTTGGTTTATATTGTCTTTATATATTTATTTTAATGTCTACTAGACGTTAAAATTTCTGTGCCTGCCATTCCTTTTTGGATGACTAGATCTGATCCACTGTTACTAAAGCCTTGGGCAATCCTGTTTGGAGAGACCCTGAATCTCCAGTTGCACAGGAGAAATAGCATTTCTAAGGGCAATACGAGCTCCTGCTCACGGACCAGCGCAGTGACTGAGAAACCCTGCCGGGGGAGCAGCAATCAGCCTGTGAGGGGCTGGTGTGGTTGTGGGTCTGGTTTCTATGTTTCTCTACACTCCACCGCTATGAAATCGCTGTGAACAAGCATCGCAGTTTTTTTCTAGGCTAAACAAGTAAAGATGGTTTTCAAGCAGATGTGTGAGAATGTATAGATTTATATGGGCATGTGATTGTGGTGGGGACTGTAAATAATATGAATACTGTTCAGAGGTATGTGTTTGTAAGCAGGTCATGCGCAAATTTTATAACCTGGTGCAAATTTTATAACCTAGCAGGATTTTTTCTTCATTTTTTTTCCCTGTTATGGTGCACCTGATCTTAAACTAAACCAAAATACAAAACTGTCCTTTCAAATCCAGCCATTTATTCTTGACCTTATCTCTGTTTCTTGCAGCTGAGGAAATTAATGCACAGAGGATTTTATATCTGCTTGTTTGTTCATTGCTAACCATGATCTTATATTCACAAAGTAAAAGATAGATAAGAAGGTATAGACATTTTCATTCTTAAGTAACTCATATATTCTTCTTTCTAGGTCGAAATAAGTAATCAACATTTTCTCAAGGCTTCGGCTCTTATTCAAGAAACAGATGTCAGAAGAAAAGACTAACTTCGTGACTCGTTGTTCTGGAAGAAGCACCTCGTCCGTTCCTGGAGGCATACGGATTATTCTTCCCACAGGCTCATTATCAGCATTGTTATTTGGTAGCTCCTTGTAGATGATCTTGAATTTTTGAATAATTTACTTATATGGACACTTGTAAATTGTAAATTTTTCTTTTTTAATTTTAAGATTTCTACAATCTTTAGTGTTTAGTGTTAAGGCACAAAAACAAAGCAAACAATGAAAACTATGAGAAGGATATGTCTTTCTCAAGGAAGCCAATATTTCTTGATTGATGGAATCATACTGGGCCAGGTCAAGAGTGTGTTAGCAAAATGTAATTTTGACATCAAAATATGCATTGGGAATCAAATACTAATAGTGTAAAAGAGAACATTTTCAATGCTGTATGCAAAATTTACTATGGCAACTCCTTACATTGCTTGAACTACTATATGCAGTAGAAATTGATCTATGACTCTTCTTGGCCAGATGTTCCAGCACTAAAATACTCATCTAGTTGTTCCAATTCATATATGGCTCCTTCTCTCTCTCTGTCTTGCCCTGAGCCCACCAATAGTAGTTTTCTGTGATCTGAAGGGGAGTAAAATGGCAATTCTTTACAGATACCAATATCTAGGAACCCTTAAATGCAGAGCACTCTAGATGTCTGTGATTTTCACATTTTTAAACTCTTTTCCGCCATTTCCCAGGAAGAAGCCATGCATGAATTTAAAGTACAGGCACAAACTACAGCCTTAGGGGCCTCTGGGGATTTTTTTTTTTAATTTTGCTCTTAATTTAAAAGTAAACAAAAAAGCTAGAAATGTGTATAAAAGTTTGTAAAGTTGTTTGTAAATACTTCTAGATGAAAAATAAGTATGTAACTCTGTGATATTTTCTGTCACCACTAGTATAAAGTGATACACAAAAGCTAATTTCCGTGGGGAACTGGCAGTCTTTTTAACATATTTCCTTCATTCTCTCTTCTTACTTAATATTTAAAACACTGTGCATAGTTATTTACCCACAGGGCCCACATGCCCCAGCATTCAGTGGGAATTTCATTAAGGCTTTGGGCTGTTTCTCTCTTTAGTTCTTCTCCATTTGTGTCAGGAAGGACATTTCTTCTGGTGCGTGAATCTCACTTCCCTGCTAGCAGCCGAACACAGGGCCACTAATTTCCTTCATAAACATCCCAAGCACTCTTTGTCTGGTCGTGATTTCAGATCCATCAACATTCAGAACATGAGCTTGTTGCCTTCCGTTGAAGCATGCTTCGCTTGCATTTCCAAACTGGTGCAGATTTGACCTGGATGAAGGCTTGTCTTGATTCTTCCCCTTTTAAAGTTTGTGTTATTTATCAATGAGAACATTAGCAAATGTAATGAAGGCTGAGTCTGTCATTCTTAGGAGATAATGAAGAGTGTTGTGCTGCCTGCACCCATTTCCTAATTAGTTAGAGCAAAGACCACACTGTCTTCAGAGAAAACATAGCCTGAACATAGGTTAACCTTCCCTGAAGCCAGGTATGAAGCAAGTGTTAAGACTGTGTCAACAGAAATGACAAATGAATGAAACATTTTATTATTATTCCTAGGATTAAATATTCCTCAGACGGTATGTATTTTTTTGTGTGAAGCCACACTGTACAAAAAAATCTTCTTTTATATGAAGATAATGTCCTTGTGTAATTTGTATGGTCACTCATACACTATTTCTCCCATATTCTAGAGGACTGCAAAGTAACTAGTTTTTCCTATTTTGAGGTGTTTGTGTTAACATGAAAAAGTAGACAGTTTGTCACAAAAATAGTCTGAATGATACCCTTTTTGAGACACCACAAAGATCACTGTGAATTGCTTTATATCTGTAATATTTGGATAAGATCCTATTTGAATACATTCCTATCTACTCCTGTAATATTTTAATATTGACTCTCGTGATTATGGACAGAGTCCAGCATGCGGGCATTTAGCACAGATTCCTATGATCAATGCAATTTTATTTCAAACTTTCCATTTCAGCGTTAATTTCCTGTCTTCAATCATTATTGCTGGGTTCTTAAAGGCTGGGGGACTTGAACCCTAGTCCTGCACTCAGGATCTGAGAGAAGGAAAAGGAAGGGGTGCTGCATCCCTTTCAGTTGCACACAGCCTCCTCCAGAACTGAAGCGTATATTTAATTTTCTGCAAAGACAGACACATCTGCTGGACCATGTTTTACAAATCTGCCTGAATGTATTCCCTGCCTTTCTGTGGAACCTTTGGATTTTCAGCTTACTAATAGAGAACTGTGGATATACTGCAAAAAACTCTGTAAAGACGGAATCTGACATCTCTTCCTTGTGAAATATTGATCATATTTAGCAGGAGAACAGAAACTAGTGTACCCTAAATAAGCTTAAAATCCAGGAATGCTTTCCAATACAGCAAGGCTGCCATCTGTCTCACTTAATAAACAGAACGCTCCTGATTGAGAGGAATTTGTCTTCATTAGAGCAAGCTAAAATGCACGCTGCAATACTGAGGGAAACTGTCATTCTCTTCTAAATTGAGACATAAAAAATAGTACCAATCAATCTGTACATGTTGGAAAAGAAATCTTGAGAATAATAAATGGATTTGAATGTTAATTGCTGTGTCCTCCCATACAGTAGAATGTATTGGCTAGCATGTTTAAGGAAAGTCTTGAGCAATAATTCCTCTGTTTTTGCAACACATACTCTCAGTAACGTGCCAGGTGAGTCACAGACCAACAAACTACACAGGGTTTAACTGTTGGCTTTCTAAGTAAACTTGGATAGTTTTGTCAAGATTAACTGTAACATGCAGTTTCAGGAAATGACTAGGTTTACAGTGCAAAACAAAATGTGTTGACAATCCTAAAATCTCACAGCAGGTTATCAGTTGATATAAACGGTCCTGAGCTGCATTAATGAGTCATGCTGTAACAATCTATAGGAGTTAAAAATCTCTCCGTCAGACTTTTAGAACTTTTTCCCTTCCCCAAGTTTCTGCTTAATTCAAGTTTTACGAAGAATCAGATTTGCAGCAGTACTTTAACTGATAGCGGTAAGTGGGGATGTGGCAGCAGAAGTATGTCAATATGCACTCACTAAGCACTGAGCCAGGTACCATAGTTCCGTAAAAGAGCAGGTGACATTTTCAGGCCCCGAAAGCAGGAGCTTGAGAAGTATTTATGAATATGCTTTTGCATGATACAATGGCATAGAGTGGTCGTATATTCAAATTTCTGATGTCGCGGGAGGAGTTATTGGTTGGACTGATGCCCCCTCCTCTCTCTTATATATGGAGATTTCTCACACACACACACACACACACACACACACACACACACATACAAAAGAAATAATTAAATGCTTAGAAATTCAGTTATCAGCCTCAAGAACTCTATAAAGTGTTAGAGTCTTTTAATGTTAGGATACAACATTCATTACTATAAATAATTTTCAATAGAGTTACATAAGTTAAAACCGTGGGAATTTTTCTGCTATCTTTTATCTAACACCTGCCTTCTTTCAGTAGACTATTCAGGAGATGGTACTTACCATATATTAATAAGAGTACAAAAGTTGGGAGCTAGGGAAATAGTAACAGATGAATATGTGGCGTGTTGAACTTTTCCTGCCTAAACCTGTGACCACAAAATTAGGTCACTCCAAAAGAGATAGTCCTGCCCAAGAATGACAGATTTTACCCCAAACTAACGAACTATTTCTTTGTTTGAAGCCATCACGCAGTGATTTACTCCACTTAATCTGAGGCCTCACCTCTCCATCCAGTTGTCCACAGCTCAGTCATAGGGGAGCTTTAGCCACCTTAAAGCCCTGTGTTGACAGGTGCTACCTTTTTTTTTAAAGACAACTGCTATCCGCTTCCCTGCACCAGGCTCTCCGCCTGTCTTTCATGTAAGGATTATCTCATTAGAAAACCCAACCAGCAATCTATTAAGGCCCCTTAACAGACTTTGACAGTGGCAAACAAAAATTGACATCCCAAGCTAATCGGCCAGCCTCCTTCCAGAATCAGCCTCTTCGAGTTTAATTATAACAAATTACAACCTGGAAGGTGTTTCAAAGGCTGAAAAAGTTTTCTTTCAAGGTGGTAAAATGCTCCTTCCACTTACAGCTCCCACTTCTGCAGGCCATTTACAAATTCAGTTCTGAATTAGCCACTAGGTTAAGCATTTGGACAGAAACCCGCTCTTTACTGCAAATTGTCATTATTTAGCTATTTGGGGCCAGCTCTCCCAAACTCGTATCAATGGGGTGAAGACACATTCCAAGGTCAGACCCTGCCTCCTTCTCATTTCCATCGTCGCCTCCCCTCATTCCCATGCATTTTATTTATGTTTCCTCTGCAACGGCCTCTGCCTCTGGTCCCGTCGCTCACGAGCTGTAGCTCACCCTGCTCAGGGCTCCTGGAGAGGGACCTGGCTGCTTCGATGCACACAGCGATACTCAGTCCCTTGTGCCAAAACAGCCATGTGTTCTGGGGGCATTTCAGTCTGAAGCACCTGCAATTGGACCAAGCTGCTGTCTGCCAGAATAGCACTTCTCTGGTTGGGTTGCATGCTCAGCTCGTGTCGGAGACTTGGTGCTTTAGTGCTGTACAGGGAGGTGAGATTAGTTAATTGACAGCAAAAAAGAGTTCAGAGCAAATGAATGAGCTTTATGAAGAAGCAGGGGATTCAGACCTGTGAAAATGAGCACATAAAAAAAAATCATATCGAGATGCAGCTAGAGGATTTGCTACCTAGAGCAATGGCTGCATTGCATTCTGGAGGGTGTTCACAGTGTGCCAGAGCATCCCTGATCACCCTGGGCCACCAGTACCCTTGTGCTTTACTGTAAGGGGACACAAGGCTGACCCACAGCCTAAATACTTATTTGGCAGGCAAGGACATGGATCTAACCAGCACTGCTTGTTATTTGGCAACTACGTGTAGGATGTAGTTATTTTTTTTCCGAGTTGAGAAGCAGCTGCTGATAAATGATGTATTGTTTTTCTTTCTTTTTTTTTTCTTTTCTATAATTTCCATTTTTTCTGTTTAATAATTTGATTTTTTTCTGTGATTTTAAACAAATTAAACATCTGGATTTGATTCCTGCCTCCACTTGAGTCTCCGCTGGTCAGTCCCGCTGCAGAGTCACACACACAGAAGTGTGTGACAGCTCTGTGGAATAACTGCTACTGCATGGTCTGTTGCCTTTCAAAAGCAGCAACAGCCCAGGAAGATCATCTCACTAAGCAACAGCCATGCATAAATACTACCGGGAAAGAAAAAAAAAAGGAAAAGAAAGATTCACTTTGTTTTGCTTATTCCCCTAGGATGTAATGCCACATCTTTAAGCCTTCTGTCCCAGTTCCCTATTTATCTCACACCAGCCATATGCAGCCAAGCTTTCAGAACACACTGGTGTATGTCTGTGCCATGCAGATTCACTGAAGCTGGATTATGAATTGGCTGAATGTGATTGCAAGAGTGCTCTGATTTCTTTTTCTTTTTTCCCGCGAGATTGGGTACCTGCCTAATTAGCAGAGCATCATGCACAAGGAAAGTTACAGCATTTCCTAGTGTGTGGCATATGTGGAATGGAAAGTGTGCTACACATGAGCAAACAGATAATCTTCCCAACTTTGCCCAAACTATTTGGTAAGATGTCACTAGAGTTTGCTTACCCTGCTTTATGCAGTCAGAATCCCGATGGCCAGCGGGTATTCAGTGCCATGCACCAGGCAAATGAATGCCAAGAACTTGTTTAAACAGCCTCGCTGTGATATTAATAACTAACACACTGCAATATGTTGTTTTTTTTTTCTCGATAGGTAAAGCTGCTTGCCTTCTAGGTTGCAGCCAGATCTTCAGCTGTGTGATACTGGTATTTCTCAGGGGTGGAGGCTTATGTCCTGCAATGCCACTCTTAGACATATATGCACACTCGCGTCTCAGTTTATAAGAGCCTCTAAGTAATTCTGAGGTTTAGAGCAGTGTCTGGACCTAGAGTGCTGTAGGGACTGTTTCTTGGAGTGTTTTTGAGACCAAAGCAACCACTGTGTAGACCATTGCTCACTCATAAGAGTGGCACAAGAGTTTCCTTTATCAGAGTTTCCTTTATCTGCCACTGATAACTTAAATTAACTTTCTTGTTGCACCTTTTGCTGTAAGACATCCCATTGATCAAAATGAGACAGATTTAATAGAGGCTGATGTTTTCCAGTGGGATTACTGGAGATGCAAGCCCAGTGGCATGTAGTCCACTTGTTGATTTAGGGATTGTCAGGGAGTTTTCCAAACCTGCTGGAAGTCCTTGAGTGCTTTGATTATATTTGGGATTAGGGAAACTTCACTCTTCTCTACTCAAGCATATAGGAAAACTTGCTCAAGAAATGAGTTTCTGATACCTTTCAGATGATGAAGTATTAAATTCAAGATCCCTGACAAAGATTCTCTTATCTGAATTAAGACTCCAAGTGGCTATGGTGAATTGTGTTTTGGGGAAAGTGAAAACCTTACATGTTAGTAGAGTTAATTATGTATCTATCTGACCTAAAAGATGTACTTGCAAACCTGTCTGGTTAGTACAAAATTAAACATGTAGCTGTTCATATCCCATATTCTATAACAGATTACAAGAAATCCAAAGCAAAATGAAGCCTTAAGAGCCTGGCCCCTAGACAGACAGACTCAGGCAAAGAAGAGAAATCAGACTCACAAAAGACACTAAGTTAAAAGCAAAACCAGACAGTGGAAGTCAAACTGCAAAGAAAAAGGGGAAATAACTGCAATCATTTATAAACTTCATAAGACAACAGTGGGCTCAGAATGTTTGTTTGCTACAGTGGAAAGCACCAAAGCATACACACACAATATGAATCTTTGCCATCACTTTTATCACAGTGTAGAGTTTCTAAAACCTTGAATTGTAAAACTGGTCTTTCACCATTAAAAGATGATGTGCAAGGGAATAGTAACAAGAGGTTTGATTGCTCTTCTGCTATGCACATTGTGCCACCTCATGGCCCATGGCAGAAATAGCATGCTTAAGGGTGCTATTTCTAGGGTGTAGCAGAGGAGGAAAAAGTAACGGATCTCATTTACCTGTACACATTATTGAAATGTCTTAAGTCAGGCTGGGATCAACCAGGGTAGAGCGTTAAGATCAAATCTTGGAATCTGTGTAGCCAATTTAAGTAAGATACATCAAAACGTACCTCCCTTAAAATATGAACTTGTGGTTTTACTGAAAATATATTGATAATGCAACATATAGACAAAATCCAAATTGGTACTATGCCAAAAATAGCTTCTTGTGTACAGTATCACCCCATGTTTACCATCATGGTAGGTTACCATCAGCTGGAAGTACAGTATTATAAATTCGAGGAAATATCATTTCTCTGCTTCTTTCACTTCTTAACAGGAAACACTTAAAGCGGAAAAACTAGGACGGAATTCCTATCGTGAGCATGTATAATATGTCGTACCTAATTATCAGACTTGAATTTTAAAGTGATCTGAAAGGTTAAAAGGTTTAAAAAAAATCAAAAACCCAGGAGAATATGAATTTCGCTGTGAATGCTGGACTACACTAATTAATCTCTTGGTACCACAAATTGTGGGATGAGGATAATACAAGTTATGAAGCACTTGCTCACAGAAACAGGTTTTTATGCAGATGTGTCTTCTTTTTAGTGCAATATCTAATGCAAAATACTATGTTAGCTCATTGTAGTTTACTGGTAGTTTACTAGTATTTTCCAATGCACCTTCTCAGGTTCAATTTCTATTGGCTCTAAATGAGAATAATCATGTGTGCAGTTGCACTGACAAAATTGTTGGCAAAGAACTGAAACTGCCCCTCCAAGTCTAGTCTGGTGGGAAGGGGTCTGGATTCGCTCACCTCTATGTTCGGGTTAGGGCAACTGCTCCAGGGTGTATGGTCTGGAAAACCAAAGCAAAATGGGGTATTGGGCTCCAACCCACAACCTCATATGATTCTCTGAGCTCCAGTTCCTGCAGTGTGGATGGAGAGGACACGTGGAGATACTTTGTGCGTGGAGGCGATTTTTAGGTCTTGGCTACAGTTGAGGTCAGTGCAGGGGGAGAGCTCACAGGCCATAAGGTCTCCTGTGCCTTTCCACGAGCACTTTATTCTCTTCACTTTATAGGTGTGGACATCAGGGGGAGGAATAGAATAAAGTGTGAGACGGGGCGTGGGGAAAGGAGCTCCTAGCATGGTACACTTACAAAGAAAAGAAGTAGGAAAAGCAAGACCAAAACCATGCTGTGAATCATTCCATCAAACTGAAGAGTTATAAAAGTTATAAAAGAGTTATCATTTTCTTTTAAATGAAGAGCAAGGTAAGGACAAAAAAAGGAGGGAAAGTTATAGAACTGGACATAAATAAAAGAAAATAATACAAAAGACATGGATTTTGTAAGGCATGTCAAAAAAATAGAATATTTTAAATATAAGGAGGAATACTCTTCAGCATAAAGTAATACAGAAAAAAAACACAGAAAAAGAAAACAGAACAGAGAGAGCAATGCTGAGAACAGAGGGTGGGATTCTTTCATGGCACTTAAGTTTCTGACATTTTTCAAGGTATGCTAGGAGTATGCTATTTTTCAAGGTCTGCAGTTTAACAGGGAGGTTGCCCACTTTTCTTCTAGGAAAAAATATTTTTTAAAATGTTGCTAATAAAAAATGTGAGGGTAAAGAGGGATGGTTCCACTTGCTTCACATATGAATGTAAAGAGTGTTCTCCACAGATAATTCAAAGGATTTGGGAAGTTATACATTTGAGGCTTTCGTGGTGGGGTGGGTAATTTTTTATTATTATCCAGATGGGTAAACAAACTAAACATGGCTAAGTTCAGGAACTATAAATAAATGGTTGTTTTTTACAGGACTTTTTTTCCTGTTACTGCCAGGTAAAAAGTGAGAGAAGTTAAAAGAAAAGCCTCTATGGGATAAGTGAAGAGATGTGAATACAAATACATTATTTTTCTTTTGTAGGTGAAGCGTTACTGAACACTGCAAGCAATTTAGAAACACGTTTCCAAAATCTGATGTGGTTTCCTGATATTGCTTCCACTTTGGCACTCAGTTAGAAAGCAACTGAGTAATGCACTTCATGTACCTGCTGTGTTAGTGCTCCCTAAGCTCCCCTTGTCTTCTCCAAAACTCAGTTTTGTCATCACTATTTTTGGAAAGCCAAACAAATCCACAAATATCTTATTATTAAACAATTTACTAAAGCAAACAAAAAGCTCTGACCTAAAACTGCATTAAATAAAGAGCTATAGTAAAACAAGGGTCAATTTAGTAAAATGGAATTAGATTGATGGGGATCCTTTGTGTAGGACTAAAATATGGCCAACTTAAAATGGATGCGTCTGTTCTGCCCCATCTAGAAATGTTACGTTTTTGGTATCATTTAGGATCATCATCTATGCACTATGGGTATTTCCTAGATTTCTAGTAGTCCCACAATGGTTTTGGTGGTTTGGTTTGCAGTGACCAGTAGCTTTGATCTGGCTCTAGTCAACTAACCCTTTGGTTTTCTCAGTCTGCATACATGGACTACTAATACAGTAGATGCACTGGCTTTAGGACACCTTGGACGTGTTGCATTTATGTCACACAGCATGTGCCTACTTCAGCTATAGGAAGTTCCCTGTCTTTGAAAGTGACCTCAGGGATGGTAATAAAGATCATGGCTAATGATTGTAGCCACAGCAGGGGCAGAATTTAGTGCCCTGAAGTGACAGGCACCCTATCACTTCAGTGTACTCAATGAGCTTGTCATTGGCTGCGGTGAATTAAATCTCTGTCCAGTCCTGCAAGAGACCATCACAAACTGAAATACTTATTTGCTTAGATGCCAGATACTCTATGCAAGCAGTCCTCTCCATTTAACATGTATTCTGCATATTAAGTGCACAAGGTAGTACCTTAATGATTTGCCATTTCATTCTTCTTCTTTTCTTCCTTTCATGCTCTGCTGCATAGGAGATTAAAGGGTCACAGTAGCAAAGAGACATAAAATGAAGAACACACTCTTTCTCCTGCAGACACTTTTTACTTTGTAGCAGGGCTGAGACACTCTGTCCAGTCAAATACTGGAACTCAAAGAAAAGGGGCAGTTGTGTAATGAAAATCATATGTAGCTTTTTAACCTCATTACGCACTTGCGTAGGATGTACAATGGGAAGGAGGATAAGGTGGAGGGAGGGTTTCACAAAAGGCAGAGGGCAGAAAAGTATGAGGAAGGTATGAGTATGTAAAATGTACCTGGAGCCGGCTCACTTCCACAGCTGTTCTTCTGCACTCATCAGCTTTTACTGCGGTTCCCCCATCTCTACACCACTAACCTGGGCTTTGCCTGCTCCTGCCGTCTGAATGGGAAACCCTGGTGAAACTGTAGCTAAAGAGCAGCCATGCCATATGTAGAGACTGACATGAAAATTGTTTGCATGTTTCAGAACTGAAAAAAAAAAAATCACATTTCAAACTCCCTTTTTTTTTCCCAGAGGGAGATTAGATTTTCACTATGGGGTACTGCTGACTTCTCTTCGGTCCTGGTTGTGTGGCTGACAGAGGAGGGCCTGGGCAGTACCATGCTCACATGCTCACAACTACCACCTTCAAACACGTTTATACTATGTGATGAGGCCAGATACAGCAAAATGGTAAACCCTCTAGGTGCTGCACCTGACGTATTTGTTCAAATCAACAGAAATAAGTCAGCCAAAAGCCTGAAGTAGCTCACTGTGTTAACTGACTGAAACTGTCGGGTCTTGCTTCCACTTGCATCTGGTACCTAAGGGCTAATTTCTTTTCTGGCACTGATGTATTTCTTTTCATTTCAATATGTTTTCTGAATTAAAGTAGCTGCCCTAGATAACCCCAGCATGCCTGTTACTGTACAAATATATAACATCTTCCAGTGGGCATGAGGAAAGGGGGGGAGGGAGGAAAACAGAAGCAGAGCAAGGCGAAGCGGCTCAGCAGCAGCCAGGTAGCAGATGAGCAAATCTCAGCTGGGATCTGCTTGATCCAGGCTGGGATTCTCCTGACTTAACCTTGCACTTCTGTGCAACTAGCTGTGAAAAGACAGGGGAAGTGCTCCGGCATGGTTCATCTACTTAATTTCAAATGTCTAAAAAACTATGTGGGAGGATATAAAGTATAAAGTAAGGTGTGAAGATGACTAGCTCGGGGGCTGCTCAGGTGAATCCTACCCTGAGCTGCCTCATTTCCAAATCAGTGGACACTGCTGTTGCTCCATCTGAAGTGCTCTCCCACCTACCCTGGCCGTGTCAGGAGATGAGGTGCACCACCCAGGCTCCAAGCTGCTCTCCAGTTTACCAGTTGACAAAGGACCCCATCTCTAGGTGGAGATTTCTGCAGTGCACTGAGAAAATAAGTATTAAGTGCCCCAGAAACACAGAGGAGAACCTGGTCTGGGTGCTGCGACCAGACCAAAGCTCTTTATCACACCAGAGCAGTCTGGAACTTAATGCAATTTTCAAAATAGAGCTGCTGCAGATGAAAGAGAAAAGAAGATTGGACTATAATCAGAAGTGTCTAGAAAGCAGCAGCTTATTCTACTAGAAAATTTCATGAGCAAATTTCCATATTTAATGGCATTAAATGAAAATGCTTTGCAGATGCATAATATAGCAAGGCTCACTGAATCTGTGAACAACAGATGGCTTATATACATCTGAGGAGTTTTTTAATATTAAAGAAATAAATGAAGATTGGAGAGGAGTGTCACTCACACATCTTGTTGGATGTTTAATCAGGCAGATGAGATATTCCAAATTTTAATTACTTCCATTCTTTAGTACTCCAATCTAATTTCAAATTGCCTAAATGAAGCTCTTTAATTTTTCTTGTAGGATTTGAAGTCTTAGTATCTAGATTGTAATTTATCAATAAGTTGTACAGGACACAGAGAATAAGACAACTACCAAAAATCCTGATACTCATTAAACTATGAGATCATGTTTCATTTTAATTACTTCTTATATAATTAATCATCCGTCTGCCTGGATTATATTCTTCAGTATCATAGTCATACGTTAAAAACATGCAATGAATTCCTAGCAATCTGAGCAGGAGATAAGCTAAGATAGAAAAGCAAAAATTTAAAGGCTTCATAAACGTTCATAAGAAAAAAAGGTCAGTTTATCCCTTCATTTAGCATACAACGTGATCAGTCTTGTACCTTTATGCTGATTCATAAAGGCAGAGAATCATTAAGTTTGGAAAAGACATTCAAGATCATCAAGTCCAACCATAAGCCCCTCAACACGCTGTCTGCTAAACCATGGGCGCCTCATCTACATGTTTCCTGAACACTGCCAGGGATGGTGACTCCACCACTTCCCTGGGCAGCCTGTTCCAACGCTTCACTATTCTTTCCATGTAGAAATACTTCCTAATATCTAACCTGAACCTCCCCTGGCTCAAGTGGAGGTCATTTCCTCATGTCCTATTTTTGGTAGGTATTTTGGAGAAGAGATTGACCCTTGCCTCACTACAGCCTCTATTCAGGTAGTTGTAGAGAGCCATAAGGTCTCTCCTGAGTCTCCTCCAGACTAAACAACCCCAGCTCCCTCAGCTGCTCCTCAGAAGGTCTGCGCTCCAGCCCCTTAACCAGCTTCACTGCTCTCCTTTGGACACACTCCAGCACCTCAGTGTCCTTTCCGTACTGAGGGGCCCAAAACTGAACACAGGGTTCAAGGTTTCGGTCTCACCAGTGCAGAGTCCCACGGGACGATCACTTCCCTGGTCCTGCCGGCTACACTGTTCCTGATACAAGCCAGGAGGTCGTTGGCCTTCTTGGCCACCTGGGCAAACTGCTGGCTCGTGTTCAACCAGCTGTCAGCCAACATCCCCAGGTGCTTTTCTGTTGCTCAGCTCTCCAGTCACTCTGCCCCAAGCCTTAGCCCTGCATGGGGTTGTTGTGACCGAAGTGCAGGACCTGGAACTTGGCCTTATTGAACCTCATACCACCCATGGTCTCCACCCATCAATCCAGCCTGTGCAGATCCCTCTGCAGAGCCTCCCTACCTTTAATTAGATCAACTCTTCCTCCAGGCCTGGTGTTGTCTGCAAACGTGCTGAGGATGGACTCAATTCAAATTGTTGATAAAGATATTGAAGAGGACTGGCCCCAACACCGAGCCCTGGAGAACACTGCTCGTGACCGCTCGCCAGATGGGTTTAACTTCATAAAACCATCAAGTCCTGGAATATCACTTTAAGTCCTTTGTGAATGACGGAGAAATATATACCATGTTCTGTGCACTCTTCTGAACATCCTGTATAGGAATGTAGTACACAAGTAGGCCAGCTGGTCTTGGGGTGCTATTTTTAGGGAAATGAAACTCTCTTAAATTGTTTAAGTATAACTTGACAGATCAGGTTTGATTTGTGAAACATTTATATTTTTCACCCATCTAATTTTGTGGTCTTACTATTACAAACAGCCAAATGACAGAAGCGAGTACCCCTGGATTTATCACTAAAGCATCTCCAGCTACACAGAGCATTACACTCACTTTCTGCTCCCTGAGCCTGTCAGAGCGGTGTCACTAGTCTGCTCCATAAAAGGGAGGCAGTTACGCCTTTTCCAGAGCACAGACTTCATTGTTTGCAAAGGAATAACCTGTCTACGGCACAACTGCCTCTCTTGTATGCGAATGCACAATATTTTTCAACATAGTTATCGAGGTCTTACAAGAAAAACAAAATCCTTGCACACAGGTCATGACAGAATTTTCAACATGCACTAGGTGGAGATTCAAGAAAATATATGCCTGATAGATAGAAAGAGTACAAAGTAGTTCAGGGAAAAAAAAAAGTTAACTGAGTATTTTCTTTGCATTTCAGAAAGGAAAAATTAGGAGTTATAGAGAGTATACAGAGTAGGAATGAAATTCCCAACAGGTCTGAAATAGCTGACAATAATTTGCTGAAAGTTTCGTTTTCCTTTTCTCTTGCCCTTGCCAATTCAGTTAATTCAAACATACAAAGATGATGCTAAGAAAAAGAAAAAGAAAAAAAAAGAATCTGAGCAGATGGAAACATGTCTTAGCTCCACGGCTAAGAAAATTGTGAGATAATTTCACAAACATGGTCAAAAAGGTCACACTGCTCCTGGAATTTAAAACAGGATGTGACTGCACACTTCAGCACACTGTATTCTGGTCCTGAACTTGCCTATGTCTAGGAAAATGGTTATCAAATACAAAGGCAGCAGATGAAATTGGTCTCAATTTTCCAAACTCAAAAGAATAAATCATTCTCCTGTCTGTGCTGCAAATCCCTTCATCTGCCAGTTACAACATCCTGCAGAGCACAGCGAGACCCGGCTGGCAGCAACTCGGTGTGACCTGCACAGCCCAGTAGCAATTTTGAGCTCTGCTGCTGCCATTTTACAGGCACCTCCTTAAGCTAGGAGTGCTTGACACTCCAACCTCTACGGAAAGGGTAGAGGAGGCACTGGGTCCTGCAGCAGGGACATCTCAGGAGAAGGAGTCCTCAGCAATCATGACTTTCCTGTCTTGCTTTACGAAACTGATGGGGTTTCGTTCCTCCACTTCTTTGCACAGTGCTTCACATAGTGCTTGCAGAGTTCTCTAGTTCACAAGCATCTGGGGTGGAACGGTCTGTCTTGCGTTACTGTGAAAGCTTTCTCTGCACAGAAGTAATCTGGGAAGAGTACGGTAGCAGTTGCTGAAAGGAGTGACTTTGCCAGCTGGAAGTTACAGAGCAGTAACTAGACTCCCTAAGTAGCTGCAAAGTAGCACAAGCAGCAAGAATCCAAATGGGAAAAACTACAAGGGTGAGTTTGAATACAAAAAAGGAAGGAGAAACTTGGAGTAAAGCTCCTAGGGATACATCTCCTAGGGATGAAGGCCAAACAAGCTGTTTTTTTTTCCCCCGCCTCATAACAGGATAACAGTGCTCTTTTCAAAGTGGTTGTATTAGATCCATGCCTATTTTGTTTGTCTGTTTTTTCATTTTCTTTTTTTTTTTCCTGTAAGTTCTAACTCCAAAGACAAGAGGTTTGATTGTACTCTTGGTTGAATTGGTGAACTGAGGTGCATTTTGTAAATGCTAATGAGAAATAATTAGCACAATTTCTGAATATTTAACCAAAGCAGATAAAAACATGGTCCGAGCTTCTCTCTTTTGCAGTGGAAGTGCAGGATACCCTGTTCAGACTTGCTTTAGGAGGCTGCAAATGTCTCTAAAATCCATCAGTGGTGCAGAGGTATAAAATTTAGTGATGAATTTGAGAGCTTAGAAGGATGGCAAGAATTAGATCCATTCAAGATCAGAATGAGTCTGGCCAAGGTCTTTGAAGTACTTTCATTGTGCTGCGAACTTTTTGGAGTATCTGAGAGATTGTTTGTAAACTATGCTTTTACTTCGTTTCTTCCATAATACTCTGCTGTGAGCAAGTCTCAGTATCTTTTGAAAAAGCAAGCCCTAGGGGTTAACATAGAGTCATAGCTGCTGAGTTAACCCAAACCAACTGCAAGTTTGTGAAATTTGTATTTCCCTGAGGTTGAATACTGCGGATGAAGATGATGACTACAGAGGGAGGAAGTAATTTCCTAATGCACTCCTAGCTAGAAAATTGTAATTCTGTGGTTTGTGATTTTGTTGCTGATCTTCTCTTTAGCTAAATGGCAAGCAATTGCCCAAGTACACACATGTATGTACAAATTTATAACATCAGTTCCCTACTACAAGAACACAATGATATATCACATGGTCTAGAACATCAAAAAAAGCTTTCTATCATTCTTGGAAGCTACATATTCCAGTAGATAATCCATTTGCTTTTCATGATCTAAAGATACAGTTCCTAGAACTGACTCTGTTCAACCTTTAGCTTGGTTTTCTTTCCGCTTTTCATTTACAGAAAGCTTGGTTCTGACAAGTGTTTGTTCACTGTACTTCTGAGAATCTCAAATAAGGGAATTAGGGCTTTTTAACTCGAGCTTGAATCAAATGTCTGGTTGAGAGAGCTCTTTCAAACAGTGACAGCTATTTTCAGACAATCTGTGAAACTTTTTCAATGAAAGGCTTTGAAAATTTTTGGTTATGTAAGAACTTACAAAGAACTCTTAAAACATAGTGTCTATATTATGAAACCATTGCAAACATTGTAAGTAAGTGGAGAAGGTAAGGATGGCATGTCCTGGCTCAGTAAGGCAATTCAGGGATAATATTGAGAATTAATTGAGAAGGGAACTCAAATTCTCAAATTAACTGAGAATTATTGTTCTTTCTGGTTGTTCAGAAAGTCCCTGTACTTTCCTCACTGTTCCAAGAAAAGAACAACCACATCCCTACTTGACACCTAATAACTCTTTGCTGAGTGACATCCACAGCAATGAATACGGCTGCAAGGACAAGAAAGGAAAGCTAAAAATAAGATCCACAAGATAGTCAGCATCAGAGGGGAAAGAAAGTCGCATTCTGCTCTTCCAGGGGCTTAGACATTTATCTCTGCTTTGAATCCACCATATTGCAAGAAATTTGACATATCTAGTCAACCCAGAAGGCTTTGTCCACAAAGCAGCTTGTGGGTTAGGCTCTTCTTTTTACTGTGTATCTTAAATATTTGGGACACACATTCAGGATGCAATTCTTGTAGTTTTTGCAATGCCTGAAGATACCCAAACCACTCTTTCCTACAGCCTGGGCAAAGGTTTCCTTAGCCCACGTTCTCGGCCCTTCTCAGATTTCCTATTTTAGGCGAGCTTACTTCATATTCAAAGCAAAAGGAACCAAGGCAGATTTTATAGCTGAAAAGTATGAACAATCACCTGAAATTAGGGATGCCATTTCTGTCACCTCCAATTAATGTTCAAATGTTTAAAATATTCACTGGATTCATGATCCCTACTTGATAAATTCTATGCTTGCTCCCCCTCTCTCCATTTCTCTCCTGCTGTCCTGCCAATCTGGCCACGCTTGCCAGTAAGACTTCACAGTCTTGCTCTAAGATCTCCCTTCTCCTTGTCTTACAATATCCTGGTACATACTAAATACCACAGTACAATAAATATCCCATTCAACCTGGCACAACACTAAACTCTTGATACAACACTGACACACATTATGAAACCATGAAGGCAAAACTGGTTCTTAGAGGCCATCTAGTGGTAAAAGTAGCATAGTACAAAGAGAAAAACATTTCAACTTTTTTCTTCTAAAAGTGGTCAGTGGATCTTTTCCCCTAGAAAATAGCAAGAGAATTAGGCTCTTCAGCTGCACTCAGAGTAAGCTTAAGAGTTTGGCCATAGGCACCCTTCCTCTTCTGAACTCTGAAAACTACCAGTTATATATACAAATTTTGAGTTCTATCTTCTTACCTAAATAATGGAGAAAAACAAGGTGGGGAGGAGGGGAATCACTCAAGGCAGACAGGAGGTATTTTATTTAAACTTCATAAAAATAAATTCTATAACTCATTTCCGGATCACTAGCTCTAGGNAGGCACCCTTCCTCTTCTGAACTCTGAAAACTACCAGTTATATATACAAATTTTGAGTTCTATCTTACCTAAATAATGGAGAAAAAAAAGGGGGAGGAGGCACTCAAGGCAGATAAGAGGCATTTTATCTAAACTTCATAAAAATAAATTCTTTAACTCATTTCCGGATGAGTTCTCACCAGCTCTAGGTTCCTGTGAGTGATGTTTCTGACTGGAGCAAAACCTGCTGGAAGATGCCGACTATGATAAGGAGCAGACAGAAGCTCTCGTTTCCCTCAATGCTGCAGAGAGCAGTGGTATCGCTTACTGCTGAGCTGGGTCCTGGGCGCACCACAGTCACGAAGGCAGCTGCACGAGGAAGAGCTGTGAGCTGCCCCATGGGAAGCCACTTGTCTCAGGAGCTATGGTGAGCTCCGGCCCTTGGCCCTTGTGCGATCTGCCCTGTCCAGACCCCTATGCCTAACCACGCACCTCTCAGATCCCAACTCGACTTTCTGGCTTGATCCTGACCTGCTCATCACTACGGTGTTGGCTGGTTCTCTCTAGCCTGTGACTGACCCTTTTCCTGTCACTGAACCTGTCCCGCTTTTCTCACTCAGGAACTCTTCACCCGACTGGACAGAGCAATGTCTCTCAACACACCACACGGCTGTGGGTGACAACAGCCTCCTGAGAGTGTCAGTGTTGGGCAGGGGGAGGAAGACAGAACAAGGAACATTAATACTTTATCCATGGAATCTACAGGAGAAAAACAAATACACACATGTTGAAATAAAGTTTATTTAAAATACCATAGAAAATCACCAATACCAGCAAAGAAGGTTTTATAAAATAAAGGATACCAAGAAAAGACACACAGAAATTCATTAAAAATGAACTAGTACTGATAAGTACTGTTCTCTCCTCACATTAGACACCTCATGGTTACACCCTTGTAAACTGATGCCTGCTAACTGCAGTTGTAGTGATTTCACTTGCAAGATGGGTCCTTCCTATTATGGTTAATTCCTGCATTCCTTGCTCAGGCAAACTCTTCAAGTTATTCTGATGACCTTAACCTAAGAAATGGAAGACTGGCCTTGGTTCATAAGTACTTAGTTACTCTATCTACATGCAGCTGGGGACCGTGATTCTCTTTTTACACCGGTTCCAGTCAGGAATCTAATAACATAGTTGATATAATAAAGCAAAAAGAGAGTTCCATTTGCGGGTTTTGGCTGATCAGGCAAATGCAGGAATTTGTAACATCCCACAGAATCACAGAATCGCTATGGTTGGAAAAGACCTTCAAGATCACTGAGCCCAACCATAAGCCCTTCAGCACCGTGCCTGTTAAACCATGTCCCTAAGTGCCTCATCTACGTGTTTCCTGAGCACTGCCAGGGGCAGACACTCCACCACTTCCCCGAGTAGCATGTTCCAGGGCTTCACCACTCTTTCCATGCAGAAATTCTTCCTAATGTCTAACCCGAACCTCCCCGGTGCAATCTGAGACCATGTTCTCTTGTTCACACGTGTAAATTTACTATCACCCAATAGTGCCTTTTCAGTAGTCACAGTTATATATGTACATATACATGTATATATACAGTATATACATGTATATATACAGTTATATATATATTCCTTATACTATTTGATATTTAAACTATTTTAATTAATGCATTCCACATTGTCCTTGCAGTTGTTCGGTTATGAAGAATAAGTTACTGCATCCTTTACATAAATGACCTGAGAAATACACCCACTTTATTCAGAGTGTAAGGTACTGCCAAACAGACAGCTGAGGTACAAACTGAATTTTTTCATAAAGTCCCAATTCCCATTGACACTAACAGAGTTTGGAAGCTGTGCAATACAGGAAAATTATATTTGATTGTCTCATCTTAGTTCCTTTTTGGAACCTACACAAAAGCACTGAAGAAAACTGTCACTAAGCATGTAGCAGACCAAAAAAGTAAAAGGGACAAACAGTGTACTGAATGTAATCGCTATCCTCACATTATGCTAACATTAATAGATTTTTGCGGATAAACTCATCTGCCGTTTGAACTCAAACTGCATTAAACTGTATGAACAACAAAATAAATTATTGGCTTAAACACAAGTAAATGCAGGTCTTCACCTAACATCTTTGTACTGATTCCAGTTCCTTTCAAAACAGATTCTTGGATTCATGAAATTGAATTACAGAAGAACAGAATGAGGAATCAGCACTTTTTATGCCTTTCAAATTTATTTTATCCTGTGTTTGCAATGCATAATTTACACTGCATTCTCATACTCATGTAGACCTCAGGATATAAGCACTCAAAAAGGAATGCTGAATGTACCGTGGAAAGTTTCATGAATGGTATATGACATGTCATTTTTATGTCTTTTTGTTATAATGCTTCCTTATCACTTGATCATTTTTTTCAAATTACAAGCTAGTTCTTACCAAGACTTGAGTTACATACATATTTACAACAAGCCTAAGATAGTAAGTCTCCTACCTTAAAGCATTTTAAGAATCAAAATAAATAAAATGCCTTCCCTGGAGGAAAAAAAAAAAGAAAAAAAATCTGTGACTATCTAAGTGTGATCCAGGACAATTATCATCTTACCAAATGTAAATTTTTAGATTAATGATTCAATAGCGCAAAAGAAACACAGGAGAAATCCCTGTAAGCTGCAGTGTATTATATAAGCTTAATTATGAAATTCCAACAAATATTTCCTTTTACAAATAGCAATGCAGCACCTTTGAACAGACAATTAATCAAAAAAATAGATTTGTTGAAATGAAGAAAATGATCCTGTGTAAGCTGGAGTGTAATTATAAATCAACTCTTTTGTTTCTTCTTCTTTAGTGGGAAAGCTGTGCAGGCTCTTCCGGGCTGTAAAATATTTTAAAAATACAGATCACTTTTCTGTTATCATTCTTGAAAATTTCTTTCTTAGCAAAGTAAGTTATGCTGTATAGCATAACAGTAAACAGAATTAGAGTAGCCAGTATGTAAAGAAACAGGACAAGAAAGCTGGTCACTGAAGTATTTTATTACTGGAGATGGAAGTATTGCTATATTAAAATCAAGACTATAGGAAAGAATTTGTGATATACTAGTAGCTCTCACAGTACTAGGAGAAATACATCAGAATACGGGCCTTCTAAAAATTGTACTGCTGGTACAGACTGATTTGGTGAGGATACCAAAAGCTGGTTTGATTTGTCATGGGTACAACCCTATACAAGTTAAAATCAGCAGTAGATGGGTATGAGAAAGCTATTTCAACAGAGTGGTTTAGTTACCAAATGATCATATATAATCAGTATATATATATATATA
>VWPW01021866.1:954041-966793 GCA_013389825.1 Crypturellus undulatus | reverse complement strand
CGAGCCGAGCTGAGCCGAGTGTCGCCGGGCCGGGCCGAGCCGAGCCGAGTGGAGCCGAGCCGGGCCCCGCCCCGGCCGCACCGCCTACGCCCGCCGCGGGGCACGCTGGGAGCTGTAGTTCCCTTGCGGTAGCGCTCGCGTCCGATACTGCGAGCAAGGGCTGGAAAGAGGGAGCGCCCGGGAAGAGCAGCGCTCGCATTATCCCAAAGTGATCCCGAGCTTTCAAAGACGGACGAGGCTTGCTGGTTCGTCTAGAAAAGGTTTATTGTTTTAATGATGTTAATGTGTGCGGAATTATAAAACACAGTACATTACAGTGTGCTCATGGTCAATTGTAAATCATATTTGCGTCAGCATTTAGCAAAAAGTTTCTTTTTTTAAAAAAAGGCACTGCTGGTCTTACTACAGAAAAATAAAGCACTTGCAGATTTGTGTGTTGTTTACACCCACCTCCACCGATCACACTAATACCTCTTCCGCTCATTATGCAACATATCCTGATTATCTTATGTCCGTATTACTAGCAGCAACTAATGTTGGTTGTTATACGCAGAACTCCTGGTTTCTATACTAACGTGTAAACATTAAAAGCTAATTAAAAGTTCATGAAAAAATGCACTAAGTGCTCTAACTGAAGTAGTCTAAGTGAAGGTCTTTTTTCTCCATTACCAAAAGAGAAGGTTCTACTGAAAATAACAGTTCTTCCTAGTGCCCAATAGAAGATATAGGCTGGCAAGTTGCCAATTACCTTTCTGAAAATAAAATGAAGATACTCAGCCTTCCCTAAGCCGAGGTCTGAAATGACCAATAAAGCACCATTAAACACCCAACCCATTTCTGAAGTTCTGGTCCCTAAAAGATAATCTACTTCACCCTCCAAAACAGAAAATAAGTGATACTGCCAACAGCGCCCTCTTGATCTCCGTAGTGTTCCATAGTAGGAATTAAAGGTGTTCATAATCTGAGTTGCTTATAGCTTTTCCACAGAGAGCATCTCTTTGAAGAAGCAAAGGAAGAATTTTCAAAGTTGGGTTCCTTCCGATTCCTACTGTCTTTTAAAGAATGCGTACATAGTGTTTTCCCTACATTCCTCTAAAAAATTAGCAGATTGTGTTTCTTTTGTTCTAAGCAGCACAAGTATAATAGAAATGTTCCACTATTGCCAACTAATCTTCAATTTGAATGTGCAATCTCAGCAATGCAAACTAACAAAACACCCATTTCCCTGAGACTTAGTCCAAAAGCAGCTGCTTTTCACTCCTTGTACTATTACACCTGTAATAATACTTCCACAACAAACTAATCTGCCCCATTTTGCGTTTCTCTTAAATAATCTCGTTTTGTATCCTATCACCTTGAAATGCCAAGGCAGAAGAGATAGCACAAGGTACCGCATTGCATTATTACAGGTTAACACTTCCACAGACTTAACAGGGGCAATACCACTCTCTGATATCCAGTGCATAGGACTATTCAGCTTTTTGGCACAGAAGTTAATCACAGACGGTCGTTAACAGTATTAACATACGGAATTCATTAATCCCTTCTGATGTACATACATATATACTCCAGATAGTATAAAAGTGCAGTTAATATGATACTGTGTACCCTGCAAAGACATTCTGGTTTTATTTACAATAATTTCAAGTTTAGGTGAAAGATTTCAGATTAAACTTTGTTCCACTTCCAGTCATCAGGAAAAGACAGAACACCGTGGTACAGTTATTACTGGGAAGACAGAGAAATACTCTGCAGATACTCTGCGGATGCCATTATAAAGTTAGTCCAGTCTTCAGCAAGCACCTCCATGGAGACTTCCTCCCCACCATATTCCTGTGGGAGAATGCTGTTTGGGAAGTGTGCGGTCAGGCTCTCCATGTAGTTACTTCCATGCATATGCACCTAAGGCAGAATACGGAAAGCGTTTGCTTCAGTGGGAGTGCCAGGCTCTCAGGTGAAAACAGACAGCAAAGAAACTCAGCAGTTGTCCTATCCCATTACTATAGGTGTTTTGAAGCTTTGTTCAGTACTTCCAAACAAACTTGTCTAGACTCTTATATAACAGTTGACAAGGGTTTTGCACACTTAATTATACAACAGTCTATATAGTCTACACAAAGACTTAAAAAATGCTCACTGAAAAGGCAGTGAGCTGCCTTTTGTCCAGTGCATCTTCAGGTAACTTCAGAATAGCAATTATTCCTAGAAAAGATAAGGGCAACTGGTCCTGATAGCTTTTCTGGAGTTCATGCCTTGATCCCTAGCTCAAGGCACAAGCCACTCTTGTAGGGGCTTCTTACACAGCTCTTATATGATAGAGGAAAGGCCATGGCATCAGGCTTTTGCAGCATTTTTTTTTAATCATCTTTTGAGATAGGAACTTCATAAGGCTGGCCAGAACAATGTAACTTCTTTTCTATTTTGAAAGCCAGGAGAAGCAGACTGGCAAATCACAGACCCCTGTGACCAGCAAAATCTGGATGCACCATCCTGGGGCACTGCAAGGCCTCACACAAGGCCTCACACAGGAAGCTTCCGAGTGGGAATAAGGACAGAGAGGGCTGCTGCTTTGGTACCTCAGTCCTGATGTTAACATTTCACAGCATCCCCTCTTCTGCCAGGTGATATCTCCAAAATTTCTCCTACACTACAACGAACCCTTTCAAAATTCTTGGTGTGCTTTTGCAGAAAAATACGAAAAGTGTTTTCAGGTTTAAAACTACAGATTAATATAAAACAACTAAGAACTTATTTGGAAGACAAGTTGGAACTTCAGCCTGGACTATTTAACATGCATAAATGCCCATGCATATTCTTTGACACTAGAAAATTGTCTTCTACTGTCTTTGTATGGCTTGGAGCACAACCACCTTGTTCAGTGACAGCTTCTCATTATCATTTACAGGCAAAATGTAGGGAGATCTGGCACCTATTCCCTTTTAATTCTGTGGTAGATTTTGTGTGTGATCTTAAACAAATTATTTAACCTCTCTGTGTAACAGTGGTTTTTATCTGGTGAGTGGGGGTAATAGGAGCCACTTGCAATTCTCACATTACTGATGCCCGCAAATGCTTTGCAATTAGACTCTTGCGCCTGTACAGTAATAAAACATAAAAATGATTTATTCTTTTCAGTGCTCAGAGGTAACAGATCCTAAGGGAAGTGCTATAGATTGTAACGTAGGGGTATGGTGACAGAAAGAAATATTTGTGTGCACTCACCCGTTGTCTTATTTTTTCAGTGAGAAAAGGCTTAATTAGAGCGTAGACTGGGTGGAAGAATAAAGGCTCATTAATCAAGTGGATACCTCGAACTTTCAGTGGAAAGGAATCCTGACAACATATATGAGAAACAGCATGAGAAAAAGACATTATTAAAATGATTCAACTGTTAAGGACAAGTCCTGAAAAAATAGCTGGTCCATAGGTTACAGCACTCCCTTTGACTTTGCTAATTCCTGCACTTTGGAGTTTACTTAGTTTACACTGTTCCTCACAAAGCTTAGAAAAACATGTCTTATTTCTTCCATTGAAAGGAAGGCATTTCAGGATAAGTAATGTATGCAAAGTGTGTGTCCAGCCTCTTCTCCAAAATCCAGTTATTCCCAGTGGAGACTTTGCTACATGACTAGCTAGCCATGTGCTTTTATTGGCATGAAAGAGGGATGTACAAAGAGAGCCTGTTGGTATTGAACCAAAGATCTGCCAGGAAATAATGAAGCCTGCTAGCTGTTTAATTAAAAAAAAATACAACACATGAAAAATTATACTTTTAAGTTTTTGGGGGAAAATACTAAGATACAAGAAAATGTTTTATAGTCATATATAAAAAATTGAAAGTACTAACTTTAAGTTAAAGGAATGATATTTATAACTTAGAGACAAGATATGAAATTAGTGGAAATTTTGTCCAAGCTAGAAGCTCATTTTTACAACAAGATCATTTTTCTTTACTGTTGTAATTAAAAAAAAAATCTGCTATATAGTCCATATAATATGAAATATTACTAGTTAGAATACTATTTAGAATCAGCATTCATTTAGAAGTGCCACAGCTTCAAAAGAAAATCTGGCAATATTCAAAGATAGTAGGATGCAAAGACATGAAGCATGAGGTAGGAATTGCTTCCATTCATATTCTACCTAACTGAAACTATCTCTGTAACCAGCATTTTACTACTTATAGAAACTTAACTTTTCACAAATAGTACTCCCCAAGAGGTAGAGTAGCCTTCTTCACACTATTTCATGCATTCTTTTATGGGTAAGGAAAAGAGTAAAAAAAAAAAGTGCAACTCCTTTTAGATTTTCATGTCAGACAAAAACTTTAAAACTATCAGATTATATGTTTGCAGCATGTATTATGTATTTAAATTGCACTATCATGTTTTTCACAAAATAATTTGGTATTGCCTGGTGCAACTGATTTTTGAAGATGGTATTGATATTACTTTCTGATGTTACTTTGCTTTTAAGTTCTTGTACATTTCCTTTCTATTTACTCCTATTTCTCCACGCAAGATAATGATTTGCAAGAAAGACAACATTCCTAGGAGAAAAAACAGGGCTGAAACTAAGGTTCACTGTAGTTCATCTGTCTCTGTTCTCTGTCCTCCCCACCTTTTTTTGAGTAACATTTGAATCCACTGGCAAAGTTCAACTGAATTTTACAGTAAGAAATAAATCCTAAAGCCAGTCAGTCCCCATAAGTTTTGCGAAAATGAGATATGAGGTAGCAGTGGGTTGCACAAAACAGTGCTTCTGTTGTGGGGAGAAGTAAGGAGAACACGAGCAATATACATTGTGTTGCTAGCAGACAGATGGTTGCTTAACATCATCCATTTTGGCCAATACATTAGTACTGTCTTGCTCTTGGTTGCTCTTAGCACATGCTACCTTCTCTAGGAATCAGGGAAGAAAAAGTCTTGCAACATAGAGTTAATGTACAAAAGAATGGAAAAGGAGCAATGAAATGGGAAAACTAACACAGATTCTTGCAAAAGCAAGTTTCCTCTGGTCTTATGCTCAAGGGATTCTTACACTGTGACAGACGAGTGGAGTTCAAACAAAACATCGGGGGCTGGAGGGCATTTGCGGCCCTCCAGAGTACTACAGAAAATGTGATATAAATTGACTAAAGTCAAATCAAGCACAACTTATGCCTAACTTATCTGACCTTGAACAGATTCAACGTTTTGTTCTTTCAAGCTGCATGATATCTACAAAGACCACGAGGAAGGATTGTGTACCAGAAGTTGGAACAGAAAGATTTGGAGGGATAGCAGCGAATTAGCTTAAACAATAATTCACACTTACTGTAAGCACAGCAGCAATTTTCTTGGCCACCGCTGGACTGATTTGAAATGCATGAGCAAATCGCCACCCTTGCAGATCAAAGATAGCCTTGACTCCATTTCGCTGGGTCTCGATCTCCTTTACAATGAGTTCAGATGTGATCAGACTTACCCGAAACACTTCATACGCTGTGAATAACTTGGGATCCCATTGTCCTGAGGAGCAACAGATTGCACTGTATTACCACACGCATACCATACCCACCTCTAATTCCACTCACTGCTACCTCTAATGTGCTTCTCAGAAACAAAAAGTAACCAGCAGGATCAAAGGTTTGGAAATAATTGCTATCGTGGCAAGTCAGTTTATTTTCTGTGCCTGCTCTATCACTCACTTTTCACGCCTATTTTGTGGCTGACACCAGAGAGGCTACCTAGTATGGGTAGGCACAGCTGTGGGCTCCAGCACGAGGGTTTGATGGGAAGAGTTTAAGCTACATTAGCAGAAACCAAACAGAAGCAAGGCAGAGCTCAAAGGGGATAACCGCTGCTCACAGGCTTCAGGAACTCCTGAAGGAAGCCACAGGTGATCAGTTCATAGTCCCGGCATTTTTCTTCAGCACAGTAATTCTGCCAAGATTCAGTGAATCCCTTTTTTTTTTTTCTTTTTGTGAGGCCTGAGCAAAGAAATGCATAGGAGGAGTTTTAATCCTCACTGTGTTTTTTAGAGAGCACAACTTTGTAGGGAGATATAGGGATCTTCTATTAGACCAGTTGATATAAAAAGTAATAACAGTCTTTGAGAGCCGGCCAAATCATTTATCTGTACAAAACAAAGACACATGCTAATGTGTAATCATTCAGTCACAGTACTTTTTTAAAAAACTGTTGAGATCACATCAAACAAACCAAGAATCTTAAGAATGTTGCTTACACAATGCACTTTGGTTACATCTAAACAGCAGAAATAAGTAAACTTCTCATCTCATTTCATCCATACCTAGACTGAAACCTGAGAAGAGGCATGCATCGTTTTTGCTATTCTCTTTCTTGCTGCTGTGCCACATCTGCATCACTGACAGCACATGGCTTTAAATATCTCAATGGAAACCAATTACTGGGCCCCCAGGCCCAAATAACTACATATACTTAGAGTTTTAAACATTTAACTTTTTGGCTCTTTTTTTTTGCCTTTTCTAACATACATACTACAAAAGGGAGCAAAAATACATTATTCTTCCAATTAAGACATTCTGACATAATTTTCAATTTTACCATCCCCCTGGGATGGTTCCCATAAAAGAATTTTTCCACTGAAAATGTGATAGTTAAAAGAAAATAGTTTAAAAATTATCAGTGCAAAAGCCAAATATGAAACAGGTCCAAGAAGTTTTGTCACTCACCAATTCTGTATATTAGAACTTTGCTTCCAGATGGGTCTCTTGATCTCAGGACTCCATGGTAGCCAGCCCGCAAAAGACCAAGAATGGAAGATGGTCGTAAATCTGCACTTATTTCTGGGCATTCAATTCTCCATTTCTGGTAATTCTTCAATAACTAGGGGGAAAAAAATGAAGGTCAGATGAACAACATGTGGGCACAGTCATGGGTTTAATTTATTAAATTGGCTGTCATTTCAATGTGTTTTCAAAGCAAATCACTCCTAGAAGCAAAAAGTTAATATATTGGTTCAAAAAAGAGAAAGTACATTTTTTCCTTTGATTTTCAATGGACATTAATAAGATTTGGTAACCATAATATTGAGATTTTTCACCACCTGGAGTTGCTATGATGAGGTTAGACCCCTGTCAGTTCGTTAACACAGTTAACTAGAACAGAAACCTGGAGTATCCAGAAAATGCCATTAGTTTTTAGATAAAATACAAGAGAGAAAAAGACACTCTTCCTTCTTGGGACATATACAGGATTATTCAGTTTGATATTTCATCAGATCAGTTCAGGGCTTGTACAAGAGATATACAAAATCTTACAGAAGAAACATCTCCCATTGCCCTATGTATGGTCCCATTTAGTCACACGCAAAGACACTTTACAAATTCATTAATACTTCTAGTTTGCTCTTTGAAACAGATAGGGCCATTAGCATACCTAATGCACATTTTAACAGATAAATTCCTCCTACCCCTCCAAACAGCATAAAGTAATACAGTTGATCCACCTCTTTCTTTCACTACCCACTGGACTGTTTTTCATTTCTCAGAGTGGAAATCATGAGAATCTGCTTGCTAAAATGGAGATGCTGCCTATGCTCAGCAACACGATGACCCTTGCTCACAAGGCAGCATCATACACTAGCATTTCTCAAGTATAACTGGGGCTATGTGTTGAAGGGCAACGGTTAATTCTAAAGCAGTGTTTAAAGGCATTCCTTTCTGAGGTAACATTTAAGCTTTTTTAAATCAGTTTCAGTTTCTCGCACTAAATATTTCACGTATTAAATATGCTTGACACAATTAAGGTATCTACCAACATTCTCTGAAATTCTTAATTCTCTTAAACTGTATTTATCAGAGACGATAAGAGAAGACCCTCAACCTCATGGAGTCTCCTCAAGCCACCTCCTGACCCAAACGGAGAGTTCTCTACTGCAGAACCACCGATTCCAAGGAGAACATTGCTCCAACTTGGAAAGCTTTGGGTTAGTTTTAAACCCTAGTCAAATCGGGATGTGGTCAACATGTTCCAAAGAAACTGCTGTTTTGTGTGACAAGTGCTGTCCGTGGTTAGCTGCAGTCGGTAACAACTTCCCCTACACAGAGAAAGGGCTGAAGGGCACACATTTTGTGGTCAGGGTGTGCATGCGCACACGCTGGAGTTGACGAGAATACCCTTTTCTGCAGGGAAAAGGGGCTGGATTGCTCTCTCCATACATAGAACGTAGTAAATTGAAGTCCACAGTGAATGCAAGACCGGGTCAGATGAGGTTCTGTGATTATCTCACGCTGTTAGTGCTTGACTCCTTGCAAAGGGCACCGGTTGAGCAATCCTGACCACTTGTGCCAACCAGACAGCACTGTAAACATACAAGTCACTTTTCCTTTTTCCTTCCTTCCAGTAGGCAATTAAATAGCAGCAAAAATACCTTAAAAAAACTATCAGAATATCTGTAGCTTAAATATTCCTTCCTTTTCTCCTTCAATCAGTTTTACCCACAATTTAATAAGCATAATTAACCATTGCACAATTATTATCAACACCTCTTTTAAAGAGCTGTCTGACAAAAGCAAGATGAGAATAAAAGTGATTCATTTGTTCAATCCTTTAAGTAATCCTGTCTCATCAGTACAGTTTGTTTCTCACTTTCATGAATATTAACATTTTCCAAGAAGTTCTAGGGATGGGGAGAAAGGGAGTGGAGCACCCAGTTTGTGACATACTCAAGCTCCTTACAAATGGCAGGAGTTATTTACTGGCAAGTACCCTAGCAGTTATTACTGAATTATTTTTTTCTCATCAGCAGAACATAATAAATTCAAATAGAGCTATGTCCATGAGTAATCCTCAAACAAATAACCATGAACCTAGCAATGGGCTAGGAATTTTCTTTCTATTTTTTTTTTGTGTTGAAAGCTTATATTTTAACATTGTTTAAATATTCACATAGTTTTTTTTTTTTTTAATTGGGAAAATATTTATTTTAGTATAGAGAATAACAAAAGAAATCATATAATAATCAGTCTGGATGCAGAAGATTAAGCAACCTGAAATTATCAGGGAAAATACAATTGTTGATTATATTTTATTAAAATTGGCTCATGCACTTACAGTGCCAGGAAAACAACTCAGTGTATAATTATCTCTGTTCCCAACTGAATAACCTACTTAGCATATGCAAATATATGGAAGATAATTTGATAAATGGGGAAAGCTGGATTAAAAACTTTTAAGGAGTTAGACATTTAATTGAGGTCTGTTGTGGATAGTTCTAGATTTCTGAACAACAGAGATGGAAATGTTACTGATTAATCCAAGATTCATGTGCTAAAAAAGAAAAAAAAAAAAAGAACTTAGTACTTTACCTAAAATTAAAAGAACTAGAAAACAATGTGTTTGTGAGAGAAGTCTATGTGTTTGTATGTAAAAATATATGTATATATATTGCTTCTTGTGTTATAACTGCTTGTTTATGTTAACTACAGTGATATACAGAATTTGGCCTCTTCTGTGCCATTTGTTGTACCAGTATACACCTTTTTAGGAAAAAAAAAACAAACAATAAAAAAATGTTTTCTATTGACATTCTTTGGAGGAAAGATATTTTGACCAATGTTTCAAACTCTAGAATGAATATTTGTGTGTCTACCTATACAAAGAATGTAAATATATGATATCTGTATAGACTGTGAGAATATTTTTATATAGACCTAGAACTTCCCTAACTGCACATATTTTGCTTCTTTGCCAGCAGGGAGAAGACTGATGTACACAAATGTTTAAGCATTTAGCTGGGCACAAAAGGAATGACTAATTTATATTTCCTCAATAGTCAGTTTGGAGAGCCTAACAGGGGCTCTTCCATCTTTCTGAGGAATCCCCCTGTACTGATCACTGAGGGAGGGTAAGAAAAGCAGCATGTGCAGGGTAGTTTTGTACAGGGAAAAAAATAAAAGGAAAGGATATAAATCCATCCACGTGCTTTAGCACAACTAATGGAGACCCATGGGTCTTGCTTCTCTATCTGAAACATATATAGTAGGATATAGCATATATCCTACTATCTGTACAAATCTATCTGTACAAATTAATGAACAAACATGCTTAACTCTTAAATGAAGACAGAAGACTGAAATTAATGCTCATGACAGCATTAATATTTGATCTGTACCTGTATCTCACACAGGAGTTACAAAGACACAGGTAAAAATCCACTTACAAAATAACATAGTTCCTTTTAAGAGATATTTTCTTGTTGGAACTCTCACAGGACAAGAAAATTCATTTACATGTTTGAAGTTTGTTGTGTTGTTGGTCAATGATACTCTGCATACAAATCTCTGCGAGTGTTCCATATAGATTGACTTAACACTTGCTTATAGATAACATTCATATATTTAAAATCCTTTAGGGAAAGCTATTTGCTTCTTCTGGAGTCTGTATTCAAATAGTCAGAGTTCATGCCTACTTCTCCAGTCACTTTCCAAGGTAAGGCATTTAGCCAAATTTAATTCTTCCTGGAATTCAAATGCAGGAAAATAATTCTCCCTTTCAATCTGACAATAAACTGTTATTAAGCTTTATCTAATATATCATTTGCTTTAATAATAAATGATCAAAAAAAAGACATTCTATTCTTCAGCTCCCACTATCTATTTCAGTGGTGGATTTTCTGATAATATGAAATACTTCAATAGACCAGTATTGAAAGCAAGTCTTGAATTGCCAATTTAAAAATACGAAACATCTGTTTTAGGATTTCTATTCCAATGAGTTATCACAAGTGATTTAGACACAGATTTTCTAGCCAAAAGCTACCCGATTATTCTTCTCTGAAACTTCTCTCAATGTTGGTAGACAGAACTTTCTGATAGGTCAAGAATCAGATACATCTGCGTCAAGTACCAACCAGGGATGCATCGGTAAACAATCTTGTCAGTGGCCTAACTTTTACTCCATATATAAGCCAGGATCAAGAAAGATATTGACAAAAGACGGCAGAGCCCAGAGGGTGGTGATAAATAGGGCTGAGCCTGGTTGGAGGTCTGTGGCCAGTGGTGTCCTGCAATGGTCATTGCTGGGTTCTGGTGCTCTTCAACTTGTTCGTCAATGACTTGGACGAGGGCACAGAGTGCACCCTCAGCAAGTTTTCAGATGACACCAAACTAGGTGGAGTGGCCAACACTCCCCAGGACTGTGCTGCCGTTCAGAGAGACCTAGACAGGTTGGAGAGTTGGGCAGAGAGGGACCTTACGAGGTTCAACAAGGACAAGTGCAGGGTCCTACACCTTGGGAGGAATAACCCCAGGCACCAGTACAGATTAGGGGTTGACCTGCTGGAGAGCAGGTTATTTAATTATAATTATTATTTAATTATCCACTCCCAATTTTACAACATATCACAGAATGGCTGAGTCTGGAAGGCACCTCTAGAGATTATCTAGTCCAACCTGCTGCTCCAGCAGGGACACCTAAAGCACGTGGCAGAGGGTGGCATCCAGGCGGGTTTGGAAGATCTCCAGAGAAGGAGACTCCACAGCCTCTCTGGGCGGCCTGTTCCAGGGCTCTGTCACCCTCACAGGAAAGAATGTGTAGGAGTGCATGTTGTCTGTATTAAGTGCTACTTTTTGGATCAAGTAGTATATGAAGAATATACTTTTGTTGGGAAGTAAAAAGAAGCCAGAGTCTTACAGTACTAGTTTAAGTACTACACTAGTATTACACTACAGTACTAGTACATCAAGCCTAATAAGCATTTTCAGGGCTTTCCGACAAAGATGCATAAAATAATCGTAGGAATGTGACCTGACTTGCTAGTTCTCCCAAGGAGAAAGATTTGGAGCTGTTACCAAATCTTATGAGACAAATGAACACAGAATATATTTTTAAAGCTACTGTTGATTAAGGAGTTAATTTAATATCTGATATGTTTGTTTATCCATCCTGAGCTTGCAACAGACCCATATTTGAACAATCTGCTGGTATGATGACACTAAACTTGGAAAATATACAGCACACAGAAATCATAAAATAAAGATGAGGTTTGTTGGGCAATTCTATGTCACCCACATCAAATTCGATGAAAACACAGACCCTGCTTTATACAAGTGAACTACCACTTTTGCCTTGAGAAAATTCGGGAATACTTTTAGTTCAAAAACATTAGTGGTTATCAGTCTACTCATTAAAAGACATTATTAACAATTTCTATCTTAGGATATTTAAAATATACCCACACTATCATTATGGCAAAGTGCCATACAGGCGGCTGAGAAAGTAACAAATCTTATCAGGGCCTGAGGTCCTACTAATGAATGAACCCTGACATAAAGGAAATTATTGTATCAGAGTAGCTTAAAAAAATGTAACAGCAAAGCGTGATAGGGGTGATAATGGTCTTTAAAGCGAAATGCTTCCTGACGGGAGCAGCCCCTGCCCGGCAGGAGCACCGCACCGTCGCACCCGCCCCGGCCTCCACCTGCCCCGCGTGGCCCCGGCGGCTGCGGGGGACCGAGCACGGGGGGCGCTGGGTGCGCGGGTCCGCGCGGCCCCCCTTCCTCCTCCTGCTCCTCCTGCTCCTGCTCCTCCCGCGCGCCCCTCACCCTCCAGGCCGGCTCCAGCTCGAAGTCGCGGGCCCGCAGGAAGCGCAGCAAAAAGCAGTCGGTGAGCGGCTGCGGCCAGCGCTGCCCGGGCTCCGCCTGCGCCCGCCGCCGCAGCTCGTCCAGCGCCGCGAGCTCCGCCGGCTCCGCCGCCCCCTGCCACATCGCGCTGCGCGGCCGCTGC
>VWPW01021866.1:925384-953906 GCA_013389825.1 Crypturellus undulatus | reverse complement strand
GGCCTCGGCCCGGCCCGGCCCGGCCCGGAGGAGCGCGCCTGGCTCCCTGCCGGCCCTGCCGCCCGCCGGGGAGGCCCCGGAGCACACCCGAGCTGTGAAAAACGCCGTGAAAAGCTTTCCAGAAACACAGGTATCTTCAGCTGTTAAATGGCAAATAAATAAATAAATAAATAAATAAATAAAGGCAATCTCATTGCATGTGCAGCTGGAAAGCTCTGGACGAATGAGATCCCAGTGCCAACGAGTAACTGCCTTGGGGCCTCTACTCATTCACATGGGCACTCACTAGCAGAAATACGTCCAGCCTTCGTGGGTGATGGAACTAAAGTCGACTTTAGTCCAACTTTGTTGCCCAGCAGTAAATTCCCATTATCTAAGGTGAAAAGTTCACTGCTTCTATTAGTATTTTTATTATAGCCATCTCCTTTGATTAGGCTTCCTTTGATACGTCTCTCTGGGCTACTTAGGCTAAAAGTCAGACTTCATTTAGTGTACAATTTATATGGCATGCTTAGGCGTACTAAAAGGTTTACAAAAGTTTGTTCCAGATAATACTACCCCTTTGTGGCTTTTTTTTTCTCTCTCTCTCTCTCTATATATAAATGCACGTATTTATATATTTATTTCATACTGGTTGCTCTTAGGGTTAGTAGAAGACTTATTACTCTGCATTTATAGACTGACTCACCATGTCCATGTGCCTCCTACATAATTCTCATGCATTCATTGGTATCCCCTCGTTTTTATAAATGTAAAATAAGCTATCTAACTGAATGCAGACACATAAAGTAGGGGAGAAAATGGAATAATATTGCCAAAGGAGAGCACAAACTCAAGAGAACGGTGCGGACAAGCCTGCAGCAGTAGGCTAAGGCAGTAAAGGTAAAACTTACCAAAAGGGTGAGGATCAAGAGTGTGATGGACATGTGGAATGGCAGGGTAAAGTGGAAGGGAATATGGAGCTGCCACAGATAAAAAAGAAATAGAAATCTGGAAAAAGAAGAAAAACCCAAGGAGAGCAGAATGAGGACGATACCAAGGGGCTGTAGTAAAGTCTATGTTTCTATACAGAACTGGACAGAGCCTTGGTGGGAAAAATTGTATGCAAACATACAGTCAAGCCATCAACAGCAGCGCAAGCAGAAAGGGATATTACACCAAGGGGTATCACACCACGGTCATGCAATGCTTTTACATGTTATTTCCTAATTTCTGAGTACCTAATATTGCCATCCTAGTGTTCTTAAAACTAAGCAGCTCTGAACTGTAAAGCACTAATGGGGAGAACATACACATAATCATACATCACCTTTTATTACACTGTTCAGATGAGCTTTAAGCTGGCTTTTCCTCAAAACTCAGATTGCAGTTTTGGCTTCCTGTTTGACCAAAGTGAGACTTTAATAGCATATTCAGTGATTTCCCTCAAGACTAAGTTACAAAAGTGTCTTTGTTAATTTAAGATTTCTATTTAAAAGTCACTGAATGAGACTGAATTAGAGGTCAAATTAGAGGTCATATCTCCGACACTGCAGACGTGATATCGTCAGGGCTTCACAGAGAGGAGCTCTGAGTCCCTGTAATAACCCTGAAACCTTTCCAAAATGTCAAGCACTCAACCCTCTACCTACACAGTTAAGACCTGTTTCAAGGCGAGGTGAAGCTTATCCTTTGTTTAATTACAAAGAGAACTCAAGTGTCTCAAAGCTCTTTCCAAATAAAATATGCCAGTTCTTAAACCTTGCCTGGCTTGTATCCTTGGATCATGTTGATTACAGTGCTGCAGCAAGGACATGGAACTGTGGCAGGGCTGCTTAGGTGTCCTATTTTGATGTATTCCTATGATAGGCTCTTCTCAAGAGCTGCAGCATGTATGACTGAGAAGCTTTATTTTGGTGTAAATCCCACATAATAATTTTAACAGGTCTTTTGTGGTGAGTATTGTGTAGGCAACTGTCTGAGTGTAAACAGTGTGTCTGTGTATATATTTAAATATATATATATATGTACACATGTAAAGGTGACAGAACCTCGATGAAGTTTAAAAGAATTCAAAGATCCCTCAATTCTACATGAGAGCAACATGAGAGCAACAGCTTTCGATATGTAGCATAAGTGAGCACTTGGCCCAGAATTTAAGTCGTAGATGGATAAAGCAGGCTGATTGCAGGTGGTTCCATGAACACTGCTCAAAATGTATTCTTCTAAGACTTGGGGAAAGCATTTGCATATTCTGTATCTCCAATAAATAATTATTTCAGTTGGGAAAACTGGCTATCTCAAAAACTTTTAAAGATGACAGGGAAATGAGACTTAACAGATACTTTACAACATATGTTTTGTCAAATGTCAATTACTTTTTTGATGGTTGCACCATCTGAGATTGGTTTCTTCCTTCCAATCCCTCTCCCCTTGTACTGTATATAACAAATACGTAATGTATCATTACTAGGATCATATTATGTGATGTTTCTAAGCACAATATGGAGCTGTAGGTGACATCCTGACAGTGTTGGCTGTGTATTTCCATAGTCAAGGAATCCTATTAATTATTCTGGCTGAAGTTCGGAGAGGTCAGGGAGCAGGAGCTGTGAAATGCAGCAAAGCTTCTGAAGCTAGCAAGAAAGGAAAGAGATCTTTTCCATAAGAAGCATGAGTCTGTTCTCCTTTCTTTTGTTTTAACAGGACACTATAAAACCTTAAAATAT
The DNA here is from genome assembly GCA_013389825.1 of Crypturellus undulatus. NCBI lineage: Eukaryota > Metazoa > Chordata > Aves > Tinamiformes > Tinamidae > Crypturellus > Crypturellus undulatus. The sequence continues at coordinate 951,198 of VWPW01021866.1, read as the reverse complement.
TTTTTGAGTTTTAACCATACAAAAAATAGTTTTATGTTCCTTCTTTTAATCTTATGGTTAAATAGAAGATTAGGAAAATATAAGGCCTTGTCTTTCGCATACTTACATTTACGCTAAGCACATATAGGACACAAATTTCAATTAGGTTGAGATTAATTGCTTAACTTTAATAGACCCTGAACACTTCACCTTGAATTTCTTTTTCTGGCTAACATGCTTAAGCTCATGCAGACAAAGCCCTCATAGAATGCTTAATTTTCAGATCTCTTGATTTCTTACTGAAAATTCACAAATTTCAAAAAGATTTAAGTCAGGAAATAGGACAAAAATTGTGAGAGCAGAAGAGTGGCAGAGAGCTTGCTTTCTCCCCTTGTCTTTCTTCTCAAAGAAACATGCAGAGCTACAACAAAATAGCCTTCCACTCCCCCAAAATTTAAGCTTCAGTTTTCTGTATTTTAAGTTTATCATATCTTCCAGGATGGAGAAGCATTTGCTAAAAATTGTGTCACCATTCATCAACTAAAGATAAATGAAACTGTATGTTACGTGGAAAAAAAATAGTATTTATCACCCTGTATTTAATACACACAATGCATCACTAGACCTGTGCAAGCAAAATCCCACACAAATGTGAGCAGTCACTGAAATCCTGAGTTAAATCAGTGGGATATCCAATTTGCCATATGAGTCTGTCCACAAAAAGCACTTTGGAATATTGTTGTTCAAATAAGAAAGGAAGAAATAAGCAAAACTGAATTAAGAACTCGTTACTGTGTTTGAAGGTTGACCATTTCATACAGTAAATGATATATGATAGATATTATCCTTCTCTGAATCATTACTGTAGTAATGCTCCATAAAGGGAGACGGTGATGAAGATGCCAACCTTTCAATGCAACTTAAATCCCACGATTTAACAGCTGTAGTCATTGCAGTAAATATTTTCTCATATTTGTCTGAATTTCTCCATGATCCATCCATCTTGTTGTCTGTCTACTCATCGGAGCTGGTAGTGTTATTCAAAATCTTGGCAAACCTTTTCCTATTGTACTAGACTATAAAGCTTAGAGTAGGAGGTGGCAGGTGACTCAGCAGCTTGGCACTACCCTTTAGAGATCTCATTCTGTGAAGCAGTTGGGCAATCGCAGTTGACAGTGGATAGTAAGTGGCACAGAATTTGTCTGTGATTTCATACCACAAAAAATTATTTGGAAAACCATCTTAATATAAAGCTACAAAAAGATGTACTATAAGCACAGTCCAAGCCTCTAGTTAAATTAAATTAAATCAGATCTTGCTTAATGATCCTGCTCTTTAGGAATCTTTGGCGTGTGAAGAGATCACAAAGAACAAACCTAAGAGCAGTGATGAAGGGGAGCCTTTGATCCTGCTGTCTTGCTAGACTGTGACTCATGAACAGCAAACCATTTGTAGAACTGATGTTCTCCATCAGTTTATTTTTCCCCGCAGATCTGCTGGCACTTCCATCCCCTCAAGGTTTGGGTGTGCTCATGAGGCAATAAGGACCATACTACATGGCAGAGAGAATATGCACCACACTGTAGGTTTTAAAGAGAGAAGAAAGGCCTTTGTATGTTCCCTTGATCCTCTTCAGTCTTCCCTTTCAAGTTAATCTGCCTATGGGAAAGGATTTATCCATCAGCTGTGTACATAATAAAAGACTCTAAGCTTTCATTTCACCTTTCATAGTTTTCCAAACTTATTTTGGTTTAGATTTTTCTAATTGGCTTAATTGTGTTTTTGCTGAAGAGCTCCTGTAATGGGTACTGAGGAAGAGCTATCCCCTTAAAAAAAGCTAAATACAGGAGCTCTTCAACAGATACCTTGTTTTGTCTTGCATCTCTCTGTTTCACAACTTCTGTTTATGTCTGTGTGTTAGGTCTGGCTGTCCTTAGTGTCCCTCACGGGATCTATGTTCAAGATTCTCTGTTGCTTTTCCAGTTTATCGGGATATCTACTGTATAAGCATACAACTAATAAAAGATGCTATCTCAGATATACTGGCATTGGCAAACCATTGGCACTGGCACAAACAAAACAAAAAGAAAACAAAGGAAAACAAAACATAAGAGCAAAATAAGCAACAATAAAGCCCCAAATCAACAGGGTGAATATAGAGTATTCATATTGTCTTTCTTCCTGCTTGCATTTTAGGTAATTATTGCCTTCAGTATAGCTGCAGCAACAGCAGTTTATGAGTTATAATTTGCTGTTGCAAGATGCACTTTCCCTTAACTTTAATGCAAGAACTCAATAAATCATTCTGTTTCAAGGTGTGGTTCTTTACTGCCTTTTACTCTATATTGTTTGCACTTGATTGCCCTCTACATTTAATTTGTCCTGCGTGGTTTGTATGGAGCCTGATGTGCAGAAGAATAAATATACATCCTGGGACTGAAGTAGTATTCAGTCTTTTACCTTAAACAAAATTTTGGGTGGAGTTAGGTTCTCTGGGCAGCGTTACGTTCTTCTAAATGGAATTCGACCAGGTAGGGGGTTGCTGAAGATTGTCAGTAAAACATATTGAAGAGAAGGATAAACTTGCCATAAGATCTAGAAAGGAGGGGCATTTGAGTGCTTGACTGAGTTGTCAAGAGATGCCCATCCCTATGTGAAATTCTCAGCTTGGAGTCCAGTGCAGGAATTCTGCAAGAAAATATGTGAGAAAAAGAAATGAGAAAGAGAGAGAGAGCAAGAAGGAAAGACACAGAAAGCAACNGATCTAGAAAGGAGGGGCATTTGAGTGCCTGACTCTTGAGTTGTCAAGAGATGCCCATCCCTATGTGAAATTCTCAGCTTGGAGTCCAGTGCAGGAATTCTGCAAGAAAATATGTGAGAAAAAGAAATGAGAAAGAGAGAGAGAGCAAGAAGGAAAGACACAGAAAGCAACTTCTGGCATTAAAACACAGGAGCCGGTGAAGGTNGATTTTCAGTAAAACATATTGAAGAGAAGGATAAACTTGCCCTAAGATCTAGAAAGGAGGGGCATTTGAGTGCCTGACTCTTGAGTTGTCAAGAGATGCCCATCCCTATGTGAAATTCTCAGCTTGGAGTCCAGTGCAGGAATTCTGCAAGAAAATACGTGAGAAAAAATAAAGGAGAGAGAGAGAGAGAAAGAGAAGGAAAGACACAGAAAGCAACGTCTGGCATTAAAACATAGGAGCTGGTGAAGGTGTTGGTTCATGTTAATGCACAGTAATGGTTAGAACAATTCCCAGGACCGTGAAAATGCCAAGTTCTTCACAGAATCCCAGAATGGTTGAGGTTGGAAAGGACCTCTAGAAATCATCTAGCCCAACCCCCTGCTCCAGCAGGGACACCTAGAGCATGTGACACAGGCTGGCATCCAAACACGTTTGGAAGGTCTCCAGAGAAGGAGACTGCACAGCCTCTCTGGGCAGCCTGTTCCAGGGCTCTGTCACCCTCACAGGAAAGAAGTTTTTCCTCATGCTCAGTCAGAAAACTCCATCTCTGCACCCAGCCCTTGGCCATTGATTTGATTCTCTTTTCTCTCTGAAAATCCTTTTCTCCATAAAACATGTTTTAAATGTTAATAAAAATGCTGCAAGAGCACTCATTCTCTTAGCTACAACGTGGATCTTTTCTAAGGAGCCTTTAGGTCCTATTTGCATGAGAAGATGAATCTGGCAAGGGAGCATAGCAATCAGGGTACTAAATAGTATATAAAAGTAGGGACTTTTGTTCAGGATAGTGCCCCAAGAACTGATAATATATTTTACAAGAAATATACAGATACATACAGAAGAATAGAATTGAACAGATATTGCTGCAGACATGTAAGCTACTGCTGTAGTCAAGTAAACCTGAATTAGGTGTGGATGTCTAAAGGGCACAGAAAAAACATTATTTGTGTTTTAAAAATGGGGATATTCAGAGAAAAATAAAACATTTACAATAGCTATTTGAAGCAATTGTTAACAGAATATTACTTAAGGAATATTAAATGTATTAAATGTAATTTAACACAGAAAATAATAGGAGATGTATGTAGTAAATGAGTATAAAATGTTTACTTTTCAATAATGATACTAAATTCTATAGAGACAATTGTACATCTCGTGAAGGCACTAACATCTATTCTTGTCTCTGAAAGGATCTCTAAAATACGAAGAAAATAAAAATAAGTCATCATGAATACTGTTGACAGTAAACACAGATGAGGATTACAGCCATTAAGCTCAGCAGTGAAGATTCAATGTAATAATACTTGAATAAACTTAGTTTTTCTAGTTCTAGGATTTTTTTTCTAGAGTAAAAGCTTAGAAAATGAGCACAATCTTTATATATTAGAAGCAGCTTTATTGAGTTATAGAAACACAGAGGATGTATAGGCCTACAATATGCAAGAACTCAAATTGCCTAAACTCATAAGATTCTACATACTGTAACTTCAACTAAAATACTCATCAGTTACAGAAAGCTTTTTGAGAATTGAAATTAAACTATAATTTCAATATATTAAACTATAATTTTAATTTACTGTTCATTTTTCTATTGTTCATTTTGAGAGAAATTATTTCACATAAAAGCTTCTGGAATTTTAATTTATTCTAAAACCAACCTGATAAAGAATGAAAAGAAATGAGAAAATATCCCCAAAGGCTACCCCTTTTTCTTTTATTTTCTCTCCAGAACCCCTCCCACATCAGACTATTAACAAACAAAAAGTTTTTTGAACTGGCTCATGGACTAAAGAGAGGTTTATATGGGCTATTCAGATATAAATAACCACATATCCACCTAATTCTTACCTCAGGTGTTTGGTGTCCCTTACTAATGTGGTCCTGAAATACTGCACCTGCACATAATTTGCAAACAGAAGGGTTTAATTCCGCTCACACTGAATAAAATGTGACAGGAAACAAGTCAACTGTTAGGTGAACATTGTACTCTTTACTATTCACTAGGCTTGAAATGACCATAATCAGAGNTACCCCTTTTTCTTTTATTTTCTCTCTAGAACCCCTCCCACATCAGACTCTTAACAAACAAAAAGTTTTTTGAACTGGCTCATGGACTAAAGAGAGGTTTATATGGGCTATTCAGATATAAATAACCACATATCCACCTAATTCTTACCTCAGGTGTTTGGTGTCCCTTACTAATGTGGTCCTGAAATACTGCACCTGCACATAATTTTCAAACAGAAGGGTCACACTGAATAAAATGTGTCAGTCAACTGTTAGGTGAACATTGTACTCTTTACTATTCACTAGGCTTGAAACGACCATAATCAGAAGTGCTTTTTTTTTTCTTCTCATCATCTTGTCAGTATAAACCCATCCTCTGCTGAGTGCATTGCTAAATGGGCAAAGTCTCCAAAGTATATTCCAGGTAAATAGGGGAACTGGGAGACAAAGAGTGATGGGATTCCAGGAATGGAAGAGGTTGAGAACCACTGCTGTACAAATGTAAACTTTAAAACAGAAATCAGCCTTAGTGCTATTAAGTTCAATGACCCCAACAAAATTAATGTTTAATTCTATATCCTCAGCTTAACAGGTCTACATTTTCCCTGGTGATCAGTGAATATTGATGATTAACAGTGCTTTGGAGATAAGGTTGACATTGATGAGATTTTCATTGATATGATCTATTTGTAAACCAGCAGAGTCAGTGAAAAAAAATAATGTTATTTGGCAAGTAAGATGGCACTGCCAAGATTACTAACAGCATTTTCCAAGGAATTAATTCGTACATGGCAAACTTTGTTCAGTGGAAGCTGTGAAGTTCTGAAGACATCTACCTCCCTTGGAAATCTGTGAAGTTTAAAGATTCCGAGCGAAGCAGTCAGATCTACTGGGTGCTTTTCACTTCATTATATATATCATTGATTCTGTGAGACTGGGAAAGTCATTTACATGCTGAAGCCTGAAAAGAAAACCTGAACAAAGAAAAAGGCACCTGCAAATACTGCAAAAATGTATCCAGGCGCACCATGAAGACGTTTGTGCATGCAGAAATACAAAAGATAAGCATACATGATAACTTCTATATTGGATAATCTGAAGAATTTTCCTATCCTTCAGTTGCATGATAAAGCTATACTATTGCTATCATGATGCAATGAATGCAAATTAAATGAAAACTTTTCTTTATGTTTGATATTTTATTAGGTTTTAGGTTTTTATTTGTCCTATGCTGTAAATAAACCCTGTATCCTGATAAATTTATGCAGCTATTATTCTGATTCTAAATGGAATACAATCCAATATAACATATTGTACATGATAAACACACAATGCAATCATTCTTCTTAAGCATATGTGGAAAGCAGAGAAAGAGAGGAAGGAAAGAAGCTACTAGCAAAATCTTTTTTATAATGTATGCTAAGTAAGACCGACCTGAAATTCAGTGTTTAACCATTTTTTAGAGAGATACATACTACATACTGCTTGTTATTTTTTTTTCTTTAACCTAGTTATCTCAGAGATGAAATGAGGAATCTGCAGGCCTGAGCTTGATATTGTCAAGGGTCATATTATTTTTCTTAGGTTATAATTGAAGAACACAGAGATATGTATTGAACTATGGTCTGCTGCTCCTGACATATTTGGAGTTTTATACAAAAATATTCCTATATATGTCTATTTTGATAACAAACAGATACTATGACTGTCTAAAATTATAACTACTCCATTTACAACACAGAAGGTGCAGTATGGCAACTTGTAAAATAAGTTTAAAGGATTTTCACTTGTCAAACACATTTTTTTATTATTTATTTATCATGGTGTTTGTGGATTTTGTCATTACATATTTTAGACAAACTTTTCTAAGGTTTATGTCAGGTCAATTAGATAGTACTAAAGCAACATCCTATTTGGAAAATTTGGCATCTTCTTACCTAAACAAGCTTTGCACTGCCAAAACATAGCTGCACTGCCATAACAAGCACAATAAGCAAGATTAGGCCATTACAACAAATTGCTATGTAGAATCTATGCAATGTTTACATTATGCCTGGGAATAGCGAGTATTTCTTGGTCCTCATCCTTACTGCTAAACAGATTTGTGAGGTAGAAAGGAATATAGTGCATCATTGCCTTTTACTCCAGGTAAGCAGAAATAACTCTTCTCCTGTTACCTGTAATGGTTAGATAAAAATCAGGCATCAATTCATGCTGCACCTTTTCTGAAACAGAAATTGGTTAACTCCAACTAGGTATTCAACTCTGTTGAGACAAAAAGCTACTCTGCTACCTTATTTATCCTTCAGTTACTGGATTAGAAACCGGTCTGTTGTCCAGAAACTGGTCTTTTTTAATACAAAGCGAGAAATCTTTCAGCTGCTTGATAGTCCAGTCTCATTTAACACCATGTTCTCGTTTTCCGGCTAAAGATCAGGCACATATACTGGGTTTTGTAAAGCACTTTGGCTATGCATATAATAACATTGCTCACTGTCTTCTTGACCTGAAGCTTTATGTGCCTGGGCATTATTATTTTGTTTACCGAACAGCCTGAGTGCCAAGTTAGAGCCAAGAGCTGTGGATTCCTGCTTCCTGGTAAGGTACCTGCCCTGCAGGCTGATAAGCCGAGATCAGGATGACGCATGTGAAACTGGAGGCTGAGAAATATTATTCACTGCGAACTAAGACTAGATGACAGCTCACCTCCTGTTGGTAGCATGTCACAGAAGCGGCTTAGCATGGGGCCCCTCGTACAGGGTAGTCACTGAAGTCAACTTTTCAGCGCAGTTGCTGCCACAGGGAGAGGTCCAGACAATAACTAGTCGTAAAGAAATNTGGAGGCTGAGAAATATTATTCACTGCGAACTAAGACTAGATGACAGCTCACCTCCTGTTGGTAGCGTGTCACAGAAGCGGTTTAGCATGGGGCCTCTAGTACAGGGTAGTCACTGAAGTCCACTTTTCAGTGCAGTTGCTGCCACAGGGACATGTGATTATTTTCCCTGGGGAGAGGGCACACCAGGAGAGGTCCAGACAATAACTAGTCATAAAGAAATTCTGTTGATGCCCTTTCAGAAGAAATGCGCAGTTTTCAAGATGATTTTTCAAAAACGATACGGAGAAGCTACTATTCAGTGTTGACTATGGGAAGTTAGTAAGGGTCAAGCTGGTCTCAGAGCCGGACTGCTGACTACTCCAAGAGGTGTGACATGGCAATTTATAGCTTGAAATGTCTCTTCTTCTTAGACTTCTCATTGCTCTTGAATCAAGTTTCTAAGTTTGTAGCTTTTTTTTAGATTACTGAAACTAATGAAGTCTACGGATTTGTAGAACCATTGTCACCATCCTCAGCAGAAGAGGAGCAGCTCCTGTAGAGGTTGTACCTCCACTCTGGCAGCCTCAGGGCTGCTGCGATGGTTTGGGGCTACACTCGTGCTGCCTGGTTCACCTCAGTGGACGAAAGGGAATGGAGGAAGGCTGAGCTCACCCTGCAGCCCTGTGTTTAAAATGGTAGCCGATAGTTTTGCCAAAAACTTAAAGAGTCTATCATTTTATAAAGCTTACCTAAAAGCAATAATAATGCTTACAAAGCTAGAAAATTCTTCACTTCAGATATCTTAACTCACATGCATTGTCTTAATGGTAAAATAATATCCAGAAAACAGAGGCTTAGATCAATGCCAAATGTTCAACACTGAAGCAATGCTCCCAGAAGTCTTTACTTTGATCCAAATAAATAATAAAAAATATATGATAAAAGACCTCCTATTTGCTATGGCCAGTTAAATTATAGTGGATAGTAGAGGTGACCAGTTAAATCCTGCAAAGATACAATCAAAACAAATCTTCAATTGGTTTGCAATACTCCTGTGTATGAGAGAGAGCAACAAAAAACACATGCAACAATAGAGAGGCTGTCAAAACCTGTGAGCAAAATCAGACTGCTAATAAAGTTGCAGAAAGATTGCAGAGGAAAGCGAGCAGAGTGGCTATGAGTGACTCTTGAAAATCAAACAGGTATACGCTTGTATAACAACTAATTTCTCCTAGTCAAATAGAATGCTGATTCCCACAACAGGACCAACATTTCCTTCTCCATATTTAAAATTTTCCAGTTAAATTTCTAAAATTATTTTTAAATTATTACCTTTAAAATGAAAATGAGGCCTTGTTTGCATACTTTTTAAATAACCAACTTGATAAGACTGTAAATAAATCTTTCATTTACTGCATTATGAGATTAAAAAAATAACCATCATATTGTACTGTAAAGAAAAGGTATAAAATGGGATTATATCAAAATAGTTGGGTCTGATTTTCATGTGTCAGATTTATATGAAGATATCATACTCAATGTGACCAGATAGTCAACCTCTGAGATCCCAGGAAAAAAAAAAAAACACACACAACAAAAAAAAACCACCTCAATCCAAACTGGCAGATCTCTGTGAAAACAGGAGTCTTTGAGTTTAAATAAGGAACATCTTCTGCACATAAATGCTTCTGTTTAATTTTATTATAAAATCACACTAAATGCCCTCATTTTCAGAAGTGCTTAAAGTGGCACCAAGTGCGAAATGTGAATAATGCAATTAAAATTGAATTGTTACATTAATTTACCTTTAAATTTATTTTGAATTAGTACTGTAATTATACAGAACCCTTACTTATACCCAATTAGTGAAACATACACACACCAAAAAAAAACTATTTATTGCACAACAGCTGTTTGCTTGCATTCATAAATTGATTTCATGTTTTGTAGTTCGTTCAGTTCTAGCAGTTGTTATTCTATCATTTGTTTTTAGTAGAACATCAGGAAAGAAATCAATCAAGCTTAGCAATCACTTATGGTTAATATCACTGGACAGAGACTAAGCCTAGCAAATAGTTTGACCGAGATACATTTTTAGCATGTTTATGAATTGTATTTGCACATCTTCCAAACATTAAAACTAAAGCTAATAAATAACCATATTGCATAATCTTACCCTGCTACCTTTGGAGAAATTCTGTTTATTTAGATCCTTTCTTGCCTAGTGAAACAATATTTGAGTTCACGAATAGCACACAAATCTTAATCCAGGTAGGCAATTGCTGGATATTTAAATGCTGACTTAATTGAGTTAATAAAATTAGACATTTTTATTCTTAATTTTCTTTTCCAATCCTTCTGTGAATTCAGCTTAAAAGAAGAAGAATGATGATGCTGTATAGATTACCTATAATAATCATACTCAGGGTTTTTATAGCACCACCAGTCTAGAACACAGGTTAAATCAGCAAAAATTTTATTCCCATACCTATTTTCTATCAACTTTCTTCTGCGTGGCAAAGTAGCCAGAGGACAGAGCTGCCCTTACTACCCTATTGAAGTAATCCTTCCTGGGGATGTCCTTTCTACTGTCCAAAAGGGGGGATTTGGTATGAGATCCGTGAAATAAAATGAAAGGCAAGGTGCCAAAGAAAAGAGAAGGTCACCTTATGATGTGGTTGAGCCAAAAAAAAGTATTTGTGATTTTAATAAGCATATAAAATGAATAATACTATGTCTGCATTCATGATATTATTGCTATTATTTGTGTTCCTGCATTAACCTCTCCTTTTAGATTTTGTGCAGATATACATAAAGATCATCCACAAGAGGAAGCCAGGAAGACAAATTTCTACTTTAGTCCCTCAGGAGAAAAGTTTTTGGGGAAAGAAGTGGATGTGACAGCCGTAACAGTGGGTGTAAGCAATTGCATGGAAATGGTGTTTGTAGCATATCTGAGAAGCCAACATAACCACAAAACAGACACAAGCTGTGCAGTACCTTACAATGATTAGTAATCATCAACTCTGTGCTGTTGCCAAGGGGCAAGGTATCGCATCTTTAGCTCTTTCCATCTGATATAAGCCTATTCGTAGAATAAGCAAGTAAAATTGCTTACAAACAAAAATTAAATGGTTGCAATGTATATCGCTGGGATAGCCTATTCCTAATCTCGTGCTTGGAGAAGCAATTGTTCCTTCCAGCCTCTTCACAGAATCCCAGAATGGTTGAGGTTGGAAGGGACCTCTGGAGATCATCTAGTCCAACCCCCTGCTCCAGTAGGGACACCCAGAGCATGTGGCACAGGGTGGCATCCAGATGGGTTTTGAAGATCTCCAGAGAAGGAGACTCCACAGCCTCTCTGGGCAGCCTGTTCCAGGGCTCTGTCACTCTCGCAGGAATGAAGTTCTTCCTCACATGGAACTTCCTGTGTATCAATTTGTACCCATTACCCCTTGTGCTGTTGCTTTGTATCATAAATTGGTGTATTTAAACCAATTAATAAATACGTAAAATAATTAAACAATAAACTAAAATAAACTAATTCTTTCAAGTCAAATGTGATTTTTGATTAAAAAGGCTTTAACTTTGGCAGTATACATTGTATTGAAAAATGATAATCAGATATAAAATTAAATCTGATATTTAGCTTTGGCAGCAACAATAAACAGTAAAGAAAGATAATAGTATATATAAAACTTCTATATTCATCTGAGAAGCAAACCAAAAAAAGAAAAGGAAGGAACAAAAGACTTTGAACTATTAACATTAATTGTGGATTGTCCTAACAATTTTCTAACCCGGATATCAGCATTATTCCAAGAGGCATTACAGATAATAATTGAGCTTGTCCATTTTTCATGCCTGATAATGTCACCTGCGTTTATGAGTAATTTCTTCTTTTTGTCTTTCCAATTATCTAAAACTTTTTTTTTTGAGCGAGATCAATATTTTTAGGTCAATCCTTCACAGATATTTTAAATGTGAAAAATGCCCTATGCAATGTAGGCCTTATGAGAGTGAAAGATTTTCTCTTGTACATAACCCTATTTTATATATCTTATTCTGGTTTCAAACCTTATGAAAAGAACCTTTGTTATTTGGCCATGAGCAAAACAGACCTCACATTATGTCTAAACGGTACATTCTGTTTGATCACAGTGCACTTATCAATCAAACTAAATGGTCTGTGTTCATATATGCATTCTTTATGGAGTTTTACAATAGACTCCCTAGAGTATATTCCATTGGCGGTTCACACATGCTTCTCCTTCACACCCTGCCAACATCAATTTTAAACTTTTTTTTTCCTGAATAACTGATGTCTGGCTGCCCGTAGATATGTTCCATATCTCTTACAACCACTCCACTATGAAACTTTCACGAGCTCCAGTGCGAAGTGGTACGGACCAGGCAGCTGCCCTTTGCCTCTTGTCTGCCCAACATGAAGCAGAGCAGCACGTTTGGCTTGTCTCCTGCCTCTCCTCTTTCTACCCTACATTCTCTGCATGGGCGAGAGGTGTTCTACTGGACAACAACCAAAGAATTGAGAAATGCCTTTTGAGAAGCATTTATTTCGCAATCACACGCAGAGAGAAAGCTTGAATTTCCAGCATTTCATCTTTCGTTTCCTGAAGGAAGTCTGGGAGGAAATTGGAGTGGCTCAAGCACTGGAGGTGTTGACAGCTTCTCCTGGCAGCTGGAGGAGCTCTGGAGAGTCCACTGGGGCACTGGGCACAGATCTGACAGCACGAGAACCCTCCTTGGTAGAGAAGCTGCGTGAGGAGCTTTTCACTGTCAGACTAAGGGGTAGGGGAATTAGCAAACAACTGCGCAGAGCACAGCAGAGAGGTCTGTAGTGACTGTGAAGTTAGTTTGCATTAGGAAAAGTGATTACACAGCAAACGCATAAGAATTATGTAAGAAAACAAGCTTTGGTCTCCACAAGGAATTTGGCACAATGTCTTTAATTCAGAGCTGCACCACCTGCCCTGCGCGTCCTCCTGCCTCTCCCCGCCGGCCTTGCATGTAACATGACAACAAACNGGTCTCCACAAGGAATTTGGCACAATGTCTTTAATTCAGAGCTGCACCACCTGCCCTGCGCGTCCTGCCTCTCCCCACCAGCCTTGCATGTAACATCACAACAAACATCTTCCATCCCTTTTCTGGAAGTTATAGTTATTTGCTGATGAAGCAATGTGATAATTGTCAAGCTTCATTTTAATGTGTTTTTTTTTAAGTTCTTGAACTTCTTCAAATGTAATAAATACTAAAGGAAAATAATCTGTTTTGAGGTAAAGACAAAACTGACATTTATAATGGAAACCAGTACATCTCTGTAACCATCAACAACTAGTTATGCTTTGGTAACAGAAAACATGTTTATGGAAAAGAAAAAAAAAATCTAAGATCTTAGAGGGAAAACTTATTCCTACTGTCAGTTTTATTCCTGTTGGAAATCCTTCTCTGCGGACACCCCTTTGTCGCGGGGAGAAGCTTGCGTGCCGTTATGAGGTTGTGAGCTATGCTGGCGGTGGCATATGCCTCCGTAGGGTCTCCCATGCCAGACAAGTCTCAACTGAAGGGTCGGAGAAAGTGTGTCCACAGGCAGGATGGGCTCGCCAGCCTCCCAGCAACCACCCTAGGCCAAGGACAACTCTAACCCCAAAACCGGGCAGATAGAGCTCGCCAAGCCCTGTAAGGCCATCCATCTCAGAGAAGGATACTCTAACTAAACCTACGTCCTGACGACTTTGCTGCCACCATCCGAGCTCGCCAGGCCCTGGCAGATGAACCTTGGGAGTGAAGGATGGGGTCAGTTCTGCGCACGCGGAGCCTCACCTAAAAAATCTACTGTGCAGGCTCGAAGGATACACTCACATTTGTAAAGCCCTGTAGCGACAGGTGAGGGATGAAACAGCAGGTGATGAGGTGCACTAGAAGCCGCAGACCCAACCCTGCATGCAGGTGGTTCAGGACATTGGTCGCTCGAGTCTGACCCCGGAGATGAAAATCTTGTTCGGCAGCATCCTGAATGACCAAGCAGGCCCTTTCAAGGAGAGCACTGCTTGCTCCAGATGGAGAGGGCCCTAGAAAAGGTGTCCTAACCAAAGCCCATCTCCAGCCTCCACCCGGTTGGCTAGCCATGGTCAACGGGCATCTTCTGATGCGGTTGAACAACTACAAAGAGCCAAAGGCATACACCTGCCTCCAAAGGTGTGTTCAGAATGACACTCGCATGTTGGAACATCAGAACCATGCTTGATACAGTGAACAGTGGGCGTCCTCAGTGTCGTTCTGCATTAATTGCCCACGAGCTATCACGACTCAACATCGACACTGCTGCTCTCAGTGAAGTTCATCCCCATGAGGAAGGCTGCCTCAAAGAACATGGTGCTGGCTACACACTCTACTGGTCATGAAAACCTAAAACCGAAAGTCACCTTTCAGGAGTTGGTTTCATGATCAAAAAACTCCATCACCTCCCAAGTTGAAAATGTGCCGACAGTTCATTCTGTTTGTATTATCTCCTTATGCCTCCCACTACACAACAAGCAGCATGTTGTTCAGTTCAGCATAGAGGCCCCAACTCTGCAAGCTGACCCTGCAGAGTTGGGGCCTAGCCATGCTGACCCTACACCAACCTGCGCCATCTCATCCAAAAGGTTCTGCAGATGGCAAGGCCATAATCCCTGGTGACTTCAATGCCAGAGTAGGAAAGAACTCTGAAGCCTGGAAAGGAGTACTAGGCAAGCATGGTGTTGGAAACTGCAATGACAACGGATGTCTCCTTCTACAGTTTTGTGCAGAACAGCAACTCACCACCACAAACACTATCTTTCAGCAGGAAGACAGCTTGAAGACAAGCTGGATGCATCCTCGATCCAAGCACTGGCACCTCATTGACTGTGTCTTAGTGTGCCAGAGAAACATTCGCGATGTCCATCATACCCAGGTGGTGCCTAGTGCAGAATGTCAAACAGACCACCGCCATGTGCGATGCAAACAACCTCCACTCTAAGCCCAAACCTAAGAGGGGTGGAATTCCAAGGAGGAGGCTCAAAGTTAATTATCTTCAAACAGCTACAGTGAGAGACAGCTTCCAGGTAAACCTTCAAACTAGACTTGCAGACCACCCCATAGATCCCCCTCCTAAAGTGCTTTGGCAACATATTAAATCCTGCAGTCTTCCAAAGAATCCTTAGGGTTCTCCTTCAAGAAAAACATGAAAACAATCTAGGAATTGTTGACCAAGAGAATTGCTTACCAAACACAGCCATCTTGCCATGTAAGAAAAGCAGCCTTTCGTCTTGCATGCAGTAAGCTCCAACAGAAACTTCGAGACATTCAGAACAAGTGGTGGATCAACCTTGCAGAAAAGACTCCACTCTGCAGAGATTTGAGTGACCACAGAGGTTTCTATGAGGCTCTGAAAGCAGTGTATGGACCCACATACCACCTTCAAAGCTCCCTACTCAGCACAGATGGCCAAATGCTTCTGAGAGATAAAACCTCCATCCTGTATCAATGGTCTGAACAATTCCAGACTCTCTTCAGTGCCAGTGTAGTCCAAGGTTCAGCAATTCAGCACATTACACAACAATCGGTGAAAAATGAATTGGATATAGCTCCTACTATGGGAGAGACTCTTAAGGCGATACAGCAGGTGAAGACTGGCAAGGCAGTTGGGGTTGATGGGATCCCACCTGAAGTCTGGGAGAATGGAGGCCAAACACTCCATGCTAAATTTCACGAGCTCTTTGTGCGCTGCTGGGAAAAAGGTGAACTATCACCAGATCTCTGTGATGCAGTCATCATCACCCTGTACAGGAAGAAAGGAGAAAAATTAGACTGCTCAAACTAACAAGGTATAACTCTGCTCTCCACTGCTGGAAAAATCCTTGCAAGAATACTTTTGAAAAGATTAATAACCGCTATCTCAGAAGAACTCTTACCTGAAAGTCAACATGGTTTTAGAGCCAATAAGAATACCACAGACAAGGTATTTGTTCTCAGACAACTGCAACAGAAGTGCAGGGAACAGAACAAAAGAACTCTATATAGCTTTTGTTGACCTCACCAAAGCTTTTGACACTGTGAGCAGGAAAGGCCTGTGGCAGATCTTGGAACGATTAGGATGTCCCCCCCAAGTTCTTCAAAATATTTATCCTGTTACATGAGGAGCAGCGCAGCCAAGGCGGATATGGCGATGCACTCTCTGAGCCCTTCCCAATAACCAATGGTGTGAAACAAGGTTGCATTCTTGCACCAGCTGTATTCACAATCTTCTTCATCATGATGCTCCAAAAGGCCACGGCACACCTTGATGAAGAAAATGACATTTACATCCGATATCATACCGAAGGAAGCCTATTCAACCTAGAGAGTCTGAACACCCACGCTAAGACCCTTTCACTTTGTCTGCGAGCTGCGTTTTGCTGATAATGCTGCTCTCATTGCTCATATAGAAGCAGCACTGCAGCGCTTAACATCCTGCTTTGCAGAGGCTGCTGAGCTTTTTGGGCTGGAAGTCAGTTTGAAGAAGACAGAAGTTCTCTACCAGCCTGCACCTCAGGAAGTTTTCCATCATCGCCACACCACCATAGGCAAATCAGAGCTTAAGTCAGTCCAAAAGTTCAGCTATCTAGGAAGCATGATTTCCTCGGACGGTAAGAGTGCCAATGAGATAGACAACAGGTTAGCAAAGGCATACAGAGCTTTTGGAAGACTTCATAAAAGAGTTTGGTGCAATAAACACCTGAAGAGAAGTACAAAGATTAGTGTCTATAAAGCTATTGTACTGTCTGCTCTTTTATACGGGTCTGAATCATGGGTCATCTATTGCCTCCACCTGCGACTCCTCGAACGCTTCCATCAGCGCTGCCTCCGCACAATCCTAAACATCCACGGACCGATTATGTGACTAATGCGGCTGTCCTTGAACAGGCAGGGGTCACCAGAACTGAGGCCATGCCGCTGAGAACGCAGCTGCGCTGGGCGGGCACGTCTCCAGGATGGAAGATCACCGCCTCCCTAAGACTGGTGAACTCACCACTGGCTGCCGCAAGAGAGGAGCCCCGAAGAGGAGATACAAGGACTCCCTAAAACAATACCGCAGCTTTGGCCATTTTGATTATCATCAACGGTCTACTGTAGCCTCGAATTGTGAAACATGGGTACGCACCATCCATAACGCTGCTGCTTCCTTTGAGAACACACACAGAATCAGTCTCGAAGAGTAAAGACAACGCAGAAAGAGCCGTGCCTCGCCAGTACTGCCTAAAGAGACCTTCCGCTGCGCCTTTTGCAACCAGACTTGCCTTTCCTGCATCGGTCTTTTTAGCCATCAGCACGTTTGCAGTAAATGTGGATAAAGCCCTTCCCGTCTTTTCGTTCGTGAAGCCTAGTCATGATGAATATTTCTAGTCAAAACATTATCCAGTTGCTCCTAGACTTCTGAGCTGGGCTTGGCAGCAATGCTACGTACGAGGGTAGCTTATTTCAAGCACCACCTAGTGGATCTATTTAAAAAAAAAGGCTATTAGCAAAATATTTTTTTAGCTTCAAATGTAGTAAAAGCAGCTGTCAGTTTGCCCTCTCTCAATGTTGCTGTTTGATTGTTGTTGTTAATAGCTGATCACAACCCTCATGATCAGCTCTGAACAACAAAGTTAATAACAACTAAGTTGCAACAATTAATAAAGGTAAAAACAAAGCAAAACCAACAAAGAAACAAAAAACACTAGAGTCTGCTGAGATGCTCCATGCACCAAATTTAGCTCTCATTGCTCTCAAAGTAAGACATTTTCTTCCCAACGCATTAAGCCCAAAACATTAAGATACTTGTGTCATTTAATGATCGGAATCTCCAAAGTAAAAGAAAAAAAAAATTACTTTTGAAATGAAATACTGAGAAATACTGAGAAGTTACACTTTTAAGAATGGACAATAGAATATATTTTTAATTCTGTGTTCTGGTCAGTAATAAGTAAGATGCAGTTATACAGCATGAGTAGAGAAACCTGCTAGGCTTATGATTTCCACAATTTCCTAAGAATATAATATAAAAATATAATATACAAGTAATCATTGATATAAAAGGAAACATCAATAACAGGTTATTGGTTTTATTGGTTTACTTTTGGTTACTTATTGTATAAAGACGATTACTTATCTTGTGTGCTTCATTTGAACATTGCTTCATACAGCATATCCTTCATAAATTGAATGTACATATTAAGGACATTTTTAAGCAAGGCCTCAGAATTGCTGTGGTTAGTAACCAAGCTTTGACTTAAAATGTTCAAATATCGAGATCCTTAAGGAGAGGTATGGTCAACCTAAAGAAAATTGAGTTTGTCCTGACTCAGAGGACTGATGCCAAACCTTGTACAATACTATTACTATGGTACTATTACCATACACCAATTTTTATCCTTATCTTGAAATAATGGAAGCTGTTTTGGCCTGTATTACATTACCAGACTTCTTTGCTTTAAAGCAGAATTCAAGTTGCATGCTTCCCACAAATAACAATCAGGAAATTATGGCTTTGGTGCCTATTCACTCAGGGCTTTCAACAGCAAATATGCAGGTATCAAAAATATAACTAATATTTATTTATTTAATGCCTGCCTATAATGTGAATATCTTCATATTGGGCATGCCGTGTAGCTGGGCTGGCAAGAAGATATGTGTAAGACTTACATATTTCCAAAGAAAACAAAACTTTTTCCTTACCTAGATTTCTATGAAATTATTTAAAGTGACGTAAATACAAAATATCAAATACTCTGATTCATAGGTCATTCTCCCACATACTTTGGACAAAGAAATAGTCAAAAAGAGAAATTAAATTCTATTAGCCTGTGGTGATTAATCCTTCTCATTATCATACTGATAAAAGGGTGGGTGGGTGGATTTTGAGCCTGCAAAAGTAAAATATAATGATGATTTAGCAATGCAGAACTAATACGTAATATAAATCATACAGTTTTGCTCTGAAGCGTCTATGATTTTAGGATCAAATTCAACTTGGTGTCAACTGGCAGAATACCACTGATACTGGGGTTGAATTTAACTTTTTGTATTGTACAAGGAGAGTGTATCTACACCTCTTTCCTATTTTAAAGGAAAGCTCCCCTTTGTTCAACGAGAGGTCATGGCACCCAAACAACCTAAAGAAAACCACCAGCCTTTCTGCTCGGTAAGAACTGTGCTTCCAAGGACTTAGAAAATCTGGCTGTTACCATGTGAGGATTTATTAACAAGACTTCAGCATCCTAGATGATAGTAGATGTTTTTAAGTGAGTATGTCCAATATGCCATTCAAGGACAAAGAAATTTACTGTAGTCCACGATAGAAAAATTTGGTGATTATGAGCATAAAAATGTTTTGTAATTAAACAAGGGTGACTATATAGTCTGCATTAAAATGTATAAGCTGATGACAGAAATATAAGATCAGTGTATAGCCTCGCGTAGCAGAGGATGATAGAAATGCAAAAGGATAGGTAGTTCTGGATATTTTCATGGAAAATGTTCTTCAAGAAAAAAATCGTCCCTCACTTAGTGCATTTGGTGTTTTTCTTTCCACTTTCTGGGAAAAAATGTGGGTTAAAAAAAAATATAGTGAAACATTCAGCATTAGTGAAAAGTACTGCTTTTGGTAATTAATAATCTTATTTTTAAATTTTAGCATATTTTATGAATCTCAGTGAAGATTTACCTAAATGTTGCAAGCATTAAGCACTTCCGTAGACAATAAATTTTAACAATATAAGTCTTTGTTCTATCTAAATGTTATAGCTAGTTATATGTAAGTGGTTTAAGAACCTTTACAGAATGCTGATTTTGAATAAGTACCAGCATAAACAGGAGGGTCTATATACTGAACATGGTTTGCAGGGACGGATTATTATAACTTCACAGAAATCAGTCCGAGCAAGGTAACTTGTAGTCAGCATTGGATATATCCATCCAATACCTCTTATTCTGGTTAGCAACTAATTATTTTACATCTCATACCACTAATTAAACTAGTCAGCAAAAAGATTACCTGGGAAAAATACCTCAGAAGCCTCATTGATAGTAGGATTTTAAAAAGTATTATAAAGTTATAAAATTGATAAAAATTTTCCAAGTGTAGAAATCCACTTAGGAGAGTTGGATGTGGAATGGACATTGGGAATAAAGCCAAAACCTGTCAAAAAGACACTTGTTTCCCGTATTTTTGAAAATAATTAATAAAAATTGGGGTGTGGGCATGAGGAAGGTAGGAGAAATGGTGTTACTCTGTGACATGACAATCAAGCAGTAAAAATACCTCATTTATCTAATGAAAGCGTCAAAGAACATGGAAGACCGAATGCTGCTTTCACATTCATAACATGACTTTGAGGTGCTTATAGCTATCTTCTACTAGCCTGAACAGAATAATGTTGACAATGTGGTAGAAAGCGTATCCCTTCCTTAATTCTCTTCATCTTTTTTTTTCCCAAAAAAATAAGCATGAAAGTAAACTTTTAGGATAGATGACTGTCTCAGCAAATGCCTGTTATGTCTGCTTTGATATAGCAAACTGTTTCAACTGGACTCCTAATCTAAGGGGAATGGGGTGGGGAATTCCATATTTTACCTCTGAAATCAAGTTTAAGACCATTATTTTTAAACAGAGTTTATTTCTTTAGGAAAATCATAAACTTCATTTAAAATTCATTATGGGCAAAGAATAGCATCTCAGTACATATTCTCGGGGTTACCATCTATGGCTTAACACCTAAAATGAAACATTCTGCCTAAAATGATGTTTGTCTGTTTATTTGTCTGTATCATTCATCAAAACCACATCTGGACAAAGGAATGAAACTGTAATCAGATGTGTAAAAGTACGAATGTCACAGGTTAAATGGAATTAAAGTTTTCTTAAAGCAAGTCACCTAAGAACATTTGGATAAACAGCCAGATATCTAAGCAATGTCTGTCCAATAGTTCCACTTTATTTTTTTCTGTTCTGGCATATAAAATGACTTACAACAGTGTGGGAACAGGTCATGGCTTTCTGTCTATGTTGCCCTTTTTAAAAATAAGGTTGCCACTTTCAAGGATGTGCATGCACACGTGTGTTTTAAAGCAACATACATGAATATTTGCGCCCTCCCCCTTCAGAAAAAAAAAAGTTGATTTTCCAGTGTTCCCAGGTATTATATCGTTTGCTGAGGGGTTGGTGGGAGTGCAGTCTTGAAAGCACTAGGTATGGGCCAGCAGTACAGGGCCTACGTATGTTCACCACTATGACTACTGCCAGCTCAGTGTTTGCCAGTTAGCAAACAGGCAAAAAAAAGAAAAAAAAAAAAAAAAAAGAAAAAAAAAAGAGTAAAAAAAAAAAAGACAAGACTGTGTTCCATAAGGAGAACTATTGCGAGAAGCTGGATCTGTCAGCAACTAATCATTGTATTGGACTAACAGTGGTGTGGGACCACATGCTCCCTCAATTTGCACAGCACGCTGTTTCACATTATTACAAATCTGTGAAAACTTGTCAATGTACAAAACTACTGTCTTGCCTTGTACTCCTACATAATAGAGCCCACCAAAAATAACACACTAGATAAAACAAAGCAGATATAAAATTGAAGTGTTTTGGAAGTGAAATCATTTTTAAACACCAGATATTTTTTAAGGATACTTTAATGTAGCTGCAAAACTCTGTCATAGTACTAGGTATTAGCTTCTAGTCATTGATTTTGTTTTATTGCACATCAATTATAATTTTATTTGTACTATATCCTGGAAGTTCATAATGCTTTCTTCCACACTCCTTCCTAAGTACAAGATTATACATCCTCATTCCTATATCCAGCAACAAGAATACAACACTCCAAGGCATATTCTTCCTGATAGATTTAAGTTGCATTGACATATTTTCCAAAATTAACACTCTTCTGTGGTCAGTATATTTTCCAGAATGCCTCCTGCACATTTTGAAATTCACCTTTTCACATACTGTTAATGTACTTGGAAAGCCTTGGAAAACAGTGCTTGGTAGAATCTGGCTTTCAGCAGCGCAGTGAATTTCACAGAGGGAACAGAGCGTGTTGTTTTTGACTTACCACTTTCAATAAACGCTGCAAGATAAATTCCATTTTTAATAGCCTGTAACTGTCAAGTCCCATGCACAGAAGAAAACTCTGCTATGGTTAGGGTCTGTTTTCACTTGCAGCAGTGTCATTAGGACTTGTGCCCACACGGAGATCCTCCTTTCCAGATGAGGTGCACAGAGGGGACCGCGGAGCTGCAGCGCCTACGTGGAGCCGGAGGCGCAGGAGGGACAAGAGCTCTGGTGCCTTGCTCCTCGGCAGTGACCTGGTTTGAGCTTTGCCTTGCTGACATCAGCCGTCCACAGGCTCTCTTTCCGTCACACGGAATCATAAACATGTTGGTTGGGAAGAAGTCACCTAGTCCAACCTACCACTCCAAAGAGTCTTTACCAACACTAGATAATATTCCACTGATTTTGTTTTTCATATTTTTGAGGCAGAAAAATCATGGGTTACCTCCATTTCTAGTTATTTAATGTGCATTTTTTTTTTTGCACTGCTAGGCCACACTGAGAAACACGGGCATCATGCTACACGCTATTCGCTATTTACAGATTGTCAGTTGTCTATTATTAGTTTACAAGATTCTTTAGGTCACTATGTGCAGCCAAGACTTTAAATGGCACCTGTTTGATAATGCAGTGGGAGTGAGAAGTATTAGAAAATAATGATTATTTGGACTTTTTTTTTCTGCATTTGGCTACCTAAGGAAAGAATCTTTGCTACATTTTCTAAAACGTCTTAAATCTCACTCATTTTCAAAGGTGTTGCTTTCAAGTTTTCCTAAGTTTTGAAATATATTCTTCTCCTGATTTTACCCAGTAAAGCTGAAGAATGTACTTCAAAAGGGTAAACTCATCCTTTTGCCCTTTAGGTTTGCCATTAAGTTGGCATAAGCACTATTCTGAAGGTAGTAATGAAAAATTCAAAAGGTTTTGTTGAGTCATGGGGAAGACTTTGACAAGGTTGTCCTGAGTTCACAGTTAAACAAAGAGAACTGTCCTTTTTCTGAGCTCCTTGGTAGTCTAGAACTGTATTTCTAGAAGGCTACAATATCTTTTGGGGTCATAAGCACATATCTCTTTGGTATGCATGACAAAAAAACATAGGGAATCAGAGTCCTGAAGTGACTGTTACTGTTGGTTGGCACCCCCTGACCAATTAAATTACAGAATTGTCCTTATAGAGGCTTATCTGCACCAACTTGGCAAGCCATATGTATGCATTAAGGCAGAACTTAGATATGATAATCTGATGGCAGAAGTTTAGGAATCTAACCAGCATAGTTCACATTGTAAGTGATTTTCCTAAACATTATAAATAGAGATAGAAAATCAGAGGGGGGGAAAAAAGGGGGCCTAAAAGCATTTTTTAAAATGAGCTATATATATTTCCAAAGTTTCCAGAGCCATGTAATGCTGGAACTTGAACTATACTATTACAGGACTAATTGCCACAGAGCATCCCAGTTGTCCTCAAAGGCTTGTATTATTCCCCATCAAAGGCTCATCTGAGCCTAAGACTTTGTAAAGCTCGCAATGCAGACTGGAATCTTGCTGAACATCCACTCTCTTAAAGGCTATTTTTCCACTGTATCACATTCCTAAGAGTATAGACAAGGAGGAACAATTTAGAAACAATTGCCAGACCAGATACTGGTCTAATCAAACTTGAAAATATTTGCACCACATTCAATTTTTGTCACACAAATCACAGCAACCATTATAAATTAGATTAAAAATTCCTGTTGTATTTATTCCACTATTACATTGCATCTTCAACTGAATAGATGCTATTAAGTCACTATGGGCCAACGCTTTCTCAGAAGTAATACTATTTCAAATGTAATGTTATTTTTATAAGAAGAGCAGTTTTAAAAACACTACACATTCAAGAAAATCCATCAATTCCTCAAGATTAGTGACAGTGGGTCCAAAATAATGAAATCTTAAAAACAAAGTTGTTGAGCTCTCATTTCCTGCCATCTGTTTTTGAAGCTCTTGGCTGCTTCAAGTCTCTTGATAAGGATGGCTAAAACTACTTAAAAATGATATTTTAATGTAATTTTAATTTTTAAGTTAATTTCGATGATTGCAAAGATCTGTTTAAGAAACCCACTTCCCAAGTCCCAGAATAAAACCATAAGAACTGCCAAGATGCTGTGAAGCAGATGTTTCAAACTAGTTGTTTCAATGGCAGATTCCCTAATGGCCTGACGTGGTAGATACCTGTCTTGCATACCTCATGTCAAGTTTAGGTCTCTAAAATAAAAACTGTAATCTGCAGTGCCATGACCAACATCTAACTTTGTAGGATTCACATGTGGTCAGTAACCTGTGATCTAAGAAATGGTGAGAATTGAATTCTTTCCTCAGTGTGAAGAAGTGAGAACCCACACTTCTAATCACCCTACCAAAAAGATTTCTGAAGATTTCTGGGGGTTCAAGTTATTTCACTGCAGTTAAATGAAGACAGATGTTGCCAGGAGAAAAATAAATAAATAAATAGGTGAATCTCTAACCTACTAGTAAACAGACTAGCAAAGAGATGAGAAATCCCTGTGTCTGATTCCTATTCCCTCCCTCTCCTATTTATTTCACAGTTCACTGAGCAGGGATGGAATGTCTCTTTCCACCTAAGTACCTCCCACTCTATTATTACTTTTGTTTCCTTCTTTCCATTGAATCTTTATTTCTCCTATGCAAGCTATAAGCACTTCACCAAGAAAGCTGAACCACTCACAACCTGGCAGCATATAGTACGAGATGAGGAAGGCAGTACATGTGCTTTTAATGACTGAACTGGAAGGTCCCACTTGCTTTTTTAAGTATGGAGCTGCAGAGCTAGGGCTGTCTTTTACACTCAATGCTGAACTTATTTACACTTATTAAGTTCTCCATGTTTTACTGATGATAGAGCTAAAAATAGCTACGCACATGTGGCTAAATATACGCAAGTGGATTTGACTGAGGAAGGTGAGAACCACTTTGGTCACTTGGCCGCCAAACCTGTGGCTAAGCACGCATTTTCAAATATAGCTAGCTCATATTTCTTTAGTTGCAATCAAAAACATAATGAGCATGTAACATGTCCATTCCCAAGCACAGTTCGATGGAGACAGCGGGTGTCCCAACACTGGATGAAGCAGAGCAACAGCACTTCCCGCTAGGCCTCGGCATACAAAGCCAAGCAGCCGGGGCAGGGACGGCCAGGCACGGCCGGGACCGCCGCCATGCGGCCCACAGGCGGTGCCGCAACGCACGCGCTAACGGCCGCCAACGGCCGCCGGGCGGGTCACCCGCCGGGAGTGGCCGCCGGGCAGCCCGCGGTTCCGCCCAGCGGCAGCACCTGCATGGACAGGTGTCGAGGTCGCCGCCCTCCATCCCTCCCATCCCTCCACAGGGCCTAAGGAAGCCGCCCAGAACACAGACACCCCCACGGCGATGGCACCGGCCCCGTCACGGCCGTCCCAGCGCCGCGGCGGCGGGGAGCGGCCGCGCTCGCACACGCAGCCCGACGCCGCCGCTCTCCCCGCGCATGCGCGGCGCGAGGCGCGCCAGGCGCCGTTCTCTCCCTCCTCCCGCGCATTCCTCCGCCGCCCCCGGGCGCATGCGCAATGCTAGCTCGCCGGGGAGGACGCAGCGCGCGCGCAGGCGCCTTCCGCCCGAGGCGAGCGGTGCGCATGCGCACTCGCCCCGCCGCCTCTATTTGAGCCGCTGGCAGCGGGCGCGCGCGCCGCCATGGCCACGTGACGCGGGGGCGGGGCCGGGGCCGGGGAGGGAAAGGTCAGCGGCGCCGCGGCGGAGGGGGGAGCGGAAGGTCAGGGCGGCGCGGAGCGGAAGTGGGAGCCGGAGCTCGTCCGCCATTGTGGGGAAGCGGCGCCCGGAGCACGGCGGGACGCGGCGCTGCGCGCGGCCGGCGGCTCCTTCCAGCGGGACCCGA
>VWPW01021866.1:644490-925226 GCA_013389825.1 Crypturellus undulatus | reverse complement strand
GGCAGGGCCCCTATTTATAACCGCCCCTCGGCGCCAGGGCCGCTCCGCCTCCCGCCCGCCGGGCGCAGCTCCGCGCCGCCGGCCGCCTTTGTGCGCCCGCCCCGGGCAAGCCCCCGCGCTGCCCCGTGCCGGGCCTTCTTGCCAATCCCGTCTCCGCGGTGCCCCGTGTTTGGCTTTTTGTTTTTCTCGCTTTTCCTCTTCAATTTGTCTTCTCTCGTTCCTACCCTCTCTTCCACCCCCACCCCTTTTTTTTTCTTTGGGTTTTTCATTTCTGTGCCTTGCCCTTTCCTGCAGCCTCCACTTTTTCAAGCTGTCACCCAGCGTTTCTTTTGGTGCCACACACAGAGCACTGTATCCCCCTCCTGGTTCACCCAGGGCTTAGGGGGTGCTTCTTCATTTTTTTATTGACCAGATTCTGCTGTTCTTTTCTTGCTGGATGCAATTCTCTCTTGTTCTTTTTGCTTCCTTGTTGGGTTTCTGCCACTCCCCAAAAGTTTTGCCCCTGAAACCTCCTTTCCCCCTTTTATTTTCCACTCCATACCTTTAATGCCCTGTTTCTTTTGTCTCTGCATACTTTCCAGTTTCCTTTTATACGCTTATTTCTAGTCCAGTGATTTCTCCCTGCTTTTCACTGCTCTTCCGTCTTCTGTGAGGGCTGCTGCTTCCCTACTTGTCCAGCTTTGTGTCTCTTGCTAGGCCCTGCATGCTTTTGTGTGCGGATGAGACGGATCTGGAGAGATGAGTGGTTGCTTTTTTGGGGTTATGGAGGGTTTTATTTCCCTATTTTGGGGGGAGGGAGGTGGCTAACTAATGCAGCTTTAGATGCAGATGTATTAAACCAGACACATGATAACTCTGAGACAGATAAATGTAAAATAAGAGGGTGATAGGTGTTTCTTACCTAACCTAAACTTAAAAAATCACAGAATATGGAGTTTTCAGGACTAAAAATTGTTAGTGGTGGAGCCAGGAGACACAGACATCCTTAGTGAATTGTCTGTGAGAAGATGCTCATGGACTAGTGGTTGTTTATTTGGTTAAGCTATTTTGTTTTGCTATAGAGGATCTAAGGATACTGTAACCTGTACTGTTGCAATGTATTTTAGTGCAGGACAGATGAGTAGTGTTCTGTAATGATTAATCCTTAATAATAACAAAAGTTCTATCATTGACAATAATCTTAAGCTACTAAACTTTCTTTGTACAGTTACTCTATCCTGTGTTTATTGTTTATATTTCTCAACGGAGGAGGAGAGTCGATCAAAATCCGCTTGTTATTTGGGCTTTCACCACCAGTTAATCTTTGCAAACTGTAAAATACTGTAGATTATTTAAAAAGTTTTCAGTGAAATTCACTGAATTTCGAATAATTTTCCTGGCTTTCTACCTAAGCATGGTTTTATAATATTTTAAATTAATATTTAGGTTGAAAAGAATAACACATAAGTGTTATTCTTTCCTGAAGTCAACATTGCAGTTCTAACTGTATTTTTGTTTTGCTCTTTTTTTTTTTTTTTTTCCACTTTCCTCTATACAGAGACCTAAAGGACAGGGAAATAAAGGTAAGTTGATTCCTTGTATTTTGTATAAATTCCCAATCTTGTCCTTTGTGGAGGTTAATGTGACCTCAGATAATTGTGTAGGGAGAGAATGTAGCTATAGGATGTCTTTTCTTTCAGAGTAAGATGACAGGAAATTGCATGTCAGATCTTTTATTTTCCAACTTTTTATTATGGTAGAATGGTACATCAATTTAAAATGCTTTATTTTGCAGGTTAAAATTTGAGCAATCAAATGAGAAGATAATATAGCTATTTCTTTTAATCTGACTTTCAGTGATATGTCTGCTTGAATTTTTTATAAGTACACCATTCTCTACAGCATCTGTGTACTAGAATCAACAGGAGTAATCTTTTGAACAGCTTCCCTAGTTTGAAAGACAGCCACATGACTTTAGCTATGCATATCTGTGAGCAGAACACATCCTCTTCTCTCTTTTTTTTTTCTCTCTCGCTTTTCTGGTCATTTTTAATTAAGTATAGAACATTTCTGAATCTTCTAGGATTTTTGCTTTTCCACTTTTCTGTTCATGTCTTAAGTTTTTAAACACTGTACTCTTTGGTTTCTTCTCTTCCACAGGAACAGAGAACAAATTAATATTGCTTCCTCTAGAACTTGGCAAATCTGACCTAAATAGCATCTTGGATTATATCTTGAAATTTGTATCTTGAATTTATCTCTGTATTAAAAAAGAGGGGGATTTCCCCTTTCCTACTCTGTACTCTTGTGGCATTTATTTTCTAGGTGCTTAGGAAGCTAAGCTATATAGTAGGATATACACAGCTAGCTGCATTGTGTATTCAATATACTTATTTCTTCATACATAAGAAAGATCTTTCTTTTATGGGGTTTATATAATCTTTGCACCACCTGTTCACTATCTGAGTTAATCCAACCATTCTCCATGAATTTGCATTAATTTTATCTGCAGTTTATTCTATTGCTATGTAGATAATCTGCTTCTAATTGTATATATCACTTATATCATGATATAAAATGCTTGAATCTCGCTGGATTCAGCCTGTCTGTGTCATTCCAGCAGGCATTTAGGAAAAAAATGTACTTATGTTTACTTCCTCAAGTACTCTCTACTTGGTTGTTCTTTCTTCAATGCTTGTTTTTATCTTCTAAAACTTCTATTATGTTTTTTCAAACTGATTTTTGTAACTACTTTTGTATTTAAAATTGCTCGTGTTTGTTTTCACACAAAAAAAACTAGATCAATTTAAGTGACTTGTGGCTTCACATTCCTTGTATTTTATCGTTTTTAAGATTTGAATGATGTTACTGTGCAGTACCTACTCAACAATCATCCAAACTGCTTTGGAACTACACTTCATATGTTCGAAGTAGAACAGAAGTATTAAGTGTTTCTATTTGGGAATTGTACAGCATCTTGTTTAGTAATAAGAAGTGAAGCTGACTAATTTTCTCATTTATGTTAGCATTTTTTTCTGTGCTCTCATTTATAAATCTGTAGAATATTTGAATTGAAACACACCTTAGAATTTACTTAGACTCTGTAATGAAGCAGTACAGTTATCAGCTCTATTCTGCTGAAATGGTCATTATACCAAATATATTATTAAATTAATTTATGATTTAATGTTAGGTTAAAGGAGACTGAGCCTGTAATACTTTATTGCAGTTAGCCTCAGGTTGGAGACTTTCAAGAGTATAAATTAAGTCAGTATCAGCAATCCTTGCTACCTGTGTGTTAGCAGACAGTAACTGTTACAGGGCATCATAATATTGTCCTTGCTTAATAGGGTTTGAGGGAAGATGTGATACTGAGTTAAGAGACTAGGCTAAGTGTGATCTGTGCATAAGGGTGGTGATGTGTAAGAGGAAGATGAAAGGGTTAATGTTCACATGTCTGCATGTGAGCGAGCAGTATAAGGGCTGTATGCAAGGAAGTGCAGTAGTTTTCATGTTGGAATAAACATGAAATGTGCAAATGACATTAAGAAGTAGGTGAATTTTGTTGTCAAGTACAGTTGCTTTATTCTAATTATAAATTGCTGAAAGTCTTTCCTGACCAGAATCTGTGGTACTGCTGTTCAAGGATGTAGAAAAGTACTGTAATTCTGTTGTACCAGGCATTAATTTCAGTATTCCAGAGACTTGAATGAACAAATTATCCTATCTTGAAGGCTTTCTTGTTATGTTAGGTCCAGTACACTTGACAAAAGATGTCAGAACTGGTATCAGTCAAAATGATACCTTGTGGTTGAAAAATGGGCATCCCCAAACTCCTCCCTGCATCAGTTGTCTTTAGTTTGGTACAGGTGTCACATGTATGATAGGAAAGCGCTGACTTTATATATATGCATATATGTGTGTGTGAAAATCTATATACTAAATATATAGATTTTTTTTCTTAGGAGGCTTAAATGTAAGCAGCAGGCTTAAAGTAGGTTTGAAACAAGAGCTAGATGTTATGAGTTTCTTGCAATACTTATTTTCTAAATCAAGATATAATAGCATCTTCTAATGAAGATATTATTATTTTGCCTTTGACTATTACTTGTGCATTTTGCAAGTGGTTATTCAAAGGATAGTAGCCATTAAAAGAACAGAAGCTGTAAGTTCCTGTATTTGATTTGTATCTTCACAATATCTAATTACATTGTATATTTTTAAAGTATTTATGGAAGTGTACAGTGTTTTCAAGATTGGAATGATACAGATATTTTTAGTTACTGTAGATTAGTTTTAATTGATATCCTTCATCACTGCCATTTTCCCTGGAACACTTAATGTGAGATTTTGGGGAATGAGGCATGCATCTTCATCTGTTTGCTCATTAAGTGTGTGTGGGCTATGTTTTTCTTATTAACACATTAAGTAAAGTTAGAATGAAAAGGCAAAGCAGAATGCTTTCTGTGATGCTATTTTTGCTGAGAAATGTATGTATTTACTAGGGAAGATAGGGAAGCGTAGAACTATTTTGGTGTCACTGACAGACCTGAATACAGATTGAAGAAAGCAAACAAATTAGCAAAAATATTAGCAAAAAAATTAGCAAAAATATTCTGTGTTAGTTGTAATGGCTGACCAAAAATAAGTCATTTGGTTCAACCTTCAATGCCTCTGAAGCATTGCAGGTGCACATAAGTTGTCAGTACAAATAGATTAATTTTGATAGCATGAGCTTATCCCTTTATTTGTGGTTGCATGCTTTTAAGACACTTGTGTTCATTCCTGTACTTTTTTCATTATAACAGAGCTGTATCTGAGGATTTTTCTGTCCATACTGTTTGGTTAAGTGGTATTTAAGTGTCATGGACAATAGACTTTGTGTATCATATCTCTGTGTGACCGAGTCAAAAAGGAATGTAGCATTCCAGAATTTAAAATAATTAATGACCATAATGGCAATGTGTTATATTTGGAAGGAGTTGGGAAGGAACTCGTAGTAATTTCAGTTCATTTAATTTAAGCATTTTTATATCAAATTTTAAAACTTGTTAACTTGACTTTTTTTTTTCTGATCATATTTGGCTAGTAGCACAATACCCTCTGCCTATATATGGAAGTTGAAGCATCAATTGTTCTGACTTTCTAGAGCTCAGGAAGGTGTATAAAATACAAGTTGCTTTCCCCAGATATTTTGAAATTAACCTTCTGTTTCTCTGTGTTAAATTACAAAATTTCAGGTCGCCTTACTTTTGTCTGAAATTAATTTTTTTTTTCCAGAATGGTTATTTCTTCTGATTTATATTTGCTCCTATGTCATTTTTTTTAATTAGTTATCTTCCCTGAAGACAAATTATTCTAATTGCAAATAAATGTTGAAGTGGCACGAGCTAGTTTGCAGTGTGAACTCTGTATGTTCTTTTTTTTCTTCTCAAAAAAAAAAAAAATCCGACAAAGAACAACCTTAAACCTAACTCCAGTAAAGTTGAAGATTGTTGTATGGTTGTATGTAATTTTCAGAACCTTTTACCAAAAAAGGGAAAACAGTCAACTCTTAGCTCAAAGAAGATCTATCTGTCACAAAAACTGTTGCTGGAACTTCTGCTTTTTTTTTTTCCTTAGTACATCTAATTTATCACTCTAAAACACGTTTGTAGCCAATCTACTGCTAGATAACTAAGTTTTAAGTAATCTATTTTTGAAAAGCAAAGATTTCTGTTTTTCAGCTGTGTAATTTCAAATCACCTGTCTGCTAATTTAAGTTCTGCTTCCTCATGGAAAACAATAGAGCTTAGTGGAAATTTATGCAATTTGACTTTGAGTAATAGTTGGGTGGGGATGGGGAAGTATTCAAGTAATTTGGACAGCTGGAAAATCCCAGGTAGGTGTAATCCCTTAAATGAAATAGGTAGGAAGAGATTCTGATGTATAATGGAATACATATATATGTGGAAAGAGGAGTGTCTTCACCCCTGGGAACTTGAACTCCAGGTTTTCTCTCCAGCTTCAAAGATGCCACTAGTGCTGTGTAGTGTAATACTGATGTAGGAAGTGGTGAATGAAGATAGCTTGAATAGGGGTGCCCACTGGTAATTTGGGTGGCTACCTGACTTTCCCCCTCACAGGAGAAAGCTGCGTTGCAACTTCCCCTGAGCCTGTTGAAAGCCTTTGGTCTGGCTGGTGTGCATGCTTGCACATAGTCTGGTACTTCTGGAAACGCTGGATATCCTACCCCTGCAGAGAGGGTGTGCTTGTAGCTTTTACCTGTCTGCTGGGTCTGGGAGAGAATAGCATGGAATAGTCTCCTCCATCTGCCATCTTTTCAGGTATCTCCTGAGAGCTAGTTGGGGGACGCCTGGATAGGATGAGCTATTTTCTCTAAACTTAGCAAGGTGATGCTTAGTAGTAAGGTGTTCAGTCTCAACAAAGCATTAGTATTTCAGCTTAGAAATACTTAGTTCAGGTTAGAAACTGTGAGCTAGGTTGAAACTATGCCATGGGGCTTCCAGATAGTATCCCTAATGCAGATTTACTTTTAGTTTCAGTACAAAACGGTTCGATTCATCAAAAGGATGCAGTAAATGATGATGATTTTGAGCCATATCTAAGTAGTCAGACAAATCAGGTAAGTGAACATTATTTACTATCTCAAAGATGATTTCAGAGTTCAATTAACTTCCAGTCTTTAATTTTTGGATGATCTTTCTTGGTCTTATTTGCATTAATATCTATTGAAATGTAATTCAGGAGTATATGATATTTTAAACAGGTAAAGACTTTTTGTTAATTTTAGAAAAGATTCAATTAAAAAGCATGATGATATGTCTATTGCTCTTGTAACTAAATTTTTCTGAAATCAGAGCAAAACCACAAGAAACCTTTTTAGGAAAAAAAGACCAAAACCATACTAACATGATGAATTTATTGTAAATTTATTGAGTGCAGTTAAAAACAATATCGTTGACTCTGAGAAAATATTAACTGCATGGACATGATTTCCTTTGAAGTTGATGGGAGTAGTTCACAATAGATGGAATAATAGATTGAAACTTAATATTGCTAAAGCTTGGTATAACTCTTCTTCCAGAAAGTTAATGACTTATTATAGCTGTGAATTGTCTCCATGATCAGAAGTTAATATTCTTTAAGTTTGTAAGTCATACTAGTTTTAAGAGAAACTAAGTACAAATTATTAAAAGTCTTTGAGAATTTTTCCTGTCTTCCCATTTACTCAAGTAGTACAACACTAGGGAGGCATTAATTGGAGGATGAAAATGTGCAATATCAAGTCATATGTGGGTAGCCTTCCAAGTGCCTTGGAACTTTATATTCTAAAGATGTAAATGCTGTGCTTTCCCAGAAGTCTTAGAGTGAAAAATGAATTTAGTGGGCAGATTTTGCATTATTAGACCACAGGTTTTGCTTAATGTCCGTTCTTGAATAGTATGAAAGTGCTATGGTTTAAGTGTTTTCCTGCTGACATAAATAGACATACTTTGTCATCTTTGCCAAAATCTTCTGGCTGTTGTCTCCGGTTACAAATGAGAGACTTGACAAAAACCAAGAATACAAAATCTAAAGTCACAGCTATGTTTTTATACTCTCAAAACTACAGTAGTAGTGATTTCTTTAAAAAGAGCTGGATATTTCTTTATACTGTTGACAGGAAGACATTTTAAAACTAGTTGACTTTCTGAATATAAAGATAATTTATTAAAAGATGGGAGCTCTTTAGTGTTTTCAGAAGGTCCCTTGAGAAATAATTGCTGTATCTAAGAGATACTTGGTTCATCTTTCTTACCTTGGGAAGAGCGGTGGAATTTACAATTTCCTTATCTAATCCTTGAAAATGTTTTGCAAAATTTGTCCTGAGCAGATTTATGTTTATAATGCTGATTTTTGTCTTATTTTCTTGCAGAGTAACAGCTATCCACCAATGTCCGACCCATACATGCCTAGTTATTATGCTCCATCCATTGGATTTCCATACTCTTTAGGCGAAGCAGCATGGTCCACTGCAGGTGACCCTCCAATGCCATACTTGACAACTTATGGACAGATGAGTAATGGTGAACACCATTACATACCTGATGGTGTATTTAGTCAACCTGGGGCATTAGGAAATACCCCTCCATTTCTTGGGCAGCATGGATTTAATTTTTTTCCTGGGAATGCAGACTTCTCTACATGGGGGACAAGTGGATCTCAGGGACAATCAACACAAAGCTCTGCTTACAGCAGCAGCTATGGCTATCCACCTAGTTCTCTTGGGAGAGCCATAGCAGATGGACAGGCTGGATTTGGCAGTGATACTCTGAGCAAGGTGCCTGGGATTAGCAGCATTGAGCAAGGCATGACTGGACTGAAGATTGGTGGAGATATGACAGCTGCTGTGACAAAAACTGTAGGTTCAGCTCTGAGCAGTACAGGTATGACAAGCATTGCAGCAAACAGTGTGCCCGCAGTTAGCAGTTCAGCACCCAAACCAACCTCATGGGCTGCCATTGCAAGGAAACCTGCTAAACCTCAACCGAAACTCAAGCCTAAAGGTAACGTGGGCATTGGGGGCCCTGCAGTACCACCGCCACCTATAAAACACAACATGAATATTGGAACTTGGGATGACAAAGGGTCAGTGGTAAAAGCACCCCCTGCCCAACCAGTACTGCCTCCTCAGACTATAATCCAGCAGCCTCAGCCATTAATTCAACCACCGCCACTGGTGCAAAGCCAACTGCCTCAACAGCAGCCTCAGCCACAGCAAGCGCAGCAGCAACAAGGACCTCAGCAGCAGGCCCAGCCTCACCAGTTGCAGCAGCAGCAGCTGCAAAACCGCTGGGTAGCCCCTCGTAACAGGGGCGTGGGCTTCAGCCAGAACAACGGAGCTGGTAGCGAAAACTTTGGTTTAGGTGTTGTATCCGTCAGCTCCTCACCCTCTGGTGTGGAAGTGCACCCAGTGCTGGAGAAACTAAAGGCCATAAACAACTACAATCCCAAAGACTTCGATTGGAATCTGAAGAATGGACGTGTGTTTATAATCAAAAGCTATTCAGAGGACGATATTCATCGCTCCATTAAGTACTCTATCTGGTGTAGTACTGAACATGGTAATAAACGCTTGGATGCTGCTTACCGTTCACTGAATGCAAAGGGCCCGCTGTATTTACTCTTCAGTGTGAATGGCAGTGGACACTTTTGTGGAGTGGCTGAGATGAAGTCTGTTGTGGACTACAATGCATATGCTGGAGTCTGGTCTCAGGATAAGTGGAAGGGGAAATTTGATGTCAAATGGATCTTTGTCAAAGACGTTCCCAATAACCAACTGCGGCATATTCGCTTGGAAAACAACGACAACAAACCGGTTACCAATTCAAGGGACACTCAAGAGGTACCCTTAGAAAAAGCCAAGCAAGTGCTTAAAATAATTGCTACTTTCAAGCATACCACCTCAATCTTCGATGACTTTGCACATTATGAAAAGCGTCAAGAGGAGGAGGAAGCCATGCGTAGGGTAAGGAATCAATATAATAGTTTTCTTTCTATTTTTTTCTAGTTTTGGTAACCTTCTTATACATAGCATTTTTTAGTAAAATGTTTTAACGTGTAAATGTTAGTCATGCTTTTTTCTCAAGGTGTTTGTACTTGATATAGCTGGCTTTTAATTAAAAGATTTAAGTTGTGACTCTTTTGTTAACACAGATATATGTTAACCGCAGCACTAACATACGCATGTGTAAGCTGACTTCTGAAATGTTTTGACAATACTTGTAAACAAAAACTGGAGTGTTATCTCTAATTGAAGTCATCTAGTTGAGATTTTTAGACTTTGAGTGCCACAGAAAAGGACATAAAGTTTCAAGAGAAACATTTAAAATAATGTTTCATCAAATCAGTGGGTGTGTAGTGCCTTTTGAATGTCTTTCCTTCCTTTTTAAAAAAAAAACTTACTGTGTCTTCAATATTCCTTTCATATGATGCTGATGGGGGTGCATTTTTAACTGATTTTTAGTGTCATGGGAAAAATCTGGGACTTTTTTTTTTAATACAACTTCATTGTGTTTTTTGGTAATATTTCAGAAGGATACTATATTTCTCTGTAGCCTTCATTGTTTTTGAGAGCTTTTCATTTTCAGGCCTTTTAGATGCTTCTAAATTGCTTCCAAAATTGATGCTTTTGTGAAGGAACTTATCAAATGAATCAACTCAGACATATGCTAGCAACTCAGAGAAATAGAGACTTTCATGGTTTTGTCCTCTCTGTAGTAGGAAAAATATGTAAAATATAATTAGGAGGAGGCATGGATCATTTGTGTTTATGCATGCTAAAGTTAAAATCCAAAACACTAAACTGATCATTTAATGTAGGACTACATATACATGATTTTAGTAATACATATTTTGTGTAATAAAGGAATGTTGGTATTGCCTTTAGTATCCTCAGGGAATCATACAGTACCTGTGACTCAAGCACTGAAATCTGCATTTCTCTTAGAATTGATTTTCTCAGTACTGCTGAGAGCTTCTCTGTTGTGACTCTTACGTAGTGTGCGTTGATTCTTCAACAGCATTGTACAAGTTAGCTTGGTGACTACTTGTAAAACACTAGTGTAGAGCTGCATATCTAGTGTGAGAGTTTTCATTGTGGGTAGCTCTGAGATATGCCTTAAGCAATTTAATATGGTACTAAAATATAGGAAGTCCAAATTAAACTAATGCTGTCTATTGGGAGATCATCTTTTTGGTCTTGTATGCTTGAATGATTCCAAGTCTTCAGGCTTCTTGTTTTGTTGTCACAGCCTAAAAATAATCTGTCTCTACACTGTAAATGTAGATTGGCTCCTTTGATTCAAGAACAGTTTGGATAATTACTGATAATTAGTGTTGTAAACTCTAGTTGATGGTCAAGTAATCCCTCATTACCTAGAATCAGGTAGATTTTTATGGAGCTGTATCTGAATTGGTGCACTACTTTCTGCCAGTAGAACCGTATGTTCTGCTGAAATTAAGTTCTGCCTATTGCCTGTGACAGCTGCGGTGATTCCTTTGCTTCCAGGGTTTGACATGAAAAATGTGGTCATTGCTGTTATTAAAATAGCAAACACTAAATGGCAGTAGTCACTTACATGTTCCTTAATGTTCTGTTAGTATTTTGTTGTGGCGTCCGTGATGATAAACACTCTTAAAGCCAATGATCTAAACACAGCAAACAGTGTGCGATTTATGGATTTAATTTACTTTATAACTGTGCATTTTAAATAACTTATTTTAAAATAATAATTTATTGTGAAAGTTTAGTCTTGGCAATTTAGGATGATCAATAATTAATTTCCAATATGATTTAGCATTATTTTATTTAAAATATGGCTAAATACTTTTAAAAGTACAGGGAGCAGACTGTCCTGAAACTTCAGTAAATTTATAAAGGTTAGTTGCAATTTGCTCTTAATAGCTTTTTCAGTTATGAGTACTAGAATTTTTATGTCTGCCGTTATGGGCAAAGTATGTAAAGTTAGTCTTGAAAAATTGTGTAGTAATCATTCCTGCTTCTCTTAGGTCTCAAGTTCCACTGTCCTATTTTAAATGTGTCTTTCATCAGTAGATTAAAGTAGAACAAACAAACGAGCCATGTTTTTCATGTGCTGTCTCAGTAGTATGTTGAAGTAATCTGAAATTGAAGTCTTCAGATTTTACTGTTATTTTGTGTAAATGTGCACAATTGTATGCAGATTATTCAACACTTTTATTTTTAAATAGTCTTTCAATAGAAAATGTTAGCAATGAGATCTAAACAAATGGAACAGACATCTTAAAGCATGACCCTTAAGAATATTTAATTACATGAGGAAAAGAAAGTTACAAGTCTTTAGTAGTAGAGTAGTAGTAATGTATTTGCTCTTCAATAAATACATGTCAGATGTGCTTTAATAAAAGCATGGTTACTGAAAGCTTGCCAAAATGTCTTCTGCTTACTTTAAAGGTAATAATACACAAAGTTGGTGAACTCATTTTCAGAATTAGTTGGTACTCTGTACATTTGGTTTCTCTACCTCTAGGCTGTGACTTATTAGCTTGTGGTCATCTATGATGTTAGGACCTCTTGTTGCTTTCTAGTGCAGAATTCTGCTTTTTTGTACTGTACAATATAAAAGAAAATAGGGGCTCCAAGTAACTGTAGAATACTAAAGTATTAACAATATCAGTAGGATTAAATAATTCATAAAAATAAGGACTTCTATAGGGGAAGAAAAATTATCAACACACTTGTTTATCTCCTGTGGAGCTTGTACTTCAGGAAGCCTTTAAATGCCTGGTAAACGACTGCTTAATGTTAGCTTCCTCTTATTGTACTACATGTCTTGCAATAGGAAGTTTTAACTATATAAAAATGCCTGATTTTTCAAAAGGAAAACTATTTTTCATAGTCTGACATTGATGTAACTTCAGTTTCTCTTATTATAGGGTAATGTCAGCCTGCAGTGTTAAACAGAACTTCTTTTCCACTCTGGGACATTTCTGCTTTGCTAGATTTGCTATCAGTTTTAAGTATCTTGGCAGAAGGTGGGGAGGGTAGGGAAGAGAAGTGAGAAGACTTTTTTTCTTTTACGTGGACTGCAGACTTTCTCGTCTTTCCTTCTTTGCCAGATCTTGCAATTACTATGTTATTGTGTCAAAGTCAGATACAGAAACATTTGCAGCATCTGAAGACAAGTCAAACCAGGTTGCTGACTAGCATTTTTCATGAAGCTAAATGCTAGTTGTGTCTGAGCTTTTCAAAGCTGAGTAGGTATTTCCTAAAGAGGCTCAAAACAGTAAATAAAACAGGTTAGCTAATATCTTTTAAGAAGCTTGCACATTACATACATGCTTTTGATGAGGTTTCAAGGGCCGTTATTCCTTAACTTGCTTGAAGCAAATACCTGCAGTTTCATCTTTGTGTATGAAAGTGATATTGCAGCTCTCTCCTGTTTTAAGGAAATACATGCAGTCAGAAACTAGAACAAAAAAAATACCTTTTGGCTCCCTTGATTGAGAGTGATCCTTTCTTCCTGTAGAGATGAAAACTCCTCCAAAGATCAAGCTCTGGGCTGCTGAATAAGAGATGGCATGTAACCGAATTTGTAAGGGTGTTAGTAGTTTAGAAAGACTTGTTTGGGTCTTGCTGCTCTCGTCTTTTAAAAGTAGCCATAACTAATTCTTCTCTTTCTCATTGGTTTGAACTTGTCTTGATTCTACAGACAAGAAACATTTAGAGTATCTTTGAGTGAAGTTTAATGTCGATCTGATACCAATTAACCGATTTGTCCTGTAAAATAGAGACCCCGATGGAAAATTTAGGAATATTATCCAAATGGTTTGCCTTAATGTTCAGAGGCTGGTTACCAAAGCTTAATTCTTGAGTGTTCTTAAATGTGAAGGTAGATTCCTAAAACAAGAAGTGATGATGGAATTGATCAAGGTCTTCGATAGCTGCACCGTTTCTAAATGTTGTAATTTAAGAAGTAGTTTTTAAGCAGCTCTAGATAGAGCAGTAGTGTGAATCCTGTATGTTCAAGGTTCTGCAACAATCTGCTTTTTCCTTCCTGTTACATGTCTTCAGATAATAGTACTCTTAAAAACATACTAGAACACTAGTGCTTTTCCTGCAGCTTGTATGAAGTGGGAAGAAACTCGTCTGCATTAGACATCCATTACAAGACTTCTTATCAGATGATGAACCAATTACTTTGAAGACGATTCTTTGTCTTCAGAAGTCTGATGCTATAGTTTATTTTGTAATTGCACATCGGAATTATTGTTGAGCTTCTGTACTTACTGCTGTGAGAATGTAAACAAACTTTTACGTTATTCTACTTATGGAGTATAACAAGAAATTGAGGTAAAATACATCGCTGTTTCTTCATGGTAGATTGCGATTTGAATTCAGATTGCAGCAGTGATGAGAGTTAAGTTGTCTGTGAAACCCTTTCCCAGCACATTTCCTTGGCCCTGCAGCAAATGTCAACTGTGGAGGCTACTCTAGATTCCATGGTAGAGCAATTAAAGGTTTTATTGTTTTGCCTTTAGACTTTTGAGTAGCAGTTACAAAGGTGTAAGTCATCTTTTTGCTCTTCTTGCTCTCACAGTGACTATCAGTGAAGGCAGATATTGTAAGCTGTCAGTCTTTGAAAGTCAGTGTTGTATTGCTAAACTTGGGAATTTAGCAGCAATGACGTAGGAGCTTTTTTAACAACTACCTGAATTGGCCAACTTCTCTATAATGTACAACAGTATGCAGCACTGCAGGGAAATGCTCCTTTTAGTTAAATTGGTCAGTCTGTCACTGAGACTGTCTGCCTAGGAACACAAGACTGGAAGGAGCTCAGCTTCAGCTTTCTGTAGACTAGACTTACTGGTTGAGGGCTGTTTTATCACACTATTGTTAAGCTAGCTATGTTTCTTTTACTACCTATGCATTATTAATGTCTATAACCTGCTACCTAGTCAGCTGCGAAAATTCAGGAATAGTTTTTATTTTATCATTACCACAATAAAATAATAATAAAATAATAAGTAATAAAATAATAGTCTGTTTTCTATTAGCAATGCATACATCTGCTCTACTTAAGTTTATTATTGTTTCTACTGTAATTTGTTTACTGTTTTATTGTTACTAAGTGTGTTTCAGAGGTTAAGTATCACCAAATTAAAATGAAAAATAAATTATTCTAGGGCTTGCAGTTTCCACATTTTATATGCTAGAAAGCCTTATTTACTTATCTAGAGTTCAAGTGATCTGCAAGAGTAGGATTTCTGAGTATTAATTCACAAGGTTTACCAGAAGAAGGAACTGTCTGGAGTGGTTAGACCTCTTGCTAGGCTTCCTGAGTTTAATTTGTTGATTCTTAATCTGTCTCTTAATTTTCATCTCAAGATAAGGAGTGGAGGGAAAGTAAATATTGAGGAGATGGTATCTGCCACAGGAAAAACTTTCCAGATCTGTCAGGTCTTAGAGATCCTTTCCATATGTTGTCTTCCCAGAATTCACCAGAGCTGCCATGCAGAAAAATGTATTTGAATATTTTTGACTTAGAAATAATTTGTGCCTTTAGCACGAGGTTTACCATTTGTTTTGGAGGTGAGTGCAAAGTTAAAAGGATGTCTTTACATGATTTTAAAATCTCAGTAATATATTCCAGGTTAACAGCCAAGGAGGCTTGCCATGGAGTAAATTATATCCATTCTTTTCATTTTTTTCTCTTCACTGTGGTTCTCCAGTACTAAGGTCAGTGCTTATGCTACCATGTATAATGATATGCTGGAGTGCAATCAACTGCAGATTACAGCTGATGTCATTAGTAAATGAGATTTCATGAACTTTGCTGTGGTTTCTTCTCACCACCTCTCCAGCTGCCTGTGTGCTTCACTCGGGGCAAGACATGGCAGCTTACACTGCACCTAAACATGACTTTTAAGAGGAAGATCGAATCCAGGCCTGCACTGAAGCAAGTGAGATAATACTCTATGTCTGCATCTGAAGCTGCTCTAAGAATATTACCTCTTGGTAGACACAGCTTCAGGCATGAGTATTTTAAATATTGTAGCAAGATGTGCAAATTGTGTGCATATAGCTCATTTTCCTGGAGGTGATTGTAAAGTTGTCTGCAGTTTTGCTGTGAGTTGAAGATGCTGGATAGCCTTTAAAGTTATTTTATTTCAAAAGCTGAAAGTTCTGAAGTCAGGACCAAGATCTGTTTTGTGGGATGTTAGGTGAAAAATACAGCTGAGGACTTCAGTAGCTTTTTGGGTAGGCCTCAAATCTAATTATATACACTTTTTTTTTTGCTCTAGAAATAGTCCTTTCATTTTCTCCTGGAGTGGGGTAGAATACAGAAAATGTGTATTCCGGTGACTAATTTCAAAGCAGATTAGACTTGTTAACTTGTTTTGAAATATTGTGCAGAGATTTTGTTAACTTGGAGGAGAAATTATGCCACAGCTACTTTTTAGCGTGGGATCATTCAGTTAATGCTTTGAATCTAGAAACTGAAACTTTGAAGTAAGTCACTCTGGAAATTCAGACCAAGTTGTTGCATTGCTGTTTCCAAATCTTTGTTTACTCTAGTTTGATGCATGCTTCCAAAGTCCAAGTGTTTTTAGTTTCCCCCTCATTTGATTTTGCTGGTTTGTGTAGAGCGTTGTTGGCATGTGTGAAATCTGCTCACCACATGGTGTGTAGTGTGCAGTTACTGTTAACCAGCTGTTGCATTCCCACATAGCTGTAAGTCAAATGCTAATTGCTCTATAAATTCTGGTCATTAAACTCCCCCTAAAGCTGGGGAACCTCCCTGTTTGTGGCAATTTCTGAAGCGAAACAGGCTACACTGGCCTTTGGCAGAAAACTTGTCCTGAAGGCACTTTTTATCCTAGACTGTTGGAAGACATTTGGCAAAAGTTTTGCACATCGTGAATCTGCAGAATTCCCTGAAACTGTCCTGTGCTCTGTTGGCAAGGGACCTGGAACAAACGTGTCCTGTCTCAGAACCAATATGTGTGTCCCCCTTTTGGTTGCTCCGTCCTCTTTAAGATGGGAAGAGACAGAGATAGTGGCAGTGAGTGAGCTCTGACTTGTGCTTTTTTGTTTTCAAGCCTAGTGTTGATGCTTGCATTTTGAGGAAATTGAATTTTATCTCTAGACATCTTATCTCACAGAATGTTGAATCCTACTGATACCAATATATCTGAAGAAGATATTGCTTGCTCCTGTGAAATTCTCAGCTTTGTCTGCTTTAAGTATTCAAATGTGTATATAGTGATGCACAACTTTGACAAGTCTGGAAAGGTCTTTTTGTGCCCCCTCCCATTTTTTCCTCTTTAGAATGGTTGTCTGTGTAGTACCAGCAGATAGGAACCAATAATACTACTAACACTATAGTAATATTATTTAAAAATTGTTTAAATATGATATTTTATTAAGATATCAGTTTTGTAGGCATCCACTTCATAATGCAATAATGTGCTTCAGTATTTTATGCAGTTCTTTCGGTTGAAGTCTGCTAATGGACAGCAATAAGCTCAGATGTGTCCAAGCAGGCTATTTTTGCATGTCTTACATGCATAGTGAGGCATGAGGCCAGTGATCATGTGTTTTCAACTTAGGGGTGTGCTATTAATGTGTCAATTTGTATTAATGACTAATAGCATCAGTTTCACACATTACTGGAACCGTACGATGCAAGCATTGGTCATCTGTCTGCACCAAGAAAAACTGATTTCTGGTAGAAGTGTTCAAATACTCCTCTGAATGTATTGGAGTTCTGCCCTGGGAAATAGTCTCAGTTGTGAGGCTTGCAGGACAGTGAGAATGTTACAATGAGCAAGAATTGTGTGCAAACCTTGGTTTTTTGGTGTTAATCTTGAAGCAATTCAAAGGTGTATCTGGGAGGTGAGACTGTCAGCTGTACTCTAATATTAAACAAGTAGAAATTCTCTGTAGCTCTTGTAGAGTCTTTTGGCAGTAATTATTTGGGATCATATGCTAATTTGTAACTCTCCTAAGTATTTTTTTAGACTAAGTTTCAGAAAGATATCAAACAGAAGACTTTTGGAATCATTCTTCAGATACCTCCTAGTTTATTTTGGTTTCCTTTGCTATGCTAGTGTTCCACTTACAGCATACTGTGTAACGTAATAAGAGAAAATGAATCTTGTTTTCTTTTAAGTAAGGAAGAGAACCCAGCTTTTCCAGAAAGGTATTTTAGTACATGTATACAACAGGTATACAT
This sequence comes from Crypturellus undulatus, assembly GCA_013389825.1. Classification (NCBI taxonomy): domain Eukaryota; kingdom Metazoa; phylum Chordata; class Aves; order Tinamiformes; family Tinamidae; genus Crypturellus; species Crypturellus undulatus. The sequence goes on along the minus strand of VWPW01021866.1, from coordinate 907,485 downwards.
ATTTTTAGAAAGGAAGGCTTTCTTAATTTCTTATGATCAGATCTTAGTGTCGTCTTACAATCTAATTGGAAGGTATGTAGTGAAGATGAGAAACTTTATTGGTCTTTTTGGGGGGGAGCAAGGCAGAGAACGCTAGTGTTTTCCCCTCTAATGTATAACAACTATGTTTGTGTAACAAAGTAGAGAAACAGCGCTGGAAAAACACTAGTAAAGCACTGGAAAAGTTATTTCTCTTCTAGTCTTGTAATATATAAGAGCTTATTAGTCTGTAGTATTGATGCAGTGTGTTAAGTAACTCAGCCACTGAAATTGTTTAGTTTAATTCAGTTTGTTTTTTTGACCTCTTTAGGTGATATACAAATATTTAGCAGTGCTTGTATTGTGAAGATGAAGCTTGTACAATTTGCTCTTTTACCTTGCATGCTAAATCTCACAACGATAAAAAATTGTTATGCATAGGAGCTTGACTGAATTCAGGCTTGCACTCTGGCTTTTTTTTTTTTCCCAACTCCTAGTATTCCTATGTAACTCTTTTTGTATTATCTTTGTAAAAAGTAACTTCCAAAATATTGCTGACACTTATTCTGCAGTTTTTGCCTACCATTTGAGAGAGATGTTTATGTAGAGGAGATAGTGGCCCAACTTCCTCCTTCACCTTTTGATCATACTAAAAATTTAATACATTTAGTGGGCTTTGAACAAGATACCTGTGAATGTTCTTGTTCACGTATCTGACTGGTAGAGAATAAAGTGTTTAGGTTTATGTAGAGCATATTTTTATTGATGAGTTAAGTTACAGGTCTCTTGGTCTCCTACTCAGTTCACTTCGTGTCTTTATTTGATGTAATATAAAAGTAGTGGCAGAAAACAATCTTTTGATAGCTAGTTGTGATTTAAACATGCTTGCCTTTTAATACCTTTATCTATGTATGTGATTTTAATGCCTCTACCATTAGTTCCTATACTTCTATGTTTCTTGGTTATGTTATTTTTAAAAAGTTGACTTGAACTTGGCTTGATATTTCATGTTCCTGAAAAAACACTGAAGCTGTTTCCTTGAAAGCTTGCTGCTCGCCTGCGAGAAAGGCTTGCCCATTATGCGCAACATCTAATTATGAGCTGTGTTACTGCTCTAAGGGAAAAGATAAAATGAAACTGTGTATATTAACACTGTCTTCCTTTCTGTTTTTGTTTTCTTTCAGGAGAGAAATAGAAACAAACAATAACTAAATGGAGATGTCCTGCTAGAATTACAACACTAATGATGTAGACTCTGGAAATGCCTAATATGTCTAAGAAGACGTTATTAAAGCTTTTTTCTGCTTAAGGTGACATCTTTGAACACTTTAACACAAAATTGACTCTTCTTGTAATGGTTCTCATCAGTGCATCTGCCCTTATACTCTCTCACCAAACACACTTGAGAACTGTACCTTCGTCAAGCACTTTCTGTCCTGAAGCTTTTACCAGTATCTGCTGTCTTTTGTATTTATGCATCCTAGCTAAGGCACGGGAGACCGAACGAATGCAAGGATTCATTAACTCTTTGAATTTGTTAAATACTAACAATTAACCATTAGAAGTGGTTCAATGATGTGAGATTCACATTGCTTCAACTTTTTTTCTTTGTTGTAGTTTTTTTAATTGTCAGTTTTTAGCTATTCAACAGATTGAAAGCAAATCATGCCATATTTAGTCCTGGAGTAAAACTCAAGTCTAAATGTTCATGTGAAAATTATTGTAGTAATCTTTTAATATGGCAAAGCAACTTTAAGCTGCAGTTTAGCCAAATGAAACGTAACATGAAATTATATTAGAATGACATTTCCCTTGTTTCAAACTGTTTGGTGTAAGAGAATATTAATATGCAGCTTGGTGGGATTCCACCAGTTAATGCACATTTATTTTTTCCTGTAACATGTATACTGAAAAAGTGCATTTGTCTGAGGAACTGTTTGTTTGCTACCACTCAATGAATCTCAGTTTTGAGTAAATGTACCTCAGTCTAAATCAGACTTTTTATGACCTTTATAACTACATTTAAAATAATCTTTAATTCCTATTTCTGGGTGTTTGCAAGCCTGACAAGATTGCTATCATGGAAGTGAAAATTTACTCCTCTAGGTGATTCACTAGCTAAATAAACATAATTCTTGTTTAGCAAGCATATACTCTGGTTCTCAAATTTTTTTGTTCCCCTGTCCCATATTGAGGTGCTTTTTCCCTATTCAGAATATTTCCAGGAAAGTACTGTCATCCATGGACATGTCACTTATAGCCATGTCTGCAAGTTTTCAATTAGAACGATGCAACAAGGATTTTAGGATGCGCATTAAGCTAGATAATTATATACTAGTTTTTAACTTGCAAAAACTATATCTTTTGTTTCAGTTTTATATAGCAACACATTCTATCTGCTGGAAGAGAATATTAAAAAATGTCAAGCAGGTGTATTGACTGCACAAAATACTGAACAGGCTGTACCAAACTCCAGGGATAGCTTTCTCTTTTTAGAACAGCAGTGTAGAAGGCAGATATCTTATAGCTTAAAATAGCAATACCGCATATTATTTGAATGTGTTTCGTGTCTTACTGTCCAACACAGATGTTTACATTGTGTTTGGGGTCTTTCATTTACAGAGTCTGGCAATCAGAGTTCTGAAGCTTAAGTATTGGCATAGCTTTGTTTTGAATATAGACTATTTTGCTCCCGTAAGCTCCTTGCATATGCAAGATGTTCTATACACACTACTTTTTACCCATTACTTAAAATATTGCTTGTGAAAAAAGTAGCAGATATGAATCCTACTTTTACTGCTGATTTTCTAGAAGTTCAAAGGCAAGTTCAAAATTGATTTCCATATTTTGGAGGAGAAAAGGCAATCTTAAATGCAGATGGGCAACAGACAACACTGAGGAGCAGGGATTGGGAGGGGTAATGGAGAGAGAAGTATGTACTGATAGGTGTGAGGAGACACCAGGAGAGAAGGATTTCCAACTCCAGGTGTGCTTTCTCTGAAACTTGGCTTGAGCCCAAAGATGCCTGCTTCCATATGCACTTCCCTGCTTTTGTAGCTGCTTGCTACCCTCTGTTGGCTGCCTATGGGTTACTGCCTGTTAACTGCGACTGTCACTGACCAGCCAGCGGGGCAAAGATCAGTGCTGTGAGTCCAGAGACTGCAGTCTTGCTTGATGATTCTTCAGGGGATCAGAATGCCTCTAATTTCTTTGCTTCTACAAGAGATAAGCAAATATGCAGATGTTTCCAGTTTCAAAAAAAGTCAAGTATTCAGGAATTGCCTGCATATGCAACCTCATTTTAGTTCTGTCACAGCATGCATATTTTTGGAGAGTTTATTAACATGTTTTCTCTGGCCCTCTTGCCTCCTGCTGGATAGCATGAGCATTGCCCTGTGACTGAATCAGATTTAGTATAAAACGGGTGCCTCATTTGTTGCAGATCTTGAAAGCCTAGAAAAGGAGACAAGATTGTAAGAGGAGGTGATCATGTTTAGTGAGCTGTTGACAGTTTTTATGCTGTTCCAGGATTGTTAGCAAATCTACAAATGGAAGAGTTTCATTGCTGATGTTAGTCATGTTTTGACTGATTTGCAGAGTTTAGCAGGTGAAATTAAGAAGTTTTATGTGCATATAAAGTGCTGTGAAAATAGTATATACATTGTAAAATCAGTTATGAAGTGCTTTACCAGTTAATGGACATGTGATACTTCTATCCTTCAGTTTCCTTATACGCAAGTTTTCTTCCAAAAAGAAATAAAGTGATCTTAATATCTCAAGATAACTGTAGAAATACTTGTTGATCATTTATCAGTAAAGTGAGGTGGCTGTAAAGGCTGCTAACTAATGAAGGGGTTGGTGGTGCTTCTGTTTCTGTCCTCATTGCCGACTCCTTTGTCAGCTGTGATTCTCCTGATCTGTACGGCGCCCGTTCCAGATATTTGCTGCTGGTTCATCTGCCAAGACGTGTTAGCAGGGCAGAGGGGAAGGAAGGACGTTTGTCCCTTCAGCCTCAGGTAACCACAACTCCATAGGCCTAGTTGCACTGTAAAGCTATACCCTGATGCAGTGAACCCTTCTCAAAACTGGGAAAGACCCCACAAGGACAAAAACGAATTCCAGTTTCAGTTTGAGTTTTGGTGGGTGTGCAGTAAATAAGAAGCTGTTGCACACATTCAGTTATGGCAGCAGGAGAGGAGATGATGAATATTGTCCATGTTGAGTACTTTGCCTGCTTTGGAAAGACTCAAAGTCAAGTAGAAAACTGATTGCTGAAACTCTACCCACCCAAGGGGGACAAAGTTATACAAGCTAACCTTTGAGTGCATCTTAACTTTGCAGCATCAACATCTTCAGCAGAGTGGATTTTTTGGTGCCTGATGAATCAAGTCTTGTCACTTGAAGGTTCAAATTGCTGGTTTAAGCAAAACTGGTGCTACTTTACCTGAAGGGACTTGGATTTGCAAAAACATGCTATTCACTACGAGACATATCTCACAGCTTTGCCTTCTGTTTTTCTAGGTTTAATATGTCAAATACTTGCTCTTTTTTGCCTGCTCTTTTTACAATAGTTTTTTTCTTCTTTTGGTTCTTGGTCACTTTCATAACATCTGTGTCTGCAATATTTAGATGCAAAAACCCACTGCCAAAATCAGTCTTATCCCTGACAAATCTGCGGCAACAAACAGCAGATCATGTTGTCTTGTTCAAGTGCAAACAGCTAAATTCTAAAGAAAAGATGTCTTAAATATTTTTCACCTTTCAATAAAAGTTCTCTTTTGAAGATTTCTTTTTGGTAGGAGAGCTTTCATACTTGAAATATCAGGAAAAAATAGTGCAGATGCTAGTACATCTTTTCTAGCTGAAACTTTTTTGAGAGTAAATGTTTTGAATTCTGTAAGTAGCAGTAACTTTGTTTTTGGCCCTTGGCCAGCTAAACTTTCAAAATTATTGTTGAATTATTTGGTATTTCATTTTTTCACCAAAATTAAATAATTCTGTAGATGTTTCTAGCACTGTGAACATAGTGTGGATTGTTTTCAATGAATTTTCTGGAGCATGGATTTTTAAATAAATGCTCTGAGGCATATAGAGACCACTGTTTTTGAAGGAATAGATTTTGCATTTTCTTAAAATAGTAAGCCATTTGAACATTTCTGATGGTATTTTTATGTTAAGGAAATACACATCTGTTTCCAGTGTCTTTTTATTCTTTTTGCTGTGTAAAGATGTATATTGACTGATAACTCAAGGGAGAGAGTAAGAGAGCAATTCCATTCAGTTCCAGCAATCCTGATTTAAGTCGTTTGCTGTCTTATGTGAATCCAGTTAATTTGGTGTGAGCTTATTTGGCATGAAAATTCATCATTTGGTCCTTCTTTATCCTTTAGAGAATTTCAATAAAAACTTCTTCACATCCTTACCTTCTTGAACTTTATTAGATTTATAGAGTGATATGTTCCTTAATGTACTGTTTTCTGCCTGACATGACCGTCAGTGGTTTCGTTGGGGAAAAAAGAAGTTTTTGTGAGTCAGAAATTTGGCCACACTTAACATTACAGTATTAGTGGGCAGTCTGTGTGCTTTTATAAGAACAGCTGTTCTATACAATTTTCCTTGATATATTTTAAGAAAGTGTGTTTTAATGATAAATGTGGACTGTTCAGATTGAGTTAAATTTGTACCTAGTTTGGGCTTTTGAAAGTATTTCTGTTCCCATAATAGTCCTAAAGTATTCTTTAGTGATTTACTCAGTGTCCAGAGATATTTAAGTCAAATATTAATCATAACTCCTGCTACTTAGTAATATAATGAATATTTAATGTTTTCAACACTTGCTCTTTGCCTCTGTCCTTTTCCACAAATGGAAATCAAACACCAATTGGATGTTCCTCTCTAACCAACAGGAAGCTCTTGTGCCACACTGAAAGCAGGGCACAAACTCGTGAGTCTTTAAGCGCACCTTCCTCCAGAAGCTCCCTACAAGATTGGTATCTGTCTTAGATATTCAAGAATGGGGATTTTTTTTACTTCCATCTAAACATTTCCACCCCTGGTGTCCTTGCGAAGGACTCCACTGTCTCCACTGTTTCCGCTCCCTCAGGATGTGTCTAAGGGAAGCCTGCCATTGGATGAGGCTTCATGATCCGCAATAAAAATCCCGACTTGGCTTATTTTCTTCCGTGGTTAGAGAAAGTCTCCTGGCTGAGTTTACCCAGTCTCGGGCTGCATCAGGCAGTTGACCCCACTGGTTGGCAATACTGAATGAAGAAGCTTTGCTTTGACTTGGGTTTAGATTCCTACAAGGCGCACACAATCTCTTAACCAAACTGCAGTGTTTGGTTTCTGCGGGTGGAAAGGGACATCACCTCCTTGGGATGTTGAAGAGCGTACAATGAGTTAAATATAAAGTCCATACTAGCTGTTCCTCTGAATTTTATAACTAATACATTAAGAATTCAAAAGCTATAAGCTTATTTCCTTCTGTACAGTCACACTCAATATTGAATTAAGTTCTTTTCCTGTAAGGTTAATTCGTAATACTGAGAATTTAAATTCTTATTTTTGAATTTCATTCCGCCAGAGATACTTTACCATTGTATCTGCCTGCAGAAGCTTACGTACATCTTAAAGGGAATGTTGATGTGCTATGAAACAAGGTACTCAAGATCGACAACTGCATTTTAAGTTGAACTTGTGGGCTTTCACATGAACACACTGTCTCTGTTTGTGCCCTTATATGTGAAGCATTACATTTTAATGTGACCTATGAATGTATGCATCTTTTATGTTTTTAAACATCTGAAAACCTCAGATGTTTAAAATAAAAACAATAGTAAAAAAAATCCCACCTGATTGCTTTATGCTTAGTCCAGGAATAAAAAATTTCCAAACTAAGTATACAACCTTAAGGGAGGTTTAGCATTAGTTTGAACTAAGCTTTTACACTTCAGAAAAAAAGGTTAAAAGGTTGTAATTACCTATTGTAATTGTATATCTACTGTAAAAAAAAAAAATTGTTTTGCTGACAATAATGTATGCAGTTGCTGTTCGATATTATCCAAGAGTCTTTCAAGTATTTGCATCTATTCATAATAGCAGCTTTGTAAAATAGAGGTGAAAGGTTTGAGGTATCTTCTTCCAAGGATATGGAATTGTTAAATTGATTAAAAATCAGATGTTTGTGCTGTGACTGGAATACATTGAATGTTGAATTTATCCCTCTTCTGCTAGTCCTCTGGAAAATATTACTACTAAATTCTTACCTTTTTTCTACTTAAGTTGGCTGCCAGTTTGTTTTATAGCAGCTTAGCTGGTTTGCAGCTTGTTTCTCATGAGATGCTTCATTGGGTCTTGTGAGTGGTGCTTCATTAGAAAATGTGTATAACTGTGTTTAATTTCTTCAAGTTAATGTAACTTAATTGCTATTAACTTGAGCTGTATCTCCTTCAACTTCATATTTTACAGTAATGCTTGGTCTTTCAGTTGTATTGATTTTTAATATCAAGAATACCACATACAGAACGATTCCAAGAAGTTTTTAGTTCTTGAAATTTATGCTTATTTTAAATGTTAATAAATAACTACCATATCTGCATTTTTGGTTGCTAGTGAGTATTGATAATTTCTTGAAAAACTTACATTCAAAGATGGAGACGGGAATACCTGTTCTGTAAAGTAGATGAAATATCAGAATACCGGAGAATGAAAAACTGTGTGAAGATGCTAGAGCCAAATGTTTATTTTTGAGGTTGTTCCTCCAGTCATACTTCAGTGTGACTTATCAGATAATAGAAAAATCTTTTGAGCAAAAAAAAAAGGATATATGATAACTTCCTCCTGATGAACTTCTAATTTGACCTACTTTTTATCTATCTTTCACATCTCTAACTTCTCTTAATGTGATGTTATTCTTGGACTTTGTTTGCCATGTTAGTGCTAATTTGTTCTCCTCTGGGATGTTCTTTATCTTCCACTTTCCTGAAGCCATTTTTCTAACCAAGACTTTGAAGATTCCCAGTGTTCCGCATAGATGCTGCTCACACAATGTAATCATTGCTGTTGCCTACACTTTCCTTAGCCGATTACATGGTCAGTGATTTATGTGGTCTCAAATCCCTTGCTTATGTTAAGTTGCTTATCTGAAGATGCTGTTTGGTTACTGCATTATTTCTATCAGTAACGGAGGCCTTTAAACTGATGAAATGACCAGGTAATGAAATACGATTAGCTGTGTGTTATTTTAGTATAAAATAGCAAGGGCTTCCCACCTTAGCTTGTTTTGAACACTTTCCTGTTCTGGTTAGCTTTTGGTGTTCAAAATATGTCTTAATTATGTTCAGGAATTTCTCTAGCAGACTGAAAGTCTGTTTGAACGGCTTTTCTACAGTATACCAGGATGGAGTTTGTTACTTAGACTTAACGACAGTAAGTTTGAAACTAATTTTTTTGAGTAACTTCAGTCACGTCATGTCCACTGAGGCTACCTGCTTTCTCTCTAACACCTTTTATTCACTTGAAAGGACGCTTTAACTCTGTCATTTTCTTTTGACTTTTCCCTCCCATTCCATGTAATTGATCATGCCATGTGAAAGAACAAACAGCTCCTGGTTTATTCAGTCAGAACCAGTGGGCAGGATAATGGGAAGTCTTTCAGGAGAACCAGAAGCAGGTGAACTGTGATACTTGCACCCATGGAGAACCAATATACCAACAAAGTTTAAGGAAAAAAAGGAGGAAATTGAGGAAAAACTGCCCACATATACTCTATGATGTTTCTCTTTTCATTTGTAGGATGCTTCAGTATGGAGCCAAGTTTATTACTGGAGAAGGTTACTGATCAGAAATCAACAGTTCCGATTATTATGCAGAAGAATAGAAATATATTCCTCGGTTGGGTAAAAATCAGAGCTTTTAAATAGACTGAAGAAATACTTTTCAGTCCCCACACCACCCTCCCCTAAGTTCCTCCAGAGAGCGGCAAGCCGTGCAGGGGGCGGCACGTGCACCCCGGGCACTCGAACAGAAGAGTTCTGTAACGAAGAGGTGAGGGGCCGCCTGCCAGGCCAGGGAAGGGTATTCAGAAAAGCATCAGCCTGAGATGCTGACACTTGGATTAACTTCTCAGCAAACTTCAAAATTTGTATTTGGAGAGTGACCTTGGGCTAAACTTGATGCTATCTATATTCAATCTCAGATCAAATAAAGTAGTTTTTCATAATTCTGTGCTTCTCGGGGACTTGGCAGAGACAAAAACTGAGATATTCCCTGCTGCAGAGTGTTTGTCTTTCAAATGATGCATAAGAAATAGGCAATCCTGTCCTTTGGATTGAGAGTGAACGTACCTGACCTAACCAGAGTCTTTGTGCACACGTGTTAAAGACGTAAAACTCAAAATCAGCTTCTGAGTTGATTCCTGCAAAGCACCAGGTTTCTTTTTGCACTGATTTCAAAACAATCCTCCTCAGTATTCCATTATTCTTGTATCGGTAGAGCTAGTCTGCTAATAATTGCTACCAAAAAAAGAGGGAGACTTCAATTAAGAGAGTTGAGTCTGTTCCTGACTTGCTCAGCAATGTCATGCTTGTTTCCTACCATAATGAGCTGTAGAAAATGCTATAGAAACTAAACCAAAACTTTAGCTCGTTTGATTTGCAGGTGTCCTAGGAAAGCACTGACATAACAGTGAATGAGATGGACAGAGCAGAATAATGCTTTTTGTGTCATTCAGTGTGGAGTTATTTGCAAAGCTAACTGAATTATTTCAATTCTGATAGCAGTTACATAACTGAATTTATTTGGCAGTCAAAAGCCAATAGTGAAACTGATGTTTGAAGTATTTCTTTCTGGAAATACTACAACACACAAATTTCTCTTGTTTGCGTTTTTACAGAGAAGGGAGCTCTAACTGGAATGCGCAAGTGCAATGCAGGCGATGTTTGTAGGTAGACCTAGTCAACCATGAGCATACACTAACCCATTTGCATTTAATTGATAATGTAACGATCCATTTATAATAAATCACCCTTTCTGTAGTAGATTTGAAGGACAAGCAAACGATTGGCACTAGATGCTTCAGGAAGGGATGCGTCTGCACTGGAAAGTTTGCAAGCTGATGTAATGGATATAGCTAAGGAGAGGATATGCAGGCAGCAAATATATAAACTCCATTTTGTGGAGTGGCAAAAGGGTTAAATATAGAGGAATACATTGGAAGTGTCCAAGGAACATGGAAAGGAGAAGGGACACAGAGCGCAAGAGTAATAGGGATGTGAGAAGGGGCATGGAGGGAGGTGTGGGCACAAACCAGGGATGACAAGGAGGCTGCAGAAATCGTTGCAAAGGCTTCTTGAATTAAATTTGTGGATGAGGATGTTGTAGTCCTGAGTTTTATTCAGCTGGGAGAAAGGAGCTGTGGCCGAGGTGTTTCAGCCTGCAGCCGGGAGGGAGGAGCAGGGGAAGAGCTCGGACTGCGGTGTCTGCTGGCTGAGGGCGGAAACAAACCTGGATGCTTCCCTCCCGCTAAGTTTTTAGCCACTAACCTGCTAGTAACCTCATCTTAAAGTTGTGTGCAACTTCTCACACACAAAAACAGAAGTGCTGGGTCTTTAGGAACAATTTACCTGTCAGTATGAAAATTTGCAGCAGAGATTTAAGACCTCTTTTCAGCTCTCCCTTATTATCCTGCTTTTCATCCTTAGTAATAAAGGGCTTCCTGTTGACCAATATTGTAATTCGTTGTGATTTGTAGTGGAAGCTCTCCAGAATGGCTTAGAAATATGTTCTTTTTAAGCAAAAATCTTATTAGTGTCATCAATGCTAATAATCAGTATAGACCAAATAAAATGTTTTCACAACTTAATCCTCAAATCACATTCTATGCCGCTACCTGAAGAAATGAGCCAAAATGTAGCCTGCAGAAAAGACTCGTTAAATTTCATTCAATGAATATACTTTTAAAATGTTTTTTTAAGTTTTAGAAAAATCTAAATATTTTAAATATCCTAACTTTTCTGCTGTCCATAACATCGTGTGCTTGAAGATCTTAAAAATAAAGTATGTAAATAAAATCAAAATTCATTCTATTGCTTGAGCTGAGATTGCAAAAGTATGATGAAAGTTTGATCAGAACTTTTAATAAGTTTAAGTTTTTTCAAATGTCAGCCCAACCCTTTTTGCAGATATTTTACAATGAAGCTCTTCCCACAAATGACCTGATGTAAGAGTGGATATACCAGTTAAGTCCAGCTAATACCATGTCCTGCTCCTGAATGGAACAACCTAGTTCTCCTAGTTCTTCTGATGTTCTTTAAGTACTCGCAATTGAACTGGGTACTACTTGCATGTTCTGCTTATTTCTGGCTATTTGGGGCTTTTAAATTAGGACCCATTCTGGATTTTTCCATCAATGAATTTGTTCAGTTGTTTTATGATTTGCAAGTTATATAAGTAGTTCAGTGAAATGTGAATAGTTTCAGAAAGACTTTAAAAGGAGAGAAATTCTATAGCAAAATATCATTTTTATTATGAATACATCTGCAGAGAAAAACGTGACTCACTTGACAGGTAAGAACAAAAGAGTCCATTGAGAACTTTTGCCAAAGAGATGTTAAGCGTGCATTTTTTCCATTAAAATAAATTTTAAGCAAATGTGAAAAATATCAAGGTAACAAATGGCATATTATTCTATATGCAAAGCAAATACAGCTTTGCAAAATGATACTGAGGGGTTCAGTGGGAAAATTTCCATTAATAGGTGTGCTTAAAAAGACTATCCGAGACTTTTTCACAGTCTTTTCCCTTGGAAAGAGGCTTTAGAGTTTCAGAAACTAGTTACTGTTGAGGAGAATTTAGTCTGACTTTTCATATTTAAATGTGTTTGGTGCTCCAGAAGCAGCACACTGAAGCAACCTACGGGAGCACTAAATATAGCAGTTTCATGGAGGCAGGTGCTGCCCTCCCACTGAATCAAGTGCTTCTGTCCCTGTACAAAGACAAAATGTGCTGGAAGTTGGATTAGTTATTGAATGTTTTCTTTTTCTTTTTTTTTTTTTTTTCTTCCTATTGATTCCTTCTACTGTGCTGATGTCAATGTACAGGGAAACCAGCACCAGGAAACTTTTCCCAGATGAAACTGGATCCTTTGCTTCTAGCTGAGTTGCAACTGTTGGAGGAAATGTTTTCTGGAAAAAAGAAAGAGTGCTTAAAATACAGATTTTCTTTTCAAGCACTTCTCTGTTTCCTGAAAAACTGTGCTTAGTACAGCCAAATAATGTTAGATGCTGCCTCTGTATATTTTACTGATCTTTACCTCCGTATTCAGGCTTCGTTACAGAGGCAGAGTTTTTCTAAGAGGTTGTGAGTTTAGAGATATCTACGCCAGATGTTATACAGAATTTAGATATCTTTATCCAAATCTGTTATTTATGTAGGCAAGAGTGGGAGCTAGCGTGGATGCCGTGTTAGTACGTTGTGCTCGTTGGTTATCCGCTGAGCGAGCACTCACCTGGTTGCACGTTCCCTGCACGCCTCGGCCGGGCGCTCTCCCACCTCTCCCGGGCCAGAAGCTCATCCGAGGTGAGGTACCCGTTGTGCAGGAGGTGTGCTGCAGTATTAGGGCGGTTCTGGGCCAAAAGAAAGTGCTTTGCAGCTCAGGTTGCTCCCACTAAGACTGATAAGCTCAGCAGCACTCTCACCCCAACTCACGCTGTGCTGCTGCTGTGTCACAGCTGGATCACATCTGGCAAGGTTAGAGCCTGGGCAGTCCATGTGTCATGGGCGGCCTAATTTCACTATTTAAGCACACAAAACAGCCGCCTCATTGGCACAGGCTGTAGATGCATCAGCAGCATGTTGAATCGCTGGGAAGGCTCCATACTCCCCATGTTGTGGCGTATTTCCCTGAGGGAGAGTAATGGTTAATGGCAGCAGCCCTGTGGAAAAGGAGAGCGGGTTGTTGGGTTGGTCTTTCTGTGCCTTGGACTTCTGTGGAACAACCAGCATCCGCATTAAACCACTGCCCTAGCGTCATGTCTGTAATGTGGAGGCTTCCTGACCTAGCAGGACTTGGGGAATAAAATAATCCAAAAGATGAATAGGTAAGTTGCACAAGATTCCCTTATTTGAGCCTGTTCCCACTCATTTGACTTCTAATCAGCAAAATTATTTAAACTCTGAAGGTACAATCTGGAGTGGAAGAAAGAAGAGCTTTTGAAAGCTCTGTTCTCCCTCCTGTCTAACAAACCCTAGTAGTCGGGCACCAGCTAATCATATTCCTCTTCCACCCCTTTGCCTTCCATCACGGGAGCTGTTAAGTATGTTGAAGGTGTAGGATTATGTTGCCAAATCTTTTTGGTTTTGCAGTATCAGTTGTTCTTTCAGACAACAGCAAATTTGCTTCTTCGAGCCCTGTAAGTCAGGCAAGTTTAACAGTAAGGCAGAAAACCTGCAACAGTCAAACTCAATGGGAGGAGATGAACTTCTTACAAACCTCATCATCAAATGATTTAATTGTAAGGGTAAGGAGACATACAAACCTCATTTAATGTGTTGCAGTTTAACCACTACAAGATGTCTTATGAAGGGTTTTTAAAACATTTTTGAACAATCTCAGTTAACTTTTTTACCTGATGCCTTTCTGTAATATTTCTCTCTGTAAATTGGTAGATTTGTCAATGATATGACAAACTATTGCTGTTTCAGTAAATAGGACTCAAGTTTGCTCAATATAAGCTTCTATAACAATGAACCATGATTGTAAACTGAAGGCAAATCACTGAAAAAAAAACTTTTTTAATTTTAGACTTTTTAATTTTAAACATATAGCGATCTCAATATTATTTGGACATAATTCACTTAAACTATTTCAAAAGTTCTTTCAGATTATTTTCAGAACAGGAAAGTCCACCCCAGGATGAAGTTAGGATATTAAAAATGCCTCATTTTGGTGGGTAGAATTTAATGTGTATTTTAATGCCTGACCTTTTAAAACTATAGCAAAGCCATTTCATACTAAGCAGTTATCAGCACTTGCATATCTTTGCAGAAAAACTGGATTTGCTTTCCGTATGTGAAATAGCTTTTGTATATTGATAAATCCTATTTAGTCAGTGATGGAATAAAAAGAAATGGCTTATTCATTTAAAGAGTAATAGAAATTGGACCATGATGGTAAAATATTCTGGAGAAAAAAACCTAGAGAAAACTTTTGCCTTGCCAAGGATGTGGGAAGAGTGGAAATGTGATTATTTTTGGCATCTTTCTTGAAGAGTGTTTGAAAAGATGCAGCTGGGCAAAAACTTGCAGCAAAAATAGATTGAAGCTGTGCTAATGCTATCCTTGTAATCTGCGTGGGAGTAGGAGGGAGAGCCACCAGTTTAAATGCATGCTAAAATATAAACAATGAGGAACATGCAGGGATCATCATGTCACTGAGATGAGTGAGATGCCAGGTGCCATTTAAATGGGTGCATCTAAGTAACGAGTGTTGTGTTCTCACAGTCCTTTCTCTACTACCTCTAGATATATGTAATACGCTGGGAAAAAAACTGAGGGGTGCTCTTGTAAGTGATATATGCAAGTATTTTGATTTCTGAATGATATGAAAATGCCAGATATTTCTTGGCCAGATAAAAGTTTTACAAACATTATGAAAGTATGAAGGCATGACAGCAGAGGGAGCTATTGAGATTTGCTTGTTTGCTTTTTCCTCCTTCACGGACAGGAAGAGGGATTTCAACTTTTGGCACAGAGTTTTTCTGGTAGCAGATTAGAGTGGATTAAAAAAAAAAATCATCTAATATATTTTTACACTAGTGTCACCTGTGATACTGAGGTGTTCCAGGCATTTGGTTGTATGCCAACTTTGGTTCTCTTTTTAAATAAGTAGTATGAACTTTGTAGAGAAATCAGTATTAATCCACTGCATGCATGCACTCTCTAATGGAAAGTATCATGTTTTTTATTAAAGAAAAAAAAAAACTTTATAAACCCATGTTATTTTAAACCTCCATTAATTGGTGGCTTTATTTTTATATTTACCAATGCTTCTTTTTTCTTCTCTATCCACTGCAGTCCATACTTTCCCATAGGTTTGCATAATTCCTGGAAATGTGTGGTCCTTCTTAGAATGACAACAGAGGCTTCTAAAAGCAAGCCAGACATGCACAAAAGCAACACATTTTCACATTTTCATGTTTTCAAAAACTTTAATGGGCAGGCTACAGTTAATGGGTAAGAAGAACAAGACATTTAAATTGTTTTTGCCTCTTATCATTACTTTTATTTGTGGTTTCTAGAGTGCTGCCAGTGGTGGATGTTATTGCTAGGCCACTCTTTCATCTTTGAAAGGCCGTGGAGAACAGGAGAGGTGCCTGAGGACTGGAAAAAAAGCCAATGTCACTCTAGATTTCAAAAAGAGCAAGCAGGAGGAACCAGGAAACTATAGGCTGGTCAGCCTCACATCCATCCCTGGAAAGGTGGTGGAGCAGCTCATCCTGGACACCATCTCCAAGCATATGAAGGATAAGGAGGTCATCAGGAGCGGTCAGCATGGATTCACCAAGCAGAAATCACGCTTAACCAATTTGAAAGCTTTTTATCATGTCGTGTCTGGCTGGGTAGATGAGGGGAGAGCGAGCGGTGGATCTTGTCTACCCTGACTTCAGCAAAGCCTTTGGCACTGTCTCCAATAACATCCTCTTGGGGAAGCTCAGGAGGTGTGGGTTAGATGAGCGGACAGTGACGTGGACTGAGAACTGGCTGAAGGGCAGAGCTCAGAGGGTTGTGCTCAGAGGTGTAAGGTTCATTTGAAGGCCTGTGACTAACAGTGTGCCCGAATGGTCAGTTCTGGGTCCAGTCTTGTTCCACTTATTCATCAGTGACCTGGGTGAAGGGAGACAGTGCACCCTGGCAAGATTATTGATGGTCCAAATGGGAGGAGTGGCTGATACCCCGGAGGGCTGCGC
This sequence comes from Crypturellus undulatus, assembly GCA_013389825.1. Classification (NCBI taxonomy): domain Eukaryota; kingdom Metazoa; phylum Chordata; class Aves; order Tinamiformes; family Tinamidae; genus Crypturellus; species Crypturellus undulatus. The sequence continues at coordinate 891,502 of VWPW01021866.1, read as the reverse complement.
TGCCATTTAGAGGGACCTGGACAGGCTGGAGAGTCGCCTGGAGAGGAACCTCATGAAGTTCAGCAAAGCTGAGTGCAGGGCCCTGCACCTGGTGGCGGGGAATAACCCCAGGCACCAGCTCTATAAAGGGACCTGGGAGACCTGGTAGGTGTTAAGTTAACCATGAGCCATAACCACATGCGTGTATATTTGTGCGTATTTACATATACATGCACACAGAAGTTGAAACATGAGATCCCAGAATTTAAATGCATATGCAAGTTAGACTCCATGCACATAGGAATAGCCATGATCACAGACGGACTAGAAGAGTTAAGTGTTTTTATGCTAGGACTTCTATTACTGCGGCTATAGGACTCCTAGAACTGATCCTATCACTCTTGAGAGGTGATGAACTTGTATGTCGGCTCTGCCAGTGGTTGTAAGATGTACAAAGTTGGATAAGAAACAGAGCTGTGAAATGGGAAACTTTGTTCAGTAAATGAGATGTGGTGTGTGTGTGTTGTAAAGTACCGCAGTGCAGAGACAGGGCAGAAAGGGGAGACAAGTTTTTAAATAGCCTGTGTGTTATATTAATTTTCTTCTGCTTTCTGGTATCTGAATTTCCTGAGGCAATCCTTGTACCTTGAAGGGTGTTGTAAGCAAGCCGTGCCTCCAGCTGTGCGGCTGTGATGTGTTGACTTCTCACAAATGTGATCTCAATCTTGTGCTGTTTATGACAGTTCCTGAACTGCAAACATCCCTGCCAGCAGTGATACTGTCATCTTTTCTGATTGCTGCTTTGGCCCTAATTAAGCTAATTAATTATACATATATGGAGTTTAACCAACAGGTCTGCCTCCTCTGTAGACTTTGGATATCATTGAGCATTGAGTAAACTGTTACTGAAAGAGCATCTGATTGAATCCTATTGGTTCTAGGACCAAACTGCTTAAAAATTTCCTTACAATATGAACATATTGTAAGGTTGTAAAAGAATAGGAAAACATTGACAGGGATGAAGACAAACACTGGCTACATGTTACCTCAGAGAACTATGATTTCTCTTTTCCATGTGAGTGTAATCTTTACTAAATTTTGAACAAGCAGTCATGGGACATAAAGTCAACTTTGTTCAGCTGTGTGATACTCTATTTGAAAGAAGCAGAACAAGGGTTTTCTGAAGGTTTAATGTAAGGATTAGTGTAAGGTCAGGAAGGAACAGAGCGATATGGTTTCTAGCTATATGATGAGCTGATGATGAGCAACAATTTCGCAGCTCAAATAACTGGTAGGGCTGGTGGTTCCTCAGGCTGAAGAAAACTGAATCAGCAGGTTGATGTTCTACAGGAACTGGTAAGGCTGAAAGTCTGTAGATCTGTGTGCAGAAAATCATGAAGGGCGAGCTGAGTGCTTCATTTGATGCTGACTCCTGGAATGTCTCAGCTAAGAAGCCTAAATACGGTGTTTCATGTTGTAGCATCTGCTGTATTGAGTGCCTCTAAATTAACCACACAGATTCTCTTATGAAGAGGTGCTAAAGTGGATATCAATCGTGCACTGAAAATAATCCAGTGCAGCTCTGGATGCTGCAGAAAGAAGTGCAGCTCTGTTAAGAAATCACTAGGGAAGTAATGCATACTTCCCAATTATACTTCAATACAATTAATGATATGTGCCCTGCATATTTGTGTACTCACAAATATCAATACCTTGCCTGAAACATGAATGACACAAAACTCTCCTGGTTTTGACATCCGCCTATTGGCTTTCTTGTATGATGCTCCTAGGAGAACTGCATCCACAGAGCTCTGTGAAGAAAAAGCAGGCCAATAAAATTAAGGTTCTAGGCATTCACAGTCTTACCTCAGTATAAATATATACACAGACTCCAAAATAAAAGCTAAATATTAGTTTTTTCCTACATTTGAGTATTTGAAGATTTGTTCATCTCCTGATTTTGAACTATTTTGAAAGATTTCAACAGATTAACATCTAACATCTCAAGATCTAGGCCTATCAGAATTTAGAGATGAGAAAAATGAGTGTCCTCCTCATTTTTTAATTCAAAAGCTCTGCCACAACTGTACTGTGATGGAAGTTTGCGTAGAGCAGCAATTAAGCAGGAAGAAAGGTGCTTCTGTCCTTTAAAGTCTTCTCCTTCTGAAGTCTAATGACANACTAGATGACCTCTAGAGGTCCCTTCCAACCTTAGGCATTCTATGATTCTATGATTCTATGATTAATAGATTTTTCCAGTGTTGTCCATTCAAAAAGATGCCAAGAATATTGAGATTTTAGTTTTCAGATCAAAAATACCATTTTAAACACTGATCTAAGCACTCTGTTTGAATCAAAATTAAAATGTGCTTTCTCTATAGCAATTACTTTTCAAAACCTGCTATGCCAGCTAATGCTTTCTTTGAGTTTGTTGATGTTTTACATACTTTTGTATGAAACCTAATGTTAGAATATTGTTTAGTATATGTATATATAATGTATATGTTCATATGTTAAAATCTCATAACATAAGAGATCTTAAAAATAAGATCTCTTCTCCTGCTCTCACTTTATTAACGCTACTAAAATCTGAAATAAACTTGTCAAGGAGGTTATAAGTATCTGCATTCAGAGAGTAGCCAAGACTTTACAAGTCAAGTTGTAGATACTTATAAACTTCTTATGAGTTTATTTTGCCATTGTTAATAAAGTGAGGTCAGCAGAAGAGGCATCTTATTTTTTATCTTATGGTCATGTATATGCTTATGGCATAAGTGAGTACTCTCAAGAAAAACAAGTTATTTTTCATGGCTTCTTTGTAGTTTATTTTCAGTCTTACTCCCACTTAAACATTCATTCAAGTTGCACCTGCGCTGGTGATTGTGTTGTCATTTTTCACTGCTTGGTTGAAAATGCAGAAGACCAATGAGCTTTTAAGAGCTTATAATTAATTTTAAACTCTACTATTTTAAAAAGTGTCCAGGTAATCATAAATGAGAAAAAATAGAGACTGAACCTTTTGATGGCTTTTTAAACAACACATGGATTAATAATTGCACTAATTTATCACAGATCTACAGTATATAACATCAGAATTAACCTTGAATTTGACTTCAGTTTTGTTACTGTTATTCTTTTCTTTCTGCAAACTAATCATGCCAGTCTTAATTCCTAGGCAGAGCATCAGATGACAGCTGGGACGTTCTGGCATGTCTGTCCATTGTAATTACTTTCTTAAGACTTTTTTTTTTGGTAACAGTTTGACCTTGGTAGATTCCAGCTGTCATGTAGTAATATACACTACAATGTAGTAATATACCCTGCAATGACCTTGATCTTCCCATGTATTATTGTGCTTCCTGGATATTTTTCAGTTACTGTTCTGAAAATTATGAAGTTGATGCTGAAACTCTTGTCACTTCTCGCAAATGTAATGTCTGACCTTCATAGCTGTATTGCGACATTGGGGCCCCATGATAAACAACTCATCTTGATGGCATTTTTATTCCAGTGGACAGATGTACGCTCATGAGCTCATCAGGTTGGAAGGTGCTCTATGAGCTTTAACAGTTTAGCTGCTTATTAGCAAACCATTGAAACAAAACAGAAACAAACAATCCCCAACCACAACTTCTTGCTGTATTAAAAATAATATTGACTTTGGTTAAGCACTAGAAAAATGTCAGTCCACTCTGAGGTGTAGCCCCTCATGGAAGTCATCTGTGGACCATACGTGAAGATTCCCTGCTATAGATACTGGGCTGGTGTTTAGTATTAGTTGCCTCAGCAAGATGTTCTTCTCTTACATGGCTGAATGATGTCTTAGTTCCAGATGTGATGCTGTATGAAGTTTGGGTCTGTGTATCACTCCAGGTTTTTACTAGCTTTGGTGTTATTGAAATGTTTGGCTATAGTCCTTTTGCCCCGGTAGTTTTGTTCAATCAGCATTTGGCAAAAAAAAACCCAGAATCAGAGGATTCTGGGTTTTTAGAAATTGCGTATGATTACCAGTAATATTACTCCTAGATACTGTATCCATATCTACAAGTATTGTTTTCACCTAGGTTAGGAAGAGGATTTTACATTCAGTCAAACATAGTGTTAGACTTTTTACCTCCAGAAAATACTTTTTCTCCGGTTAACTTCAAATGATGGGTCTAAACCAGTTGTTTCTTCAGATTTAATTATGTAGCTGATGTTACTTGTTCTCCTACTTGTTGTAATAGAAACCTGATGTTACTTTTTAAAAAAATTGTACTGACAATACACAGGTGGGATATTTGCTTTCTAAATGTTTGATTGTGGGGTATTTTAGCAGAATAACAAAGCATTGCTCTTGGAAAGTGGGATGAAAGAGCTGCAGGCATTTCTTAGAGGAGCCACTCTTTCAGCGTGAGTAACAAGGCTTCACAGTTTGCGGAGTGAGGTAAAGCTACTGACTGAACAGGCTTAGAAATAATCAACCAAAAATCCAAATTTGCTCTGACACTCATAAGGGAATTAAGAAAAATACTAAGTCTAAATAAGGATTTGTAGCGTTTATTGCACTTTCAGAAGGTTATAAATCTGCAGAAGCTAGTTTTGTACTATTGGCTGAGTCAGATGCTGTATTTTACAAAAGAGTCCCTGAAGGTTATAAGAACAAAAATCTGCACAAAGGAAACAAGACGTGCATTGAAGTGTTTTCAAGCTTATAATATTTAGAATGTGAAAAATGACTTCTGAATTCCAAAACATGTTATTTACCACACTCAAACTGGAACTCCAGGGAACTTCTGAGGATATAGTATTAAGAATCTTATTCAAAAGAAACTGTAATAAAAAAATTAAAGATTAAAAGTTAGTCACAAATTATCAAAAACAAGGCTTCCCCCCAAAGCATCATATGCTTTAATAATTAACCATACTCATGTTTGATCTTGACACTTAATTCAAATGCAGGACAGACTCGAGACTCAACCTGAAAGGAAATGCTGATGTTTTTCCGCTCATTTGCAAGATCTTTGCTCAGTACCATATTGCTTGTTTACTTCTCTATGATGCTCCATTTATCTAGTTATGTTCCATAACACATACGCTTTAATATTTGATCATGGAAGCTGGACTCCTGGGCAAAGACAAGGCTTGATCTCTCAAGGCAGCATCTATCATAGGTTGAAAAGCTAAAGATTTTTTTTTAACTTAAATGAGAATTAATTCTTCTAAATTATCTTAAATATTAAGTATTTATTATGGCCGCATTTTTTTTTTTTTTGAGTTTGGTCAACAGTTTTGTTTTGAACTTCATATACCCTCAAAAGAACATTTACTTAAGTATTCAGGGAACTGTGTCCTCTGCTTTTGCTTCATTCTTTCTTTTCAGTCATCGCATCTTCAGCACTACTTATTGAATCTGTCTCCCTGCTCACTCTTTGCCCGCCAGTTTATCCATCTGGATTTTTCCACCTGCTCTCTTGCATTCTTTCCTGCCTCTTTGGCAGCCTCTTTGGCTTCTACAAAAATTATTGCATATCCTGTCCATAGTCACTCTTGTTTTTTTTCCAGTTCTATGCCAGGCCATTTCCTGCTCTACTCCTCTCCTCATTCTTCTTGAAAGTGACTCTTATGATGACTTCCTAATGATGACTCCTTAGTTCTGTTTTTAGAGGTGATAACTTTGATAACATTTCTATTGGAAATTTAATCTGTTTTTAACTCTTATACACATGTCCACTGCTTATTCTCTCCCTTGTTGTATCCTTTGACTTCACCTTGTTATTTCTCTAATTTTCTGATTATTTCACTTTATGAATCCTCTCTTAGTTGAATTGCATTTGTCAGAGATTACTGTTATTTCTACAACTGAAAGTCTATTCTCTATTGTCAAACAACCTTTACTTTCCCTACTCAATCCCTAAAATCTCTTCCAATTTAGAATTACCTCTTTGTGAAGGTCCAACTATTAATTCATGTTCCAAAAGCAACTGTAAAAAGAGTCTTTATATATAAAATTTTTATAGATAAAACATAAATACTAATTTTATAAAGCATATAATATATAAAAGGTTGACAATCTTTTATACGTTTTTCATCTCTGAAGGCAACTTTACTTTCCTATTCAGAGTTATAAAGGTTTATCTTGAGTATTATCATTGCTTCTCTTCCATGCTGAGACATGTGGAGTGTTGCAGATTTTTCTGTTATTTCTGAGAGAGATGGTCTTTTCAATCCATTCACACAACTAAGCTTCTTCTGATTTTTCTGTGCTGTTTGCTCTAATATCTTATAGCCATGGGAGCTGCGGTCTGATTTCACTCAAAGGTGCAGGGATAAGTTTTTTTTCTCAGGCTATCGCTTAGACTTTATCTCTTCTTTAACACACTCGATGCAATCTGCATTTCACAGTTACTTTCCTGCCTACCCAGCTTTGTGTCTTTCACTGTGAATATGCCAACCTCTTCCTCCAAACTAACCTAAAAAAAGCCAGTTTGTATTATTCACTCAATTTTTCAGAAATATCCCTATACTTCTTGTCACCAACTTGTCTCCTATCCCTCCTTCAATCCCTTTGTCTTCAATATTTTAAAGTGTTGGTAGGTGCCGTGACCAGTAAGGTACGGTACTGACTTGTTGCTGTCTGTGAGATAGTTGAGATTAATTTCTTGCCATTGCTATAAAGGATGATTTGCTGGCCATTTGACTGAGGAATTCCTGTGTGACTGTATTGCATTTCTTCTGTTATATTAGAAATTCATTAGCGTAAGGCACGGTTGCCTATTTTATTTTCCCCTGTGGGCTGGTACAATGCCCTTCCGCATAAAGAGTCCTGGCCCAAGACCAAGTCTCCTATATGCTGTCATAACACCAATAGTCTGGGTCAATTTATAGAGTCAGATTGGGGATATTTCTTGGGAAACTACCTTATTCTATTGGAAATCCTGAAAACTTAGTAATTAAAACTTTTTTTTTTCTACCTCAAAAGAAAGCCTCAAACTCCTTTTTTTTTTTTTTTTGGGTCATATTGATAATTTTTTTTTTCCGTTTTTATCCAAAAGCTCATTCTTTTCCTTCTGTTGGGGAAAACCAAGCAAACAAATGAATAAAATCTTCCAGAGCCATGAAGGAAGCTTGCTGCTGGGGCACAAGTTACAAGGCTAACTCACAGGAGTGAATAACTGCGTTTTCAGAACTAAATATTTCTTTCTCATCACTTTGTGGAATTTATGTAGCGCTCTGACACTCAAAGCTCCTAGGAACTTCTGAAGATCTGTTGTGCTCTCACGAGAGACTCCTCTGCACTTCATGGAAAGCCTAAACTGGCTAGTGAGAGAGAAAATTCTGTGGTCTCCTTACTTAGCTTTGTTTTTACTTTCATTTCCTGTTTTGATTACATGATTTCACAGAAATAAAAAATTGTATATTGCCTCCTCCCCACCATCCCCTGCCAAAAAAAGAAAAATTAGAAATAGAAAAAAAAAAACAAAAAGTGGTTGCCAGCAGATGGCAGTCGTGTAGGAGTTTGAACATAACAGTTTTTAAAAAGGGACAAGACTGCTGCAGCTGTTTACAGGCTGCTGTGTACTCGGGCTCTTAGAGCTGTGGAGGGATTATCAAAATATTTCTCCTTGATCTGCATAAGTTGATCCTCTCATTAGCACTTCTGATCAATGGGTATGTTTTTGAAAGGATGTTTTTGGCAATTGCTCTTTCTAGTGTGTGAAACGGTCCCGACTTGGGTATTAGTGGAAATGGATGTTTTTACATTAGGATGGGAATACTTTTTACATAACCTTTCCCTGGTGACATAGGAGCACTAAGCATCTTTGAGCGTTGTTTACTTTAAAAAATTGCCAAGTGAAAATTTTTCTATCTGTAAATTATTTTTTAAAATTCTGTTTGTGTCATGATGCATGACTTTATATGAGTTTTTTTAATCTATCTCTAATGGTAGATTACCCTACATCTATCAAGGGTGGCTATATTGGGATAAAACAAGAAGCTGTTAACCCTTTGCCTGCACAAGTCTCACTTCCACCTGGCGTGGTGTGATCCTGACCCTACAGCATCTTCAAGGCTGTTCACATCAGATGCTCTACCGAAGAATCATTTCTGTCAAAGCAGAAGCGCCAAATGTGGGTAGTTCAGTCTCGGATGGAAAAGCCCTACTCAGCTGCTCTCTAAACCTGAAGATATTCAGTGCTAAGATTTTTCTTGATTTTTTTTTTTTGCATGTTATCTAAAATGATGAAATTGCATTGAGTGCAAGGCCAGAATTGTCCTTTTCTTGGAAGTACTAGGTACCCCAAGCCTGTTTGAAATTCAGAAAATCAAGTGTTTCTCTGGCTGTCCCTTGAAGGCCTTAACGCAACAGGAGAGATGTGAGACTTATCGACAGACATTGCCAGAATAAGATAGCTAACAAATTCACTTATGGCTCCTGCTTTTCTTTTAAATGCAGCAAAAGGCTGATGTTGTAATGACCCTGTAGCAGCGTGTATGCTAACTGTACCAGGAATCCCCCAAACTCTTGAACACATCAGCTCACATCACACATGTAGCTTGCTTCTGAGTCAGGGAAGAGGGAAACAGAAATAGGTTGTGTCTAGAAAATGATTCAGGTCCTAGGAATGACAAAATGTCTCCTGGAAGATATTTTAATTTCTATTGTCTAGAAAAACCCATAGCAGGCTTTAGCCTATTGCATGTAGGCTCTTGCTGAAGGCTTTCTGGTTCCCTTTTGGAGGCCACTTGGAAAAAAAATATTTGAGAAGCTAGACCGCCTAGTAAAGACTGAGGATGATTAAAAGTTTCCATGAAAGATAATTTTTTTAGAACCTGAAAAAAATGACTGCATGTCCTGAGTGAAGAGGAGAGTGTTGTTTTCAAGACAATTAAGAAGGGTGCTGTATAACTACTGATGACTAGTATTCTCTTTCCTGTCTGTAGAAGATGACATAGGTGATACATTCTTCCTTCATATATTCAGAAAATACTTGAATCTTTATTTGCAAGGAAAAAGGTACTTGAAAAAATTCATGACGTATATTGCAGATGCACATCTTTTTACTTCAATAAATCCAAAAATTCCCCTGTTTTCTGACTGAACCGTAGTAAGTTTATAAATATAATACCTTTCTTGCCGTAATTAAATATGAGACAAAATGCTTTTGAGAAACTCCACATTGGACATGACAGCCCTAACTTTACTGGCTTTTCTTTATCCCATAAATTTGTTTCTCACGACAGTTCACATTATGGTACTGTTGTGTGGCCACAAAATATAAGCTGAGGGCAATCCACAAGGGCACTATATTGAATTACTGATCACTGCCCCTCCTGGGTACTGGCATCTGAATTTAAGTAGCTGTGTTTGCTTATGGTTTTTGGTTGGTTGGTTGGTTCATTTGTTTGTTTTTAAGCATCATGTTCAGAGAGGCAGTAATTAGTACCAACTGCTGTAAAAATGTTTAAAATTTAAATCAGGATCTTTGGAGGAATAGAATTTTGCGGACTCTAATTTGGTGGTGTTTGTTCAGCACCGAGAACCCCATGGTTCTGGGCTGAAGATATGGTTATTGTTGCAATACAAATAAAGGTTGCTCACAACTTAATGACTTAACATAGTGCTGACAGGGCTGGTGCACTGTATTAGTCAATCCTTTCTGTAACTCACATGAACAGTTCCAGAGTTTATCAGCATGATTATGCAGCACCAATATTGTTTGCTTTGTTCTGTGCCATCTAATTTTTGATGGCACTGTCATTTTGACATGAATTTGTGTAGTATTTTACAGAGAAGGGGGTACATTGTGCTTATGGGAAAAAATAAAAAAAAGCATTATTTCTCATTCATTCGTTTTGCTCATGAACACAGATTTTAATAGCAAATAATAAGAAAAAATAAGTATAAGTTTTCTCATAGAAGCACATCTGTGTTATGAGGGTGACAGAGCCCTGGAACAGACTGCCCAGAGAGGCTCCTTGTGGAGTCTCCTTCTCTGGAGATCTTCCAGACCCACCTGGATGCCACCCTGTGCCACGTGCTCTGGGTGTCCCTGCTGGAGCAGGGGTTGGACTAGGGGATCTCTAGAGGTCCCTTCCATGCTCAACCATTCTGTGATTCTGTGCACCTTACAGATCTGCAGATATTCTTACCCATTTGAATCAACAGAATAATGAAAAAAAATACATAATTTTGCTTTCAGGGTCTTGTTAGATTAAGATGACATGTAAGATTTAAATCCAAATGAGGACTGGAGTAACCTGGATAGAAGATAAAAGATAGGACATGGAGGAGTACCAAAGTATGTCTGTTTCATGGGTGCTGCATCTCTTGCCTTTGAGACCCGGTGAGGTCCTGTTCCAACAGGATGAAGAAACTGATGGGGCAGGAGACAGCTGGTGCTGCCTGAGCACTGGGGCTGAGACAGGGAAGCAGTGAGAGGGAAAAACCTCTGAGCTTGGTAAAAGCATTAGTAGCCTGTCTGTCAAAAGCACCGTAAAAAGGCCTGAGTAACATCCCAAATGAAGACAGATGTACTCACAGCAGCAGGTAACTCCTTCTATGAAAAATACCAATACCAGCAGAACAGGAGTGACACTACCTTTGATCTGTACAGGGCCAACATGGTATAGAGTGACTCTCTGAAAGAGATCCCAATTTCATTTCAAGATGATATAAATATCTATAGTTATATTTTTATATATATCATATGTATATAAAATATATAAATAAAATCTTCAGGTAACAGTTTATGTTGTATTCTGACTTTTTCCTCTCCACGGATTGTGAGTGCATCGAAGTAGACAAAGTATGTCGCTATGTACCTTACTTTTGATATGTTGATGGAAAAAACTTTTTTTTTAATGAATCCAGCATTTTTGAATGTAGTAAACTCTACTAGAATATGTTCTTTATCATTACCAAAAATGCCATAACATTTCAAATTACAAGCTCCTGAAGATAAATTTATATGATTGAAAAATCTTTGAGGAGAGCAGATGTTAACACTGAAACCAAATGACAGGATGTATTTCTCACATCTGTCCTTTAATTTTCTATATCCTTTAACTCTATCTGGAAGCCTGGGATGCTGTATCTGTCATATGCCAACAGATGGCAACATTATAAGTTCATTTTCAAAGATGGCTTGCAACCACCAGCCTCTCAGCTCTTTCAAATGTAGTCAGGAAAAAAAAATTAAGAAAATTAATTGTGTGTTTCCTTAGATAAGTGCTTGGGATGTAAGATGTTTTTGTATACCAGTGAAACACCTACAATCCCAGGTACAATTATTTGTTCCTTCTTTCTCTTCCAGTAATTCTTCTGACATTTCTTGCATTTTTCCCTTACATATTTTACATTAAATTTAATATTCAATGTTGTTTGACCTGATTTTATTATGGTGCCCTTTCCATAATACATATGAAACAATGTTCAGCGATTTTTTCCTGAGCCTTTTGAGATCCCAGAAGTAATAAAGCTTTAAAATAGAAAATTCCTGACATGACTATCTATTGGCTTCCTTAATGTGTTTGTATAATATTTATATCAGAAGCAGCAACAGCAACACAGAAGTCTCTGGCTGAATTTCCATTGTTTCACATTACGCAGAAATCAGATTATACAAGCCATTGATCCTACTAGCTTAAACTATGATACTTCATAATAATACTGAATGAAATTTAGACCTAGCCTTTACAATTTATGAATAAAGCAATTTGCTTGGCTTGCCACAGCTCAGTCATAGCCCTGGGCTGATGCTGTGCATATGATGCATTGACTGGATGGGAGGCTCAGGCAACCTCTGTTGCCTGCTCAGCAATTCAGCAGGAGACTCCAGGGGATGGATCAGCAATGTCAGGTGATGAAATGGAGTAGAAAGCAAAGATATCTCAGGGCAGACACCTAAATGTATTGAGTAGAACTGTAGCCTAACGGGACAAAATCCGTAGAGGCTCATCATCTCACATGAAATAATGTCTTTACTTCAGAGCTTACTTTTTTTTCCTGATTGTGTACAGCCTATATGCCTACTTTGCACATCCAAGAAACCTCCAACATATAATGTTGTATTGTGTTATAATACACATGTATTTAACTGAAATACACAATATGAGTATTTACTGAAATAAGACTTTTTATGTCTAGAACCTTTACCTATTTTCTGGAATTTCTCTTCCTTGAAACTAAATCTGTGAGCACCTCATCTTCAGAGATAATTCCAGAAAACCAGAAGCAAAGTGTTCAGAGATGGGAGGGATCGTGTGAGCAGGGAGAGGCTGTGGGTGCTGAGTTGTGGGTGTAGCCTTGAGGTTGCACTTCCTTGTGTATTACCCTGGGTGGGATCCTTTTGTCTTCAGACGGGATATATACAAGAGAGATTTGCAGACTTAAAGTTAAATTTTTAAATTTTGATATCAGTGATAACTGATATCATCGTGCCTTCTATTACCATGTATCAGCCTCCTTGCAGTCCTACAGTCCAGTATGCTCAACTGAAGAGTTCAGAGAATCTAATCCAGGCAAGACTCGATTTTTACTATGAAGCAGAGCCTAATGACACCACTGTAACCCGGCTTTAGGCTAAAACCCATTGCCTTTCCAAATTAATTAGCTTGTTATCTTGTGAAGAAGAATGCATATAGGTTGTATTAAATGCTGTAAAGTCAACCTTAGAAGCAGATCACATGGTCTGTTCTTTCTGTTCTTGAACCCTGTCAACCAGCATACAGGTTGGTGTAAGAAGTACGAAGGATTTTATTTTATTTTATTTTATTTTACAGAGTCTGAGACAGAAGACCCGTTACTTCCCACTGAACCTGAAATACTGGTTTGCTTTAAATACAAACCATTGAAAAAGATACTGCCCAAATGGTGCAGAAAACTATACATTTTATTACATCTAATAGCGTGGTTCACCCACGGTGTACCCACAGCTACTGTGCGAGGCACAGCTGAGGGTAACCCTGCATTAGCTATCGGAAGGAGGTTTCTGTGGGTGCCTCACACTCCCGAGGTGTGTACATTCCTGCCACGGCCCGATAGTTAAGGCTGGTGTGGTCCTCCCCTGCTTTACTGCCAAAGTCCATTTTTTTCCTGTTGGAGGAACCACTGGAGCATGCTGCACATTCCTTCTCCCTTTGCCCACCAAGAGTAATTTGGATTACCTTTCAAAAAAAAACCAAACCAAAACAAAAGGAGTGTGACACTGCACAGTCCTCTGACCATGTGCTTGAGGACCAACATGGGGATGGCCTCCTAGACCGCTCTGTCGGTTGGAACCTGGTGATGGGGATTGCCGGCTTCAGGCAGCCCGTTCTGCACACGCTCACTCCCGTGCCTTGCCTTATGTTTCCAGAAGCTGGGAAAAAGATGCTGCATGTCCCAGAAACGCTCCTTCCCGTGTGATTTTATGGGATGTGCATCAGATCTGGTTTAAAATGTCAAGCCAGGGAATAGGCTACATCACTGCTCTTGGCTGTGAGGATGACACAGCATTGGAACAGGCTGTGCACAGAGGTTGTATAGTCTCCTCTCTTGAGTTGTTCGAAACCTATCTGGCTGCGATCCTGCGCAATGTGCTGTAGGTGATCCTGCTTGAGCAGGGCGGGCGGACGAGATGATCTCCAGAGGTCCCCTCCACCCTCAACTGTTCTGTGATACCCCAGGCTGCTGTGCTGCCGACAGGGCCAGCAAGTGGCTGTGGAGCCGCGACAGCAGGACAACTTCTGCAGGGCAGCATGGGAACTGGCAAGCTAAATCCTAGAGAAACAACCACTCCCTCAAAAACCACTCCCTCAGAGGCTGTAGCTGCTCATGCACTTATCTTACACAACCAGCAGTACAACTTGTTAAGAAAATGGCTTCTGGGTGAAATACATGGTCTGTGTTTTGGTCTGACCTTTTTTAAAAAGGTCTCAGGTATGAGACCTCCAAAATGCTGGGGCTCTCTGATGCCTGGGAGACTGTGACGTGAGGAAGGCTACCAAGGAGCGGCCTCTCAAGGGTCGAAAGCTGAGCTCTGAGATGTTTCACTGGGCAACTGCAATGCCTAGGGATCCACCCTGCTCTGTTAGAGGATATTTTACTAATATGTTTTGTCTGGAAATTTGGGTGGACTTGTGGGCCCAAATACTGTGCAAAATGGATGGTGAAGATATGCAGAAGCTTATCTCCTGCAGTGTCCCGTGACACAGTACTTGCACATGGACTGTACCATGGATGAGCTACTGGTAAATCCGTGCTGAATCTGCATGAGATATTTCAGTTTTGGTATAGGCTGTTCTGAACAGACCGAGTCCATTGTCTGACCTTTGATCAAGGCATTTTCCTCTCTAACATTTTTAGTTTCTACTCACTAGCACTTCACCATCGACAGAACAACAGTGTCCTGTCTTATCAAGGGGGGTGTGTGTGTGTGTGTGTATCTGTCTATCTATCTAGGTAATATTGAAGAGCACCAATAGCCACATGGAAGGACCTGTAAGCCATGATAGCAATGTCACCTCAACTTGCAAGATACAGTCTGTAGATTTATGCAAGTATTTAATAGCGGCTTGCCAAGAGAATCGGTACTCTTTTCAAAAGGAATCTTTCTTTGTGTCTTTTGATATTTAAAGAGCTGTAATTACAATGGCAAAGCTTTGAATTCTTTTTTTTTTCTGTCCTCTTTTACACATTAATTTATGGACCAATCCAACATTACAGACAAGCTAATGAAAGAACCACACACTCCCTTTATAATTTTTTCTTCTTTTTACAGTTTCACTTGTGTGGATGAATGCAAAGTAGTTAATGCTATAAATAAGTTTAATGATGTATCTCTTTTCTCAATTGCTGGTTGTTGATGCTGCAGTCCTGCATAATAGGAAAAGAAAAGAATTGAATTTAAATCTTTTTTTCTCTCTCTCTCTCTCATGCTCCAAAGGTTCCTCTAACTACTAAATACAAGTATTGCTCTCTTAGTTCTATTCTATATATTTAAAGCTCTCAGCATGATTCCTTCATCACCTTCATTCTCCTCCCTTTTTGTATTTTTAGCTTTGCAAAAAAATTAAAATTGCATAAGCCAATTGCAGTAGCTTCAGCAAAATCAGCAAAATTTGGTATCTTCCTATGCAATAGTTTTTTCCTTCAGCTGGTCAGGGTTGGTGACAGCAGCAGGTATAAAGAGAGGGGGAAATTCCTGCTATGAAATTCTTACTGCTGCCTTATTCAACATCCCATGACAAGCCTGACAACCTGTGGGAAGCCTAGGACTCGCACTCTTCAGGACTGAGAATGATATTCAACCTTGAATAGCAAAGGTCGAGGATCTTACTAGCAATTTGGTTCTAAGCTTACATGGTGAGGTTTGAATGGTCATTGGCAGGTCTTGTACAGAGCATATTAGTCAGGGTGTAATTCCCTGCTAACAAAACTACACACCTTACAGTTTTGGGATTTAGTCCGGTTTGAGCACAGAAAGAACAAGCCTAAACCTGTCTTTAAACAGAACAAATAGGTTTTCCACAGTTCCCAGGTGGTGATGGGGAAAGCTATAAATTAGTTTCAGAAAACATAAGTTGGCAACACTAGCTTGTAGTGGTGTTGATGAGATGTGTTGTGCTGTCTTTGCAGGGAATGAAATGCCTTATTCTGAAAGTGTGCAAAGCTAACAAAGCAGTTGATCTCATCTATATCACATTTTTGCCACAGATTTGGGAACTTTCTGCCTCTGAAGGGTGTCATGTGAGCAGGGAGATGATTTCTGCATAAGGAACATTTGCAGAGATAAGGGTCTAATTGTACCCCATTATCCAGGAAGGCACCAAATGAAATATGTCTAAGGGCATCTTTGAGAACAGCTAGCACTTTTCACAGAGGAGCGCTTTATTGAAAGGTTTGTACAGATACAGGTTGATACAGGGACCTGTCTGTAGTGCTGGTGCAGTCGTGTGGCAATCTGTATCCTCAAAGGTGAGGGAAGAGTATGAGCTTTGGGGCTGCAAGATGCTACGGAGCCAGCACTGCCTGAGGACAAGCTCAAAGTAGTTCTTCACCATTGCTGCTGGAAGCCCGGCAGCTGGGTATGACAGAAATGGTCTGTGTCCCTTGGAAAGAGATCCATTCAGGTCCCTGGTGACAAGAAGTAGCAGGTTCTTGCTAATCTCTTCAGAAGGGAGATGGAAAAATCTCAGGGAGCTTTGATTAGAGAAAAATCTTCCTTCTGAAGACTGAATAAAATGTTTAAATAAGAATAGTGAGTGAAACTCAAAGGGGGATGTGAAGGGGGAAGTATGTCCTGAAGATTATTCCACATGGTTGGCCTTACTCTTTCCCTCATTCCATTCCTATTTAATTCTTCCTTTTGTAGCTTTGATGGCAAGACTGAAGAGTGCCTCAGTCTGTTCTATCTCTTTTTTTTTATGCGAAAAGGCACAGGGATTTACAAAAGTCTTACAAGATCTTATATATATACATATATTGTTCTTGTAGATTTTTCTTCGTATTTCATCATTTTCTGTTTATTATTACAATTGTAATACTTAAATCTTCCTGTATGTCAGAAACATTTTGCAATTAATGAAAATATTTAAACATCCTTTCTACTGAAAGAGCAACCTGTGGTCTGTTTGTATGAGACTTTTCATGCAAAACAGAAACTAGGGAAACTTTTCATTTTATCTCCATAACTCTTACATAAAATTGCACATCAGTTTTACTTGGTAATGTTCAAAATAATACTGCTGCTGTGGCTGGGGAACAATGTTGGGGCAGATAATTAAACACACGCAGAATTTCATAGGTTTTAATGGCAAATGTTTGGTCTAGTAGATAGTGTGTCTCTTAAGTTGTATAAGAAGAATATTTGAAGTAATGTAAAAGCACTACCTTTACTGACTGGCATTTTGAACACTTTTTCCATCAATGACATTACAGATTAATTATTTTCAATTTTCTTAAGTGCCAAAAAAATCCCACATTAATCTGCAGCAGCTCACATATTGGAAAAAATGAAGGTCTCAAACATCTATACTCTGAAAAAAAAGTATATTAAGAAAAACATAGCCAACCTTACCTAATCTTAAATGTATTTAAAGTTATATGTTAATTTTTTATTAGTTGGTCAGATTTTTTAATTAAAAATGTGAATACTGATGAATGGATGTTCATCTAAATGTCTTTTTTCATTTTTCATTAATCCTGTTCAACAAAACTGCCTGTTTCTTTAGATTTTTATTTTTTGAATTTCATCTTTTATATGTGGTGAAAGAAGGTGTACATTTCAGAGAACTTTATGAAGTAAAGAATTTCTTTTCTATTTAAGCATCTCTAATGTTTAATCCTAAGGTCTAGAATCTTCTACATTTCTAGGAGAACTAAGTGCCAAAATTCTATTGAAATTCAATTACATTTGGGAGCCTCATCCCTCTGTAATCACTTTAAAATATCAGTCAAAATTAAATTGATCAGTTGCAGTAGCTGGTATGATAATTCAAGAGAATTTGCTACCAGTATGTGCTATGCTAGGATCTGTCATCAAGTTTTTTTTTAAAAAAAAAAAAAAAAAGAAAAAGGGAGATTGAAGAATATTCAGGAAAAAAAAAAGTTTAAATGCATGAAAGTGTTTTTCTAGATCTTGTCTTTGGTATATCAGAGCAAGATTTGAAGAAACTTTGGAACTTTTTTTTTCCTTCCTGTATCAGTGGCAAACCAAACTGTTGGTCAGTGATATAATTTTTTGTGTCCCATAAATGTCCAGATGACAAACTTCCCACCAGTGATCAACAACCTCTGCACCCGCCCAAGTTTTAAGGCAAGTTGAACTTGGCTTTGGCTTGGAATCTTATTTTTGAGCCTTGGCTGTTGTCTCTAAGCCTTGCACCTCCAGGCTGCAGGAAGCTACTGGGCAGCTGAGACCTGAACCTTGCCATGAAAGTGCCCTGGGTCTCAGTGTGCCCCACTTACCTGCTGCTGCTCCAGGTCTGCAGAGAGATGGGCAAAAACCTGACTTCATGTCNTAAGGCAAGTTGAACTTGGCTTTGGCTTGGAATCTTATTTTTGAGCCTTGGCTGTTGTCTCTAAGCTTTGCACCTCCAGGCTGCAGGAAGCTACGGGGCAGCTGAGACCTGTCTGAGCTTGCCATGAAGTGCTCAGTGTGCCGCACTTACCTGCTGCTGCTCCAAGTCTGCAGAGAGATGGGCAAAAACCTGGCTTCATGTCAGCACATTGCACTAGGGGTAAGCCTGAGCTCATCTTCGCCTATTTGAGAGCACATGCTCACGTGGGGATTTGAGAGACAAATGCCAGAATCTGGGAAGAGAACCAAGGCACGATATCCCATTGCTGGTTTTCGTAGTTCTCTCTTTCCGTTGTGATGTGCCACGAGAGCCTGAGCAGTGCTTGTCAGTACAGGATTTCTGGGTGGAACAACCCACAAAGCTCCTGTCAGCTGCCGGCTTCAGCAGAGCCTGGGAGGCAGCAGCCTGCCCTATGCTTGGAGCCGCTTGCTCGGCGTGACGGGCAGACGGCCCTGCCACCACCCTCAGGGTTTGCTGCCTTCTTCCCGTGAACACTCAGCAAAATTAATGAGAACTTGGCTTGCTGCACTCTCCTCTTTCCCTTTCCTCTTCAACACCAGGTTGCTGTTTCATTAGCAAAATGCTCTGAAAGAGTTAAACCGAGTGGGCAGCGCGTGTGTGACCACGGAGTCATGAAGAGCCCCGGCTCCCTGGAGCGCGGCCGATGGGGACGCAGGGGTGTGGGGCTGCANAAAATACTCCGAAAGAGTTAAACTGAGTGGGCAGCGCGCGTGTGACCACGGAGTCATGAAGAGCCCTGGAGCGCGGCCGACGGGGACGCGGGGGTGCGGGGCTGCAGATGGCAGCGCGTTATTGCAGCCGCAGGACTGACGAGCGCTTGCTGCAGAGCCCGCCTGCCCTTGCCACGAGGACCGACCTTGAAATGCTGCAGAATTCCGAGGATGGATTTCCACACGCCCCTACCAAGAGCCAGCGCTCGCAGGGGATGTTGGTCTCCTCTGCCCCATGGCAGTATGGGCTACTCTGCCTGCTCTCAACCAAGCTCCTGAAATGGGCTGCTGCAGAATATCCAAGCATGTCGTGATTTCCTGAGGTGTCTAAGGAATATATTTGGCTGCCTGAGTCCGTTTTTAACTGTGGCTGCTCATAATCTACCTTCTTTTTTCCTATGCTCAGTGCAGCTTTTGTGCTTCTGGTATCTGTTCCTTCACCCGCTAAAAAATGCAGCATATCTCAGAGGGTTAGCGAAGAAGGAGAGAGAACGAGAGTTATTTGTTTCTATGTGCTAGGATGATCCCTTATTCTAGGATTTCCCTGCTCATAAGAATTTCTGCTACACAGTTGTTGAAAATATTAGTTTTAATACAGGATAAAAACAGAGTTTTTGTGCAAAGCAAGATTTTTTTTCCCTTTTTGCCTACTGTGAATGAAGCAGTAGTGTGCCAGAACAAAAAAAAAAAAGAGCCGTATTTATCATTGGCAAAACATTATAACAAAGCCTTAAAAAATCAGGCAGTGTTTCTTAGTGATTTATGATGCGCTCCTGCTTATGCAGCCTGAAGTGAACCATGGAGGTAAGGCAAGGAGAACATTGTCAACTCAGAAAAACTAATTGATAAGTTTTAAAAGAAAATATAAGTCTTGGGAAAATTTTGCTCAAGAGAGTCAGTAGACCTTTAAAGAAGTTACACTGAGGGCACAAAGTAAAAACTCACCAGTGAAGGGGGAGGGTAGAAAGTACAAAACAGACATGGACAAGTCATAAATGACCTTGAGCAAAAGAAGGGCCTATACAGAAATAGAAACCAGGTCAACTTACTAAACTTGAGGAACAGCAATAGGATTGTGCTGTTCATACTATGGATGACATCAAGATCGGAAGATCCAGAAATGTCCTGGAAGAGAAAATTAGAATTTGAAACAAACTTGAGAGAAAAAGTATGATACCATTCAATTCCGGAAATTCTACTTTTAGAGAAGCATAATCAATGTCTTAAATACAAGCAGAAGAACAAATTTCATCTATGGAAAAAGATTCACATGATACAGTGAATGCAGTGAATTAAACTACCTACTGCAGCTTGCAAAAAAAAAAAAAAAACATTCTGGGACATAAAAATCTTATGTGTTAAATGTGTTACCTTGCCGGATGATCATTGTATTTTAGTGTTAGTGATTATGATTGAAAAGGTGTGGAGTGACAAGATAGAGCGTAAAATAGAGCAGAGGGTATCTTCTCTAGAAGATTTTTATACTCATGTCAAGAAAATATACAGAGAATATTCTGGGATTCACTTATGTCTTCATGTATTAAAGTAATAGCTTCAAAATAGTGGCTGGGGTTCCACAAGACCCTTCATAAATGGGTAGGGCAAAAAGTAATGATCTTAAATTACAATAAGGGAGAATCTAATTAAGACTCAAAAAAAAAAAGGTTAATAAAACCAGGGAAAGAAAGGAGAGAGAAAAAAAAAAGCTTTCTTCAAACAACTTTAGAACTTGTTATAGAAATCTGTAAGATACTGGAAAAAAATATCTGTCAGGGTCAATGCAGAAGTAGTTGGCTGAGGAATGAGCCAGATAAGCTCTGGAGACTCTTCCAGGCCCTTTTTGTCTAGGTTTTTTTGCTGTTTGAAGGACACAGTGTTTAGATACAAAGGCAACTGTTAGAGGCATTACTAGTGCTGAGAAGTCCCCTTGTGCTTTTCCCAGGAAGTTTTCTGTCGTTGTTTTGTTTTGTCATATTGAAGAACTGGCTCAGTTTCTTCCTGTTAATAAATATAAACAGTTTCAATAAACTTCATCTTTTTTTGTTTATTTATTGAGTAGGTTTCATTAGAATGGACCTAAGCTTAGACACATGTTAATGACACAAGCCTTTAGCATCAGGGCTTTGGTGCTGATGAGATTTATAGATTTATACTTTTTTGCCCTGTAAAATAGGATTGAAGTTGCTCTCTCCTTACTGTGTGGCAGGTATTGATTGTTTCCTCTAATATATTTAGTATATTATAGCAGCAGTCAATAAATATCAGAGCTTCTTCTCATGCTGCAGTTAGATTTCGGGAGGCGGATAGACTTGAGATAAATCCCACACCAGACATTTTGGTAATGCTTATGAGTAGCTGAATTTTCAATTGCATACCTAAATTTTTTCCTGGGAATGTGTTGGATCAGTGGTTTAATTAAAACAGCCGAACATTAACCATTGCTCTTTCTATGCTATCTTCAGTAATTTGTTATCGAGATTGAGTCTATCAACATGCCTCTGTTTACAGCATAACAATCCAACTGTAAGATTTTGTAAAGACATTTTGGCTCAGATGTTTCCTTTTAAGTTATAAATAATAGATAATTTCTTTGAGAAGTACATTGCTTCTAATTTAATAGAAAGTACTTCAGTAATTGAACTGAATGTTTGAATGTTATATTGGCAGGCTTGAAAAAACCTGTAATAGACTGTTGAGATGAAATAAATAAAGGTTCATGTATCCTACATGATGGCTACCATTATTATTTTTATTGATAATACAACTATTCCCAAGAAATAGTACAAGAAAGATCTTTTTGCCACTATGTGATATGACTCCTTTCTACAGTTTTTTTCATACCTTGAAGGATTGTCTTACAGAACAACAGCCATATACACTTTAAATTGGAGCCCAGGGAAAGTGATTATGTTGAGGAGTTCTGAGAGACAGATTTACAGAAAGAAAATTAAAGAAAATCTGCATGCTATGTGTTATCAGGTAAAAAAAAATAAGGGAAAAGGCTCATATTACTTGTGGTAGTGCATGTGGCTAGGTATCAGAGCCCAGCCTCTCCCTTCTCTGCCACGTTGCTAACTTTTTGACATAGGTGTCCCAGTTTGGGCTTTCAGTTACCTGTAAGAATGATAGCAGGTTTGGGGAAGGCTGTACTAACTGTTATTTTTAGGGGTAATCCTAGTAAAGGTTAGTGTTCTCTCTGATCCTTTGCCATGCAGGTGGACTTTTTCTAGCAGATAGAAAGGCTGGAGCCAGTGGTGTTAAATGTGGTCTACTTTTATTCCTTTAAGCATTTAGTAAGCATTCTGCCTGTGCATTTCTTCACTATCCTCATTTGCATTGCATCCCTTCTGAGACTGGGAAGGGAAATGGGAGCAGAATGGTCCCTTTTTTTCTGATTTTGCAAGATGCCAAGCTGCATGCAGCAGTACCGAGTGCCCCCCACAAGGCAATACTCATCAGTATAATCACCATCAAAGTATTAATATCTATTTAGACCGTGTGTTTCATGCCTTTTTATTCATCTATGGATGTGACAGGCTGTATGTCTAACTTCTGTAGTGAGCCATTCGGACGAAGTGAGTACCCACGTGCATATCTTGGATGGTTATTGCCATTCTTCTGGTTTAGCATGTAACCAGGTTACACTGCAAAAGGCTGCTTTCTCCCTAAAAATCAGTTTTTTATTGATGGTCAAAAGGCAAGTTATTGAGAGGTTAGATATAGTGCATGAACTACTTGCAGGGCAGTTCCCGTGTGGTTAATACCCTTCTGGGAGCTGTTAATGCATCTGCCACTGAGTGTAAATTACTTCACGTGGTCCATGTGGTAAAACATGCTCGTGACCATTGACTGAGAAAGTTGGCTGAGCAGAAGCTTACAGTTTAATGCTGACTTGTTCACAGTGTAGTGTAGTGCTCAAAATGTAGACATTTTTCTCTCAACAGAGCAACAACTCCATATTGAAGGCTCGCTGAAGTCAGAAGCAAAATCTGTGTGCTATAGAAATCATTAGAGTGTGTTTATTGTATTTCTTTTATTTCCTAATAAGAATGGAAGGTGGTTGCACTGCATTTCATTTCCTAACAGTTGAGAGTGAGACTCTTCCCAAGGAAACACCTTAAAGGAACTATTAATTGGTTGGGAGGTTTCTCCATTCTCCTTATTGACACTTGGACACTGGATAGCCAAGAAAGCCAGAATTATGGACTGTGTAGATGTAGATGTGTGTGACTTCAGCCTAGTGATTTGGGTTCTGGTCATGTCTCCAGGGATGGTTTTGTGGAGTGAGCCCTACTTAGAGAGCCGCTTCCAGTGATGTGAGTCCTAACAGTAGATACGCAGGCTGTGAACCCATGTTTCTCACAAGTGCCTCTCTCAGGGCTGTAGGGGAGCTCTGAGGCTGCAAGGAGGCCAGCTTTATCGGTCCCTTGTGAAGGAGCAATTTCCATCACCCGCTTGGGTGCTCCTCTGCCCTGCACTCACCAAATAATGACAAAAGCCAGTAATTTTACCCCCCCCAGTTAATTTAAAGGGAAGTACCTTATCCCCATGATGTTTTTTAATCTCTCTCGCATTCTAGCAAATTCCCAGTTTAAAAAGGAAGAATATCAAGCAAAAATCTAAATCATGTCTAGCACAATCCCTTTTCCCCTCCACCCTTAGAATCTGAAATCAAAAGTGCATTTTAAGGGGAACCGTCAAGGTAAAAAGCACTGTCATCTGCATTCTTCTGGGAAGATATGAATTTTTATACTAAAACTGCAAGGATCAGAGAAAATAACGGATCTGTCTTCTTTCTTTTGGGTTTTTGGTTATATGCATCTGTCTTCATTACATATGTAATGTAATTTCATGTTTTATATCCACAAAGGCAATTTGGCCCTGATCCTGCAAAGTCATATCATTCATACCTGTCCTTTCTTGAAACAATAGGAACTCAGCACTACTGACATGAGGACATTTATTTAGGAAAAGAATACTAAATGTCTCCTGAAAATCTTGGTATTGATTCAAAGTGAGAAAAGGACGTGTCTGCATTAAGCAGATTTAGTGGGCCTGGGCTGCATTAAAAGTGACCTGTTTTCGTGAAAAAAAAGAGAAAAAAGTTGGCTAGTATATTTTGCTTTAGCATTCTAAATTAGCTGACTTTTTGCTTTTGGTTAAGATAGCTGAATACTAGACAATGGGAACTCAAATATCAGGAATAGTGAGAATAAGCACTATAGTTCCTTCCTTCATCTTAGGTGGAATTTAATAGCAAAGTATCAATTTCATTTGTTCTTTTTTTTTTCCTCATTTTTTTCATTACGCCGTAATCAGGACATGAGTAATAACATAACTTCTGAAATTTAATATCAAATTTAATATCCTAGCAAGACAACTGCCGAATCCAGTAATTTTCCACTTGGCTTTGAAAGAATATGTTGTTGTTTTCCTTTTAATTTTCCTCAGGCTTTCTGATGCTTTGAATGGCTGTTACTGAAGCTCTTATGTGCTTGATCAGTTCAACGGTGTTCCTGTCTTTGGGGAGATCTGGTTATTGACACTTCCTTCTTGCTGGTCTATCAGGTATCTTGAAACCCGCTATATGGTGGGGCTGTCCCTGGAACAGGCTGCCCAGAGAGGTTGTGGAATCTCCTTTTCCGGAGATCTTCCAGACCCGTCTGGATGCCACCCTGTGCCCCGTGCCCGGATGTCCCTGCTGAAGCAAGGGGTTGGACTAGATGATCCCTAGAGGCCCCTTCCAACCTCAACCATTCTGTGATTCTGTGATCTCCTTAAAATGCAAATCTCTAGTGACACTTCAGTGGCTCAAAGCAGAGAGAGGATTAATCTGGCTACAGTCTGGCCTGAGGTTTTTCAATTACTGTGGACCTGCCTTAGGTAAAGCATGCAGGCTGTGTCACTGCAATACTTAAAACATTTTAAATTTTCTTGTAAAAAGTGTATTTCTTTTGTATTTCTATTTTTTAATCCACATTAATTATTGTTCTGTTGCATTTTTTATAATCATTGTTAACTTTCTCACTAAATCACAAACTAACAGGAGTTGATACAGTTTTGATATTGCTCTAGTGCCATTAAGGATCCACAGGAAACAGATTCACATACTGACAAGGTTTATGTTTTATTAGAAGACAATTCTTTGTAAAAACTCTTGTCCTGCTAAGCACTGATTAACTCAAATGGAATTAGTCTTTGTCCATTGATTACATGTTAGATTAGTTGCTACTCAGTCTACAAATCCGTGAGAGATGGTGGTTCCCTCTAAGAGTTCGCAGCTTGGAGAGACCAGCCGAGCCATGGGAGAGGCAGCAGAAGGATTAGATGCTGAGTTGGATGGGCCCACAACATCTCACTGCTACTAACAGAGGCAGAACCCCCATCTCCCCTTCTTTGCCCCGAAACCTCCCTGGCTGTGCTGCCGTCTTAGTGCAGTGAGTAACCCCAAAGTGGGGAATGGCTGTAGGCAAGGAGCTAGATGTTCAAACGACTCTGGGAAGCTCCGACATGTTGACAACACACTCAGTTTTGCCCACCCACATGTTAAAATTGCTTCTGATTTCTAAAATTTTTCTAAAGATCTCTGATTATAATTTACATTTTTATGTAAATCAATATTCCCTTATGCGCAGAGGCCTGGAACCCCCATTTTTCATCTTAAAATTTTTCCTTGAAAAAAGCCATTTACCTGCCATATTCTTCACAAGGTCTTTATAATACTCTTTATAATTGGAACTGAGTGAAATTTATCAGTATTTGCATCCAAACATAAGGATTTCTCATCCTGTGCTGCTTTTGTTTCTCTCTGTCAATATTTCGCTTGGTAGTGGTGGTTTTTCATGGTCTAAGAGGTAAAATAAGCCCATGAAATGTACAGGGGAAATTGTGCCACATGAAAGCGAGAAGAAAAAAAATCACAAAGCCCTCGATTTGTGAAAACTGCTCCCAACATATGTAGGAAACAGTAAAAAATCTGTGATAAAATAGAGCTGACAGAAATGTGATTTTCTTTTTCCAGGTGGCCACGTGAATTTTTCTATACAGCTTTGTCATCTATTTTATCTGATACCACCAGACTTCTTAACACTCTCAGTTCACTTGTGAGACTAAACAGTTCCTTCATTAGACAATGCTGCACTTTTTGTAAGGATCACATCATTCTCATTAATTTTAATGAGCATTTAATGCATCTCAAGTGTGTTATTTTTACATCCTGAAATTTGTGACTATTGAAGGATTAGACGTGTGAATTTTTGTCATTATTGCTTGGCCTGCGCTGCACTGTGGGACTCGCTGTTCCCAGCTAAGTGCTGGGGCAGCACTGTATAAGGTATATCTTTATTCTTTCTGAGCAAGGAATTAAAGATTTGGCACATATGCGCCCTAGCACAGATTAATGAAACATACCATTTTAAGGCAGTCCAAAGGCTTTTGCTGTATTGTTGTCTTTGCTTTAACAGAACGTCCAAAATTCACAGGGAAACAAAGAAACTCAGGTCGTCAGAATAGTATCATTGTCTTGTCAAAGCACCGGGCTCCATTGACACTGTCTTTCCAATATGCAATATTTGCCTCTGTTTAGTTACTGCTATGTTATTTTTTTTTTCAGAAAGATGGGCATCTTTCTCTTATCTCATGTCAAAGGGCTTCACTGACCATGTCAGCCTTTTTCAGGTAGTTGACTGCTTAATTAAAAAAAAAATAATAATACAGCTGGATTTAGTACCTATATATTAGATTGTATCATCTTGATTACATTTTGTGTTTATGTATTTATGTTGGTAGAACTTTTGGTTGAATAGAATAAGCATATTTGAATTTGCCTCCTGCTTGACCAGGAAATCCTGTTCTTCTCTCACGTTTCCTATCCTGATCCATCTGGATCAAACTATATGCTACCAAATGAGGAGTAACAAGTCAGACAAAATCTAAATCTAATCAGAAGTGCAGATATTTAAAATAGGGACTGATATCTGTGTGGGGAAAGGGAATCTTCCCTTATTGCCATTTACAGCTTTGGACTGAGGCTGAGTAATTACTATTGCAGGATAATTTAATACATTTTTATTAGGGCTGACTTACATCTCAGAAAGGAATTTGGGGGGTCCAGGGGGATGCCCATTTTCTGTGAAACACAGCTCCATTTAAGGAAATTAAACAGTAATGTACAACTTAATGGCAACAGCATAAGAGAGTGAAGATGGACTAGTATTTGACTGCGGAATAAAAAGTAAGAATTCATTAACCTGGATTTTTATGTTTTTTGTCTTGAGACTGTGCTAATTAAGCTGTCCTGTATTTTGGTTGTTTTTTCTGCCGCTCCTCACTTGCCTGCGAGCTTTGCAAGCGCTGCGCCAGTGGGATGGCTGGAGAAGAAACTTTGCAGCTTGTTTGCTGCCGGGGGTGGGTTCAGCTCTGCCGGTGGAGCTAGGGATGGCCGGGCTCTGTGCTAACACCCTCCTCTGATGCGGTGCTGCGCAGTGGTGCCTGCAGCCCCGACAGGGCTGGAGCTCCCTAGCGCGAGTGCTGCCGCGCGGTGCAGGCACCATCCGTGCCTGGCATCCAGAGCAGAACAAGGATATTGCATGGCTCCAAACCAGTGAAATGCGAGGATTTTTTTTTTTTTTTTTCTCTACAAGGCTTTCTGTTTTTCCCCTGATGATGTACGGCTGGTAGCAGGGTTATTTCAAGGTGATCATCCTTCCCAGCCACCAAACCTTGGTTATACCCACAGCAGTCAGGTTCAAGGCTATTTCACGGTGTTAAAAGTGTGAAGAGCTGTGATTTATTGTGGTATTTATGAAGCATTCAGAATGGTTTAAGTAGGTTTTCTGGAAAAAAAAAAAAAAAGGTCACTGTTGAATTTGGGGATATGTATTTTTAGCTAATTGAGAACAATGGATTTGTCCCTCACACTTTCCTGTGACTTCTAATAAACAGCCTACTTGGTTTGCGAGGCTGGCATTCAAGTGCAGCATTCGGCATTCAGGTGCTGTATAAAAGGAGATTTCCTAGGGTCCTGGAAACAGCAATCAGGGGCAAATGTTACAAGTAATCAACTGGCTGAATGAGGGTTGCAGAAAACACTGGTTGAGTTGTGTCAGATAGTGAGTAGCCTTCTGAGAATCAGAGTGGCCCAACATTTAGCTGTTTGTTCAGCCAGGTCCTGCTGGCATCCCCCAGAGACGCAGAATCTTTCCACATATCTGAAACCTGATGTCATTCCCTGGTCCCAGCTTTGAAGTGGTTTGTGGGTCTGAACTAATGTTTTAGGGCTCTGACTGGAGCACTGGCCTCTGTGCTGTGGGTGCCAGATGTGCGAGTGCTGGGAGAAAGGGCAAGGGCGAGGATATGGTATGAAAACAAGACTGTGAATTTAAACTGTGATTATAATCATGAGACAGGAGGTCAGATTAAGGATGTACCAAGCCCAATACTCTCTATCCGGCAGCGGATGAGAGCAGATGCTTAGGGAAGAGCCCGACAACACAATGAGCGATCCTGCCTCTGCCAAACCTGCTCAGCAATTTTGAGATTATACAGGACAGCACTCAGCTAAAGAATAAAATACCCAGGAAGATCTCACGTCCTGGACATCTGCACAGTCTTTGTGGAAACAGGGCGATTAATTCTGTTCCCTCAGAGGTCAATTCAGGCAAAGCAATAGAGTTTGTCACGTTCAGGAGCGTGGGGACTTGACCGGGGAATAAATAACTCGCTGATGCTTAATATTTGCAAAGGAGCAATGGGTAGATGCTTCAAGCAGAGAGATGGGCCTGCTATTTTGGGCTGCATAGGCACAGCTAATGAGAAACCCATCCCCATTTCCAGTGGACTCTTCTTTAATATTCACAGTGTGTGCAGATCAGCAACTAACCACTCTTCAGTCTATTGCAGCAGAAGATATGGAAAATCAGAGCATGACCATTCAAAAAAGGACTCACCACTGTCCACTTTAGTAACATGGCAGAAGGAAGGTGAAGGGGAGAGATGCTTCTAGCATTTGTGTTAGAGCCTTTTGCAGTAGCTACAGTTCTGTGTGCTATACCTTTAAACGTATAGGGAGTGCATGGTGCAAAGCATGCTAGTGGCTTTGTGAGTTGCAGTTGGTACAGGATGTTATAGGAGAGGCGAGTGTTTAGTTTTCTGCTCCTTTGTTCCGTTTTTTTTTTTTTTGTGTGTGCATAGGTGGGAAGTTAGATATTACTCACGCTTAGGGAGAAATGTCTGCATCACAGTCAATGAGAGTTAAATCCTGGTTTTATTGCAATGGTTAAATGGAGAATGTGAGAAGTCGGTTTTGAAAAACAGAGCAGAAAACCAATTTGAGATTCCTTCTTGCTAACCTTGTACAAATATAATTCTTCTATACAAAGTATATTCATATCAAATCTAAAGCAAGACACTAGTGTGATAGTTTCCCCCAGAGCTCTGTCAGAATTTTTCATCAGCTGAATTTTATAAGTCACTGATATGTTTCTCATACAGAATTTTCCTTCGCCAGAGTCTGATAATTATGCTGACTGGTTTGGTGACAATTTCCATGGGGAGCTAATCTAAGAACACTGATATTCTTCTCACTTGCAACTGCAGTATGTTTTGAGACTGTAATGGAAGTACTGCTGCATTAAGCTAATACCTCTGCAGAGGGGCTAGTTGGAGAAAGCTGGACCAAGACATCAACTTTTTCCAGGTTATTTGGAGTTCAGCTTCACGAGTGAGTTGGAAGAGTGCCCTGAGGCTTAGGATGCAAGATAGCATATTGGAAATGATCTCATAACATCCTGCCTTGCTGAGTAAGGATAATGCTAAAGCAAAATAGACTTGAAGGAGAAAGGCAGTTACTTCGCTGTCTGGAATGAGAGTCACCAAATGTTTGCCAGCTTCTGCTTGTGGAGAAAAAGTGCTGCTGTCCTAAATAACCTTCTAATGACATCTATACAGTTTGGGAAGCAGAAGAATTGGGACAACCTTAGGAAATAGCATTAAACCAAATGCTTAAACAAAAAAAGAGAGAAAATTATTTTTAATATGAAGATTTCTTTGAAGTTTCTTGAATCGCCTTCTGAGATTACTGCCCTTATTTATCATCCTTACCCGGGGATTTTGCTCTTCAGTATTTTGAGCTCCTTCATGAACTCTGCTTTTTCAGCCAAGCATCTTATTTCTAAATAACAGAATATTAAGAGTTTCTAATTATTAGAGTCAGCACCATAAAACAATAGGAAAATAAATTGTAAGACGACATGAAGTAATTCAGTTAAGCATAATAGCCTTAGGATGAGTGAGCACTGAAGTGTTAGTGGACATGCAGTGATTCATCTGGCTGCTTTAGCAGCTACCATTCAAATTGAATTTAAATACTGTAAACAAAAAGTCTTTTCGTTGTATGCTTGGAACTGTAATACAGCTGCAAAGTTCCCGAGGAAAATGCTGCATTGCAGCTCTCCTTCTGCTTCGCAACAAATCTCTGCTGGCACGTAACATACAGAGGAGGAGCTTCAGCACAAGCAGGCTGTTTTCAGCTTCATTATGCAGATCAGCCGTCTCTATCATCCACATTATAAAAACATCTTTAACTTCCTTTGGGGATGGAGGAGAGAGAGAGTAAGGGAGAAATTGGGGTGGGGGGAGGGAGGAAAAAGAGGTCAGACTGCTCACACACTGATTTCCCCTGGTGTTATTGTTCCAATGTGTCCCAAAATGCAGCTTTTTTGCCTTTGTACAGATACAACAGATTTTGACATCCACATTGCTAGATTTGAACAATTGCTTATCACTAGGATTTAGCCTTTGTGGCTGTATTTTTGACAAGAGTGAAAGGAATATTCTGCAGTGCGTTATCCAGCAGGCAGCAGCAGCCCTTCCTATACTAGATGTTGTGATTTGTGCCAGCTGCTGACACAAGAGAAAGTGAAGCCCTTCCAAATAACCTTGAGAACAGAGCTGACCAGCAGCATCTCCCAGGCTTTTAAACATGGGAGGAGGGGTAAAGCGTGTGTGTGGGGGCGATTTAGGAATCCTATATTTACAGCACACATACTTAGTTAGGTGCCTCTCAGAGAATATTTCCTGGCTGTCTGTGGTTTCTTAGAATCCTTTTACAAAAGAAGGGAAAGCAAATTCTGCAGAAAGCTGCAGACTGTGCGGACAGCAGCCCTTGAACAGTCCCAGAGAACAGATTTGTGCACGTGGAATGATTTAGTGCTGTGTCATCTGATGTGAAAAATGGGATTTAGAGGAGAGTTCTGCATCCTTCTCAGCAGGGCCAGACAAAATGTCAGGGAGAGCACCAGGAACCTGCAGAACAAGATGTCCTGTGGGAACTCCCAAGGTCCCATCCTATCTAACTGGGACCACAGAAGATTATTCCTTGCAGCAAGAGCAGATTGAAAATAAAAATAGGGGAGCTACAAGAAAGCTTTTGCTATCAACATGTTATAGATTAATAGAGAATGCTCTGTTCCATGCTCTGTTAATAGAGAATGCTCTGGGAATGCATCCCATAAATCTCAAATACCTAAAAAGATGCAGATGGTAGGTTTTCTTTCTGGATTTCAAAAAAAGCCGGGAATGCAGGATGGGACTCTTTACTTTTTATTGGGAAGGGAAAGATCAAAACCCCCCAAACACACAAACAGCAATGTGTTATCACTATTTGACAGCAGTATTTTCAACCACATCCTGCATCTTTCTCTCCCCACAAATCACCTCTCACATTCAAATAACGTTAGGGAGACAGTCTCCTGGAAAAAGGCGATTCTCTTGCAAAAAGGAAAATGTGCAGCAAGAAGCAATCTTTAGAAGTGGGAGAAGGCGATTTCTCATGGAGCTTTTGTACTTGCCTGCTTTGCAAGCCAGGCCTCTTGCAGGCCCATGCGAGTTCTGCTCTTGCATTTGAAGCCTAATACTGAATCCATTACGAGCCGGCAATGAATTCCCAGTCGCTCCTAGGAGCATGCTCATGGCTCAGTTAACAAGGTTGAAGTTGCCCTGGCCCCAGGCTACATCTCCTGTTTTGGGGGGTAAATAGTACAAAGGTTGAAATCATTTTATTGTTTTCTTTGCCTGTCTCTTAACTTTTCATCAGGGATGCATCATTTTGCTACACTATTAAAATATTTACAGAATTGTTGGAAAACAGAAGGAACATTCAGACAAAATATTCATAATCTTCCCCCATAGATTCTGCATCCCAAACTGCTTTTAACAGAGCATTAATTAATTAAAGTACCTTTCTTCTTGTTTTTAAAGTGCCTGTCAGTATTGGAGTGCATCTGTTATTGAAATAGCAGCTCTGAAAGAGACAGCACAATTGTATAACATTTGTATTGTTTTAAAATCAAAAATAGAGAAAGAAACTGAATTTCAGCACTCTTAAGACTCAGCCTGCATGATGTAATTTTGATACCCAGGCTACACATTGCCTCTTCCCACCTAAGATATAAAAAGCACCTGGGTCCATCAAGCTTTTGGCATTTAACATGTGCAAGTGACAATGATGCTTGATCATGGATGGCACTCCTTGTGTAGGTAAAAACAAAAGCAATTGTTAAAATAGGACAAGAATTACAAAGTTATATGTACTTTAAACGCTTTCACATGGAACCCTGTAGCCTGACAAAAACATTGGTCAGCAGGTAAATACAAGAGGCAACAAATATGGTTAATGGCTGACTAGTGTTCAGGAAGGCAGCGTGGCAAAAAAAGGAGATGCATTTTTCCCAGAGGGTGAGATGGCTTTTGCTTGAGTGATTGATTCACTGAAAATCCAAGCACAGGTCAGCTGAAACTTTCCCCAAGTTTGTCATAAGCTTGTTGAAGTCTTCTGGCCAAAAATAGAAAAGAGAAACAAAAAAAATGTAGAAAATATTTTTAAAAGTTTGTCACCTTTTTAGTGATTTTACATAAAACCACTAAAATACCTATTGCCTACCATTTTTGCATTTTACTATGCATTTTACTATTGCATTTTTTTGCATTTTACTATGCATAACATTTTTGCATAACCTCAAGCAACTTGTTTTTCCATCTGAAATTTACCTAAGGAGCCAAATTATCAGCTTTTTTTTCATATTGCTTTGATTGATCCCCATCTGGTAGCACCTTATCTTCACCAGGAGAGAAGGCTGCAAAGAATGTAAAATCTATCTTCAGTCTTCACTTTGCAGTACTCAGAGGTCACTTGTTACTTGAGACTCGGTTGTTTTCATACTAAAAAGCATTGGATTTCTGAACTGCAAAAGGTAAGAACAAAGTCACTCTCATTAAGTTTAATGGGGATTTTAAACATATTAAGGTTTGAAATACATCATTTCAGGACCCTTCTAACTATTCTGTTCTGGGAAAGGTTAGAGATCTCTCTTCAATAATATTCAGAAGAACAGATAAATCCAGGCATGATGGTTAGCTCCCTAACATTTAGAGAAGGCTCCTTGCGTTGCCTCGCACTATGAGTGCAGCAGGCAGGGCCGAAGGGTGCTGTGACTGGGAATAACATCAGAGCTCTGAACAGAACTGATCTTCAAGAAGTGCTTTGCACCTTGAAGCCTTATTTTCTGAGGAAATAGGTGTCTTAAAGTGTCACAACTTAAAGGGGTGGAAATGGCAGAAACAGAAGAAAAAGATAGGATGACTAGACTGAATATTTTTCTAAGTCTCTATGGGAAAAATAATAACAAGTTTTTCTCACCTAGTAAATAGAGGAGAGACAAATAATGCCAATTTGATACTTTTTTAGAAGATCTAGAGCTGGGAAATATTAACTCACTAAGACTATTCTGATGAAAATATCTCAGCAGGCTGATTATTTTCAATTGCTATTGAAAGGTTAAGAAAACTAGATGTTGTACCTTCTAGAGGGCTGACAATTTATCTCAGGGTGGTTATTCACTTTCACAGTTGTATTTATAAGCCATTCTTCCTATTTTCTACAATCTATTTCTTATTGCAGTTTTTGTGGTCAGTTCTGTAATCCATGCCAGTGTTGGAGTCTGGTATTAAACAGTTATATCAGGCCTTGACCTTAAAACTTGGCTCCTCTGGGTTCACGGAGCAGCTCAGTTGATAGTGGGATCTTCCAAACATCTGCAAGAATCTGCTTGCACTGAAGTCAATGAAAGATTT
The DNA here is from genome assembly GCA_013389825.1 of Crypturellus undulatus. Lineage (NCBI taxonomy): Eukaryota > Metazoa > Chordata > Aves > Tinamiformes > Tinamidae > Crypturellus > Crypturellus undulatus. The sequence goes on along the minus strand of VWPW01021866.1, from coordinate 857,618 downwards.
CCCAGGAAATATCAATGTGTGTGAGATGACAGACCAAAATCAAGTGCTATTTAAAATCTGTTCTCCTAAATCCAATCCCATAATAAACTCTGAACATAAGAGTAAAGGACAGATTGCGGGAATATGTAGCTAGAACCAATATACAATATTTTTCCTAGCAAATTATTTACAGAACCATGTACAACTGAAGGGCCAAATAGCAAGTCCATCTCTTGTGGACATTGTAGAAAGAAAATGAATTTGACTTACTCAGTAAAACATTTTCATGGAGTGAGGAAAGAAAAATTAAAGAAATGCCAACCTATCATGCCTCATAACAATGTCGCCCTAGCACAACATAACCGTAGAATGAGACTTATCAGCCTGCAAGCTCAGAGTGCAAAATCCCTAAATATGTGGTGAAATTGTGAGAAACTTAAAACAGATTTTAAAAATAGCACTTGAATAAAGTAGGTCAGTACTGTCTTAACGGGATTGTTTCTTTTCATTGTATTTCTGCAAACTATTGTGGTCTTGGAGATTACAATTTGGGAGTTCTCTCCAATTGACATAAATTCTCAGCTAAATTTTTTAGGGATAGAACTTTTCTTCAGCATTCTTATATTAGGAAAATAAAAATAAATACCTTCAATGTTGGCTGAGGGATTGAGAATAATATACTTGTGTTTTCATTAATGTAGCAAGCACTGTGCTGGTCACTGTGGAATATTAAATATTGGAAATCAATAGAGTAGCTGTATATGTATAGTAAGCTTTAAGAGTGATTATTGATATCCTAGTGCTCTGCCTGTCTCTGTTCACCTACGCAAATAATGCTGATTTTAATATCCATAAATGTGTAATATGAACCAGCTGGCTTAATTAAAACTGCCGGGATGGAAAGATGGGTGCTGCGAGGTACTTCACCCAGGATTTGGGGTAGTGGGATTGGGCAGCGCGTGCAGAGCAGCTCTCCCGCAGCATCCCGGTGGGACTGGGCTCCAGCCGGGCAGGCGTGCGGGAGGGAGGCTGCCTGGCCACGCTCTGCTCCCTGCGGGGAGGATGCTGCCAGGAGAAGTCAGCTGGACACTGCTGCCCGGGACGACTTAAAAAGATGGAAAAATTCAATTTGGCCTGCACTACTAAGCAGCTTTGGGCTTGTCCTCGTTTGCCCTTATTGTACTTGTGTCTGTTCTCTTTATGTTCCCAGTTGTCATAGCATCAAAGTGCTTCACAGGCATAAATGAATTTTCCCTTAGAGGAAAATATCTTTATTTTTAGGGAACTGAGGAACATCAGGACGTACTGGCATAGCCCACAGTGGAATTTCATTGACTTCAAACTTACAAACATTCAAGCAGATCCTGAGTCACTGTTACAGCCTCATCTTGACCTAAAACACACATGAAAACTGTGATAAAGCCAGGAACTGAACCAGAAGCCCCCTGAATATGTGCAATCTGCGAAAAAACACATTGCCAAAGTATCTATTTTCAAAAGAATCCATGGCCAGTCTACGTGGTGTGAATTTTGTTGGGTATGGCAAATTTAATTGAGGAAAAATAATATTACTTAACTGTTTTTATTATTGTATTTCTGAAATGAAACAGTTTAAAGTATCCCTGAACAGGCTGTCTAAAGCCCCCTGAATATGTGCAATCTGCGAAAAAACACATTGCCAAAGTATCTATTTTCAAAAGAATCCATGGCCAGTCTACGTGGTGTGAATTTTGTTGGGTATGGCAAATTTAATTGAGGAAAAATAATATTACTTAACTGTTTTTATTATTGTATTTCTGAAATGAAACAGTTTAAAGTATCCCTGAACAGGCTGTCTAATTTTTCTTTTTTTTTTCAGTTTTATTTTTACAAACCTGTGAAGCACAAATTTAGTGAGCTGTTGCTCTTGGGCATCAAATAAAATATATTCTACCTAATAATGCTCAGGCTTCTAGGCATGGAATATTAAAGAGAAAAAAAGGTAAAAAATATTATTTCTCTCTTTCTTTCTTTCTTTCTTTCTTTCTTTCTTTCTTTCTTTCTTTCTTTCTTTCTTTCTTTCTTTCTTTCTTTCTTTCTTTCTTTCTCTCTTTCTCTCTTTCTCTCTTTCTCTCTTTCTCTCTTTCTCTCTTTCTCTCTTTCTCTCTTTCTCTCTTTCTCTCTTTCTCTCTTTCCTTCCTTCCTTCCTTCCTTCCTTCCTTCCTTCCTTCCTTCCTTCCTTCCTTCCTTCCTCCCTCTCTTCCTCCCTTCCCTCCTCCTTTCCTTCCCTCCTCCTTTCCTTCCCTCCTCCCTTCCTTTCTTCCTCACTTCCTTTCTTCCTCCCTTCCTTTCTTCCTCACTTCCTTTCTTCCTCCCTTCCTTCCTTCCTTTCTTCCTTCCTTCCTTCCTCCCTTCCTCCCTTCCCTCCTCCCTTCTTTTCTTCCTCCCTTCCTTTCTTCCTTTCTTCCTTTCTCTGGCAGGGTTTCTTCTGGTTATATTTTAGAAGACTCTCTCTTTAGGATGCTTCAGACTCATATGTGACTTTATTAAATTATGAAGTTCAATCATTTTATTGGCCTCAGATCAGGCACTACTCATGCACTTTTTTTTGGTGTTTGGTGTTTTTATAGTTTTTATTTGGTAGTTTTATAGTTTGCCATAACATAATGTATAATTAAATGAACTTCCTCTGCTATGTTCTCTCAGGCTGCTATTTAGAAACTGTACATTCACTGGATATCTATTCCACTGCTGTTCCAGCAGCCCCAGGTATGCTAAAGGAGAGATAATAGTGTTGTTATAGCTCAGTTAGGGCAAGACTTTGCAAACTTGAAAGGGCTCAATGTTACTGCATATAATAGGTAAAAGACCCTCCATTGAAAAGAGTTAATTTAAACTAACTGAAATTTCTATTTAAAACAATTCTCTGAACTAATAATGTAAAAAGAGGAAGCATGTGGTACTTGGGGATGGCACAGACTGCAGTGGTGCCCAAAGGCTTTTATTTTGGGATCCGGTAGGGGTGGCATGTGCTGAGCATGCCAAATAGGAAACCAGATAGGTTTTGATCTCCTTATAGGATTACCCTCTGATAGACCCCCCTAGGTGTGGTAGCATTACTGCAAATGGGTGGTCGACATGCAATTTCCCAGGACCAAGGTGCTGATATTCTTCCATGTAGCAACAGAGATATATGAAGTTCATCAGTATTTCTGCCATATTTTTCTTCATTATTTTTAAGACATTTTGAAATTAAGTAACAATTTAATCTGGGAACTATGACCTTTTCTCTCCATATTCGGGACTTGTCCTAAAGTGGGACACATACTGCAATGTCATTTGATCTTTTCAGTTGCTTTTAAACTTTACCAGAGGACGTTTATTTGGTTTCTGCTTAGGAGAACAGTAGTCTTTATTTTGTAAGCAGCTTTTGCCCAAAACTGTATAATTTTAAATAGCTGACTTTCTGAATTGTATCAGCATTTGTAAAAGTTTCTCCTTTGCTAGATATCTGCTAAAAAACTGTCCGGTATATTCTGGACACCTGCATTTTTGTTTCAGATTATCTTGAAAACTGCAAAGCTAGGGTAAAAGACCATTTGTGTATTTCAAATGGGAAAAAAAAAAAGAAAAAAAGAAAAGAAAAAGATGAAGGTTGTACTGACATATAAGATCTAAACAGATATACTAAATAAAATAGCCAGTGGATCCCTAGAGTCACCTTTGGCAACTGCTTTGTCCTGTATCCCTATGGAGATGTCCAGCTCAAACACTACATGCTATTGGTTTTGCAAGAATTTACGAAAAAGAATTCTTCGGACAGAGTTTTTCATGGAAGAATATAAAGCACCAGGACGTGCTCTCCTACAAAACAAGAGCTTCCAGGTCTCCTACCTTCCTGAACAATCACTGCAGTCTTTAAACAAAAGATAACAGTAAAATGCAGTATTTTATTGCCTTATTTCATATAGCCACAAGAGGGAGTTTGAAGAACACGATCCGTTTTGGAACTATCTCCCTCCGGTAGGTGCATAGTACTGTAGCTGTATTGTGAAACCAGTCATTTCACGAAATGACTGAAATTTTCATTCATTTTGCAAAATGACTTCTCCACTCACTCATTTGGTAAAATGACTAAAAGTTTTGCACGTTCTGTGAAATGACTGATGTACCGGGTATTCTGCTCTGCTATGTGGCTGTTTGGTTAACTTGGTGTATAGTGAAAAGGGGGGGTTGTCGGGGAAGGATTCCTTGCTTGTTCTGCAGTCGCTGCTGGAGGTGGCCCTGGATTCTTCAAGTAGTTTCAGATCACAATTTCACAAGAAGTAAGAGAAGTGCCCAAAGTACATGGTACTAAAGAGGAGTACTGTGCAATTACTGCTGGGAATGAAAAGACAAACCAAGATGCTCAGATCAGTCAAGACATGAATGCTATCTGCTTGCAAAGTAAGTTTTAAAGAACATTTTAAAGAAGTTTTGTTGTTGTTCTTTTAATCATTTTTACTTTTAGCTTTCTGCCTTCATCACCATTTATCTCTTTATTAAGATACCTGGATTCAGACTAAAGAATCATCTCCCATATACTATGTGAGCTTTGAAGACACATGAAATCCTCAGAAGGGCATATGTTTTATAGACCACGGTGGTTTTGACTGTTTATAACACATTTATTGTCTAAATACGAAAATATCACAAGAGGGACTGCTGAGCTCATCAAATCTTTTTTCTGAAGAAAAGAGAGAAGCCCGTGGATAAAAGTGTTGATGTAGAACAGGATACAAAGCAGGAAATTTTCATCATGAAGGCAAGCTGACCTCATTGATATGCAAGCTTGATCCCAAGGAAATTTCAGGTAGCTCACAGTGTACCATGACCACCTCACCAAGCTTCGCTTGTGTCCTTTGAGCCCTTCCTTTAGTGAGAACAACATATGTGGCGTCTCAGCTTTCTGCTATCTTTATCCTGCTTGATGCTCCTGAAAGTGACAACAAAACTGAGTTTACTACAAAAATCATCTAAAAACTAAAGTTTCTGTGATCTTAGCTTGCTGCATAGAGAAAGAAGACATCCACAAATCCAGGTCCCTTCCAAGCGTATATGAAAGATATGCTCCTAGCAAGGATAACAGACAGTAATTCATGGGTCTGGACATGGTGCTATTGTCCATGACTGCTAACTGTCAGTCTCGTATAAACTGCAAGCTGTAAACAGTTCAGTACTGATCTCAAATGTAGGCTTCCTTCAATCTCTCTACCACCAAGGATCATCAACTGCCTCCAGAGTGAACAAGATCTGCTTTCAGTGCTTAGCACTGTTTTTGCTGCATCAACATACACAGAAGAAACATTACATCTACCCTACATCTGACGTGGCTTCAGACAGCCAAACAAAAACTACCACTATAGCAAAGGTTAGACCTCTTCGTCTATCCCAAGCTCTGTCTGAGAGGCTTCATGCAGACCTATCAAATTCTCCATCCACCACAACCCCCAAACTAAGTGACCTTTCACTTCTGGAGCATCATCCCAACCATGCCCTGCACAATCCTTCCCCTAGATGCTTGCCTCCATCTCTATCAGCATAACCCCTATGAGGAGGAGGAAGGGGTCTGCACAGCATGGATTTTGCAGGCAGAACATCCAGAAAGATGGAGTCAATTAGAACTTCAGGTGAATGAAAAGCAACACAGATATCTTTTTAATTAATTTGAGTAACAAGTGGTTAGTCACATTACATGATGCTTCCCTACAATCTTCACTAACTTCATTAAAGGCCTTAAACTTTCTGCTGTTTTACCAAATGACTGAATGAAATGGCCATTTTGTGAAATGCATGAACATTTTAATCTTTTCCTCAAATGACTAGTTTCACAATATGACTAACATATAAAACTCTGCAGTCACCCATTACCTTTTCAGTAACATATACTTCCCAGCAAGGCCCATAGCTTCATTTTATTCATGCAGCACTGAGAGGAGAGAAGAGAAAAGCAAGAGAGACATGTGTTTTAAACCCATTAAGGCATTTTGTGCTGAATCAAATGAAAAATGTTCTCTAATGATACAATATAACATATCCTAAATTGGATTATAATATACAGCCTGCTTTATGGTATATATTTAACTACAGCTTTCCTTCTAGAAGGTACTGCCCGATTTCTCTGCAGTGACACGTTTTAAAATAAATCATCCAAGTTGGAGAGTTTTCTCATGCAGTCCTGTGTCTTCTAAAAGAATAGCTTTGATGCATGTTTTTGCTGTGCACTCCATCATAGGAGTGTAAATAACAGTTCCTTCACCTCTAGTCTTTTCCCCCACATTCCCACCTTCTTGTTTTCTTGAAGCAACTCATGGGTCAGATGTGATTCTCATAGCTGCAGTCTTTGCAACCTTTTCATTAACACGCCAATTCCACCCCATTCACCTTGCTTCTGTGCATTTTGTCTAGTTTTTTTTTTTTTTTTCATTAAATAACAATTCTGCAATTAGCAGCTCACAGCCCCATTTTGTCTATTTTTCTCCCTTCTTTTTAGAGAATGTAATTACTGCCTTTTTAACGTCCAGGTTACAGCAGCAGGGCACAGGAGTGCAGTGCATCAAGGCAGCTGTACTGATGCTGATGCAGAAGCTGCCTGGCATGGGATGCCACAGAGTGATAAAGGTTCATTATCTCATTTGTATTTGACATATGACCTTGAGAAATGTAAATGTTATATTTATGGTAACTCAAGACTTCATCCTGTCATTTAATTTGCACATTCCTCCTTCTCCTCCTTTTATTTTTCTTTTCTTTTTTACTGTAAAATTTCTATGAAAAAAAAAACACCACCAACAACAAAACAAACAGANAAAAAAAACACCACCACCAACAAAACAAACAAGCTACAGGTTATCTGAATTTAATTGCAACCGGAAGATGATACCCCAAAATGTTATACTATAAAAATATTATAAGCCTAGAGAACAGGTCAAAGAGAAAATTACTGAAGTTCTGGTCATCATGAAATAGAATTTTCAAAAATGCCTAAGGATGCTGAACACCTTAATTCCTACCTGTGCAGCCTGAGACAGTCCCAGAGGACCCGGTTCTGAGATCCTGGCCTCTGTAAACAGATTGTCTACAGATGTCTGTCAGGAAAACACTAAACTCTGGCACCCAAAATAGCCACTTCTGAAATTCTTGGCCTTAGGCAAAGGCTCCAAAACATCTCTCCTGTCTCCATGAATATTTTCTGAGTGCATCTCTTTGAGAAGGATGTTTGTGAGAAAGGGAAAAGTGGCTTTGCATTAATACTTGACTAAAAATATTTGGTGGCCTTTTGAAGCTCTCTAGAGTCATGCTGTGAGAAAGCAAAAACCAAACCAGGTGACTAGTGTGACCAGAAATTACCAGGCCATAGGAGGAATAAACAGCTTGTGATGACCCACTGACTGCAGGATGTTCCCATAAACCACTGACAGATTAGTGTTTATTGACAAGTAAATATGAAAAGTTTAGACTCTCCCAGTCATTTGCAAACAGAAAGAGCAGCTAAATATGTCCAACTCTTTGGTAGAAATGTAACCATGTTAACTGCTTAGCTGATCATAAATTTTAAGCATAGGAATGTATAAGTAGCTTAAACTAATTTTGAATTTCCTGATTAGCTGAAGTTTTGTCAGGAAAGCATGTTTTTGATCTGTGTACCTGAATGGAGGTAAGTCAGTTTATTCAAAAAAGCTGTAGGAAGAAGAGTATTAGCTGAAAAATCAGTTTGTACGTTCAACATGCTGAGTCATAAAATACCTTTAAATATCATAGCATTCAAAATATTTGCAAAATAGCATACAGCATACAAACACACAGTTGTTTCTTTTTCTAGATAGGAGACTGAACATTAAGGGATCTAGAAGCTAACGGATAATTGTCAGAGTGCTTTCACTGGAACTCATCCTTTTTGAAAAGTGGGAATTGGAAAGAAAAGCATCAATACATTGAGCTGTTAAGCAGTCATATATACCTTAATGATTTCATGGCACCACGCTCACCTGTACTTTTTGCAGGATCAATCAGATGTGATATCACACCAGTTAATGCAAACAGTCTTGAATCTTTGTCTTTATTACAGATGTTTGATACCTTAAATGCCCAAATTGTTGCTTCTGCATTTTATCCACCCTTGGAAAATACTTTGTTTCATTTCAACAAACAGTCATAAAGGACTTGATGAAAAGGCATGCCAGATTAAGAATAAATTTGAAAGGATGGTAGCCAAGAGTAAAGTAATTATTGTCAGCTGAGTCCAAGCAATCCAGACAGCTTACGTATGACCTTGTCGTAAAGAACTAAATGGAACAGGGCTAAGGAACAATGTGTTTGTGATTGATTGATTTAATCCTTCCTCTTAATTTCTGAATGGAGTCTGAGAGGTTAGTGAGCAATCCTTTAATTTCATTAACCAGCCACTTTGGACACTGACTAGAGCCAGTTTATTTATTTCTCATACCTAAAATACAATGATATTCAGATATCTGGATTTATCTGTGATAGCAATGCTTTTTTTCATTACAGATTGCTATTTTATTCCAGTTGTTACCTCCATGCTTAAGCCTGAATTGCAGTGCAATTTGCATGTACATCCTGTAGACTGATTTCATTTGAAGCTTGACCCTGTGACATCTCCACCAGGTAATGAGGGCATTCATAAACTAAGGTTGTTGCATCTGAAGGGATAGAACCCTCAGTTTTAATGCAATTTGTTGCATTACTTTTTTCCAAAAGCCCTAAACATTTGCAGTAGTGTGGATTTAAAGATACATTATTTTATTACTTGTAATATAGCAATAATCAGAAATCATACGTTGCATTTTGTTATTGTTGCTGTAGAATCATCTACAAGATGTGGTAAACATCCTAAAGATCTTACCAATAGGCCCAATAAGAAAACAGTGGTTTGTTTCATGAGAAGTTCTACTTTGTGAAGAAAGAGAAAGGTTTGGTCCAGCAGGTGTTCGTTATACAATGGAAATTAATAACACGAGGAGAAGACAGGAATTTTTCACATTAAAAAAATAGCCAGAACATAACATTTTGACTAATCTCTTCAGACTTTTATTCTACGTTACTCATGTTCATACTGATTCTTTACAAACCATGACCTTGTCTCTTCTCTATAAAAGCATACGCACTTCTTTTCCCCCTCACTTTTGGTTAGGAATTTCTTGATTTTGTTTCAGACTGCCTTGGTTTCACTCTGTATCAATGACCTGCAAGCATTATTTCAGCTACTTTTTCTACATGAATAATTTATAGTTCTACATCTGTGCTCTGTGCCTCAGTTTTTCTATCCAGGAAATTTTGCCTCATCTAGTTTTCTCAAGTTCAGAGGGAGTGATTCTGTTCCTTCCTACTTTCTCCTATTGAAGACTTTCCTGTTTTGTAGGCCTGGTTTTGCAGTGGGTTAAGTTTGAGTTGTCTCTTCCAGCCTTATAGCTGCATCATAAAGATTTTTTCTGCAGAACATCTTCAAGTTACAAACTTTCATGTCTATCTACAGAAATCACGCTCTCATACAGATGCAAAAACAAATTAACTACTGAAAAATCTTTTTACTTCAGTATCAACTACTTTTAGTTTGGCCCTTCCATACCCTTTTGGAGTCCTGTAGCCATTTTGCTTTTCCCACCTCCATGGACGGTCTTTTTCACACCAACTATTTGCTTTTTCTTTCACTTGTTTGGGGTTGCACACTTTCTCATGCATGATCATCAGCATGTTAGCATGGTTTAGGAGGACTGAGATCTAAAACACCAATACAGGGATGTGTGGATGACACCTTTGGCTTTGGTCTTGACCTACTTATCACTTTTTTTTAATGATTCTGTGATTTTGAGTTGTAAACTCCAGCTCTGTTGTTTACTGTTCCTCTTTAGAGAATGATGCATTTTCTCATTTCACATGCAAAATTAGCACAAATCCCAGATAACTTGCTCAGACTTCAAAGGAGAGTGAAAAGCTATACTTCAAGTTTTTTTTTTTTAATAACATAAAGGGAACCTCCATACATACCTTTGCAGACAAATGTGTGTTTCCTGAAAATTCAGATTAAAAATAAATATATAAATAAATAAAAGCTGGGGATCAAAATGGAGATCCCAACTTCTTGGAAAATTTAATGCTTCACCATAGTTAAATATGTCAAGTGGAGGCGGTTGGTAAGCTGATTTCCACGGGGCAGGTGGAGACACTACATGTTCTTTTGCATCCGATGACCCCCAAGTGAAATGTGCAGGAAAGAAAGTTGCCAGGGCAGCGTTTCTGCCTGAGGGCCCTTTAATTGCTGAGGAAATACTTTAGCTCTCTTTCTTCTACGGCTCTGCTCTCTCATCGCAGCGCAGGGAGGAGCAGGTTCTGTGTGAAGATGAGGCTGTTGATTGGGTCTGTCCAGTGTGTGGAAACGAAGCCCCAAGGAAACCCCTCCATGCAGACTCTGAGCTTAGTGAGGAGATGCCGGGGCTCCTCGAGGGAGCACAGCTCTTGCATGGCCTCTGCGGCATGAGCAAGGCCTGTACATGCTAAGTGCCATTTTCCAAGGCCTTGGCTTATGATTTATTATATTTGCATTTGAGACAAAGTAACGAACGATGCAGAAAAGCTAAGCAGGGGTTGTGTTGCCTGCTACGGGCATTTCCATTCAAGTTGCCACAGTTCCTGCCTCTGGGCTGAAATAACGCTTACAGTCATGCCAGCATGGATGGGTTTGGGCTCAATTTATAGATTGTGTGTAATTTCCTGGGGCTTGAGCCTGCCCGTGTGCTCCACAATTCTGGGGTTGTTAATCTTGCTCCATAAGTGCAGCTGATATTAGAAGGCCAGTAAAAACAAGTAAGCAAAAATAAAAAACAAACAAACAAACAATAACAAAAAACTCAACATAAAGCAAAAAAAGAAACAAGAAAATACACACACACAAAAACCCAACCCCAAGCAGCTAAGCCAAGTGTGGGCTCAGCCTGACTTCTGAGACCAGGCAAGTTTAACTCCTATATTATTTACAAGGATTGATATTGTATTATGTACAAGGATTGATAACATTGGACTCAATGCTACCCCAAACATCAGCTGAATATATATACTGAGCTTGGACCTCTTCTGCAACAGTATAAATACCTTGACCATTGCCTGACTGCACTCTATCAGGGGTTGAGGTAGGTTGGAAACTTCACAGGCCATCAAATTCGGTGCTCATCTGTCCTCTGAGGGCAGCTACGCTCAGGGCATGGGTCTACCCTATGCGTGTTAGACAAGAATTAAGCTTATTTAACAGCTTGACCTTCATCACAGTCCTTCTTTGGCAAAAAGATATAACGTGATATATCTATTTCCTAATGTGAGCTGTAGTAGTAATTTGTAAATCCTACAATTTTCTGTTTATCTGGAATGTGGATGCAATAACGCAGGGATTTCAGAAGACAGATCTACAAATGTATAATTTGTTGACCTTCAAGCTCATCCTGAAGTTCCCTGTGCCACAACATGAACAGAAAATCTCAGGTAATGCCTTGGACTATGATGTGTCTCCTTTTTTTTTTCTGGCTATTCCTTGCACTGGAGCTTTTCTGGGTGAATCCATCTGAGATGACTCCCTGCTAAGGCAAATGACAGGCAGAGTGTTCCCACCACCCACCCTTCTGAATTTGATATCAGTTTCCCTTTTTCTTCTTTGTTTGTTTCTTTAGGTGATAATCATAGAAAGCCATATGATAGCCTATGACACCACAGCTGTTTGCAATTTCACTTCTTTATGCAAGTCTACTGAGACTCTGGCAAAAGGAGAATTTCACAGCCATCAAGTTTCCCAGTGTACATTAGATTTGAAAACTATTTTCCTTATCTTTTCATAAGCTCTTTAATTTAGGAGAGGTGAGAAGAGATGTACGAAGTTACAGATTATTTTGTAATTTATAGTTAGTTTTGAGTAATGTCGCATTAAAAATTAAACTCCTAACATAAATGGCACATAGGCAAAACTCTGCATTTCTATTTGTATAAAATTTATACTAACTAACTAACTCTTTCATTAGCCCTTATGGTGTCTAAAGCACTGGAGTTCAACTGTTCACAGATAAAAGCTGTTCACAGATACTTACATATCATGAACTTGGTTCAAATACAATTTCTCAGAAAGGGAAAAAGAAAAGAATAACTCAAGAAAAAAGAAAAAATGGGTAGAAGAAAGTGCTACAAGAAGTAAAACACAAGTTTCAGTAGCTTTAGAGTAGAAAGGCTGATCATGCTCATGACCTGGATATAACCTGTTATTGTGGGGTTTTTTTAGTGTTTTTTTAAGGATGTGATGTGATATGAATCCATACCCATCCATTCCACTCTCACTTGAATTGTTCCTGTCTAGATTCAAGAATAATGCCTAATCCTAGAGTTTATGATCACAAAATCCATTTTCTTCCCAAATCACTTTGATGTGTAATGAACACTTCAGTTCACAGTGGCCATTTTCTTGGCTTGGAGATTTTTACAGCAAAGTTATGGAGTTGTAGCCAAGTCTATTACCTGACTCTAGCTGACTGAAGAAAATATATGGTTATGTGTAATCTTGATGAAAAATTTCTTTACAAATGGCAGTATCTCAGATATGATGTCCCCTGACCTGTGGATGCAATTTGACTGAGGAATAGAGATATGAAGCCATTTTTAAAGTCCCTCAACAAATGAGGAGTACGAGCAGCCACAGTGCGTGAAAGGGTCAGCTAAGTACCTGCAACAGGTCAATTGCTCTTCTGTGGCGCTGTGGGCTCTACTGCTTAAGAGCAGCAACAGAGAACATTAGGAGTTATCTTCCCTTGGATGAAGAAAATAACTCAATTTACTTGTTAGGAATGAAATTAGGATGACAGTTCAGGAGCTGAAAGCTGTCTTCCAGGGGAAGATGAATGAACATCTTGCAGTATTTTTGTAGGAGAAGAATCAGTTAAATTAATTAGAGAAAACATCTGATAACTAGACTGGGAAGGCAGTACTTGATAGAGTTCTCTGTCAAACTTCCAACACCTTATGCTTCCTAAAGCATTGATTTTTTTCCCTTTTTAAAAAAAAGTTGTAAGAATTCAAGCTTAAAAATATATCAGGATGTCTTATTCTAGACACACAGGCAGTATAGTTGATTTTCTGACTGGGTCTCTGTTGTGACCCTTGTTAGACTTTGTATTTATTCTTTGCTCCGGAAAGGAAATGGGTCTGAGTAGTCAACCACACGTCAAACATTCATATGCAATAATGAATGCAAAGCAAGATTTGAACGAGAAATAACATCTTTTACAAGAGCAACTCACATAGTGGGAAAAAATAGACAAGCCCATAAGCCCTTCTTCAGGTCTGAAATAGAAGCAGTTTTCTTCAAAGCTAAACACAGGCTGAGAACAATTATTCTAAGTTTAATTAGATTGTTAATCAGTTGGGCCATCTGAGCAAAAGTAGGTAGTTGGAAGAAGAGTTCTTTATGTGAAATTTCTGATCTTTATTTCTCATTAAATTACCAAATCTTAAATAGAAGAAAAAAAGGAGTATGATGAATTTCTGAACCGTTGTTAGGATTTTCTGACTTAATTCACCTGTTTTTTTGTTCTGGACTTTGAGCTAGACTAAGGGACCTTGGCCATCCAAGCATGTGTTAGGATAAATGAACTATCAATGTTCAAATGGAATTACATCAGAGATACCGAGGGGAGCAATGGCTGGACATTGCCTTCAAACAGTAGTCTCTAAACTACCTGTTAGTCATTGGACATGTGAAAAATGAACTGTAGAAAAAGAATTGAGTTGTGGCCTGTGAGCTGAGCTGTGTGAGAGGCCGGGGGGGTCACCTGGCTTTTTGCAGGAGGAGCAACAAAGATGCTGCCAGTAGCTGTGTTCAATTTGTTTGGACCCACTGGAAGAAGCAAGACTCTAGGGATTCTCCTGGGGAAGAAAGTGGAAGTTTTGGCACAGAAAATTGGAAGTCCCCGTCATGTCACGAAAAAGACGAAACAGAGACTGTGGACAAGTCTCCCTGAGTTGGAACAGAAGTAACTGTTGGTCTCTGCTACCTCAATACTGTATGGATTGAATTGCATGGGATATTTCTCTCTCTTCAACTTATGAATCCTCACAGCGCTGGTGTGAGGTCAGTATTATCCTCATTTTAAGGATGAAGAATTAAGATTCATGGTGAGGCTCTTCCTTGTGATGTACTCATTTACTCAGAATCCTAATATGTGCGCCCTAGGCCTCTGCTGCTGTTCCCTCAAAAACGAGCTGTTCTCATTTTCAGTCAAACAAAACTGAAATGGATGCAGCTGGGTGAATAAAATAATGCAGAGGACCGATTATAAGGCAGCGGACTCCGGAAGGAGAAGGTCACGTCCACAGCAAACAAAGACACCATCCTGTGACGTCCAAAAAAGTACAAGGGGCAAAATATCTGTCCTTCTGTGCAGCAGTGTACAGCTTCCTACACGTGTGCTGTGAATATATGCTGTGCTTCCCCTTCCGTCATTTCTGCTTCTGTGAGGCTTACTGCAGCCTTGCTGAAGCAATTGCTTTGTTGCGCCTTTCAAATCCGCTTTGCATTTCTCTGGATGCTCAAGCATGCAAAAGCACGTCCCTAAGCCACAGTAAGTGCCCACTGTTCTTTCTTGCTCTTGGCTCTGTAAGTGCTGGTAAGTGCTCTCAGGACCATTTAAGAATGGGAATACAGGTCTAGTTCTCATTCTCTTATCACTGCCTGCATGAACAGTATCAAAGAAATTACTTTATTATTTCTGAGGCTTATTTTCAATAAGTCATTACTATTTAATACATAGTAATAAGTCATTACTACAATTATTTAATATGCAAAATCTTTTAAATTTTATATTTACAGAAATCTTGAAAAGCTAATATATTTCTGCATTAAAGTAAGTAGTCCTTGTTTTACTGCTGTTGTTCATATAGTCTGTACTTGAAAACAATTGTTCTCTCTTTAAGGTAGTGTCCGAGAGTCTAAATTCAATAACTTCTCATATGTGAAGATTGAACTTTAAGAGGCAAGAAGCAGTGAGTTTATTTTGTGATGTCTTCACATCGAAGATAAAGAAATAAGTGCAACTCTCTCAAATACAATGTACTCATGCTTTGGTGGAGGAGGGCTATCAAAGCCCTCTAAAGAAAACCAAACCACAACATGTTTTCTGTCTGCATCTTGGACTTTGCTAGACTCTGTAGACTTTTGATCTTTACATCTGTGGAAGCAAAACATTTGTAGCTTAAAAGCAACAATTTTTCATTAGACATTTTTGTTATCTGCTGACTATTCTTTACTATGTTTTCCCTTTATTTTACCATTGCGTATCCTCAAAATCCACAAAGAAATTCAACACCTGGAGGTGTCTTTAGAACAACCTGACTTTTATCTGAATAGAATGATCAACAAGAAATGTTTGGGCAGCAAGCAAACTTACACTTACCTCTGTTCCATAACGTAAACTAAATTCAATTAATCAAAAATGATCTTTGAACTCTAAGAGATTCTTTAAATAACTGTTTTTTTTATTGTCTATTAAAATTTATGACAGAAAAGTGATCCACTCTTAGACTTAGATCTTGTTTGCCAAGTTTCTGACCAGATCAATACTTTAATTTTGTAATTTTGAAGAATGTCACTATAATTAGTAAAATAAAACATAAACAATGCACTGAATGCGCTGAACAAAGCATTCTAAATAATATATTAAAGATGGAAAAATAAAACTAATGCTGTAATTGGGCTTATCACTTAGAACACTGGAACCATGGAAGAAAATTGGTAGCCTTTGATAAAATTGAGGAAGTTTATTGTAATTTCATTGGACCAACAATTCTACAGGCAGTCTTTCTGGCATCATGGAGAGTAAAAAAAAAAAAAAAACTATGTAAGGAAGTTGTTTTGATTTGAGACATTTTCAGAGGGCTATTTTAATTTAATTAATGAAAAATCATAGGTTAATTGCCTTCTACTTTAATGTGAGGGTATTATGCATGCAGGCATATTTTATTTATATCTTGACTGTTTGATGTACACAATCAATTCAAAAAGGGATAATGAAGAAGTGTTCCGCCCTGTGTAGAATAGTAATTAGGGACTCTAGTGCAGATTTTTTTTTTATTATTATTATTAATTGTGCAGTTCTGTAAACGATTGACATAATGCTGAGAAAAGCATTTGTCAAATTTTGCTGTTCTCTTATTCTCTTGCTTCTTCTTATCCCTTCTACCCCCACTCTGTCTTCCATTTAGTCAAAATGAACGGTATGGCATTATCCCTCATGCCTCAACATCGTTCTGACTTCATATGGCAGATGTGTAATAGTCAAAAAGACACCAAGGAAAAGTTGCACCCTTCAATAGCCTGTGACATGAAAATAGAAATGTCCAGAATAGAAATGTTAAGGTTTGTGGATTTTGGATGAGTTTATGAAACATGCTAAGCTATAAATAAGGTGGTGTACCTTAAAACAGCAGGGATGTATTGGTCAGAGATATCACTGTGGCAACAGGAATACCAGTTCCTTCGAACACGTCTGTGCCATGTTCAAGTCAAAAGGAGGAGGGAGGTCATGGAAGTGAAAACTCTTTGTTTCTGTTTTATCAGTTTACAGGGCAGACAACAATGGCAGAGGACGACACCACTTTGCAGACGAGAATTTTCTGATGTATGACTTGTCCCTGATCCAATTACTGACTTTATTTTTTTAGAAGAAAAGAAGAGATACCTAAATTGCACTGAGGTATTTCTACCACTGTTTCCTTTTTGTTCTTTCCCTTTCTTTTCTTTCCCTTCTTGATTGTATGTCATTTTCAGTCTTCAGCAGTACCTCATTTTCCAGATAATTCAAAATTATCACGTCCCATTGGGCAAGAAGAAACTTTTACTTGTACATGGTACATCTTACAGTAACAGCTTAGCATCTCACAGAGGATAATACTCTTAAAGAAACACCTGTGAAGTGAATCTTTGATCATTTTATGCTGGTTGATTCCTAATGTAGATGATAGAAGATTTTGCCTTGAGCTGAAACACCTAGAGGTTTCACACCTATAGTTAGTTTATCCACCTCCCAGATTCTGTAAATGTCTGTCTGAGTGCTGGAGAATGGAAGACAGAAGGGTAGAGGAGTTATGGGAGTACACATGCTCTACATAACTCAAAATTAACATGCCCCGTGGGACATAAAGGAACACTTCTAACTGTACATGCTACCTCTTACTGTACACACACACGCGCATACCCTCCTTTCCCTTCACTTGGTTAATACTGGCCCTCTCAGCTTCCCTGACAGCCTTGCTATTTAAGGACTAAATAAATTGACAGTGCTTTTAGGAAAGGTTATCATAAACTTGAGGATTTTGTGGCTTTGTGGTAACTAACTGTGTTGCTGTTATATGATGGCAAAGAGATGAAAATGTGGGTGATTCTGTAGTTCTATATATGCACATTCTTGCAGTCACAGTCTCCTTTTCCTCATCAAGCAGGAGAAGGAACATAAATTATCTTAATTTGTATCAGTTCCCTTGCTCAATAGACCCTCTCCAGGGGCAGCAGGCAGTCAAAGTATCGTGTATAGAAAGGACATGGATGCTGAGATCACAAGTGATTTCGAAAATACTGTTCTTTTCCCAACAGAAAAAAAATATGCTTTGTTTGATTCTTGTGTTTTGTTTCAACACTGCAGTATAATCAATTCCACATACATGATGAGCTTCTTTTAACTACTCAGATCCCAGAGGAAGATCCTCTAGTTTCATTTGGCTTTTCTTAGAATAATCTTAGTCTTCACAATAAGATAATAAAATCTTGTTAATTCATACTTACTAGGCTATTGTATTTGAAAGATTTCAGATGCCATAAATAAAAGCTTAGCTCGGATTTTTAGCTTACCTTTATAAGGAAATAACTAAAGCTTTTTACAAAGAGAGCTGAAGCTTGAAAATCATTCGAAATAGTGTCATTCAAGAGCAAGTCCACTGTTTTGTCCTGAGAATAAACAAATAAGACATGTTAAACAAACATTAGCAGTGAGGAAATCTAAAGCTCTATTAATATTATATTACCAACACTGATTTTTTTTAAGATGGAATGTGATCATTTGCTATATTGTAACTACAGTACATAGATAATAAAGGTACTGAATTCAATACATAAAGTTGCTGAATTTCTCTGTATTCCTAGCTTTATATCTTTTCCTTAAAACCAGTTATTTTATAGGAGGCTTCATATCTGATGAGCATATATTTCAATAATATAGATTTTGATTTCCTGAATTCCTGACTGTGTAAAGTTTGCATGTTCCTTGTAACCAATATCAATCACCTCTTGATTGGTATTCCAATGATGAGAATATGAATTTCAAAGCCATGCCCTCATGTGTCTAACAATTTTGTTTAACAGCTTAGGCAAATCCCTAAAATGCTAGATATCTATTGTGCCATCTATGAAATTTTTGGAGTTGTAGTGAGGCCAAATAATGGACATGAAGAGAGATTAATATTGAATATGGAAAGGCTACCTTCAAAGGACCTAAATTACAGCCTAGTCTGATATAAGATCACCTAATCTTCTAAAATTGTAGCAAATTGTTTTTTGGTTTTGCCAACCCTTTCTATATCAAATGAAATAACTGCTGCTTGAGATGCAGCAACCAATTTTGGAAGATCTACTACCTTGATTTAAATATACAACAGGGAAGCCAAAATATAGCTAACTTGCCTCAATGATTGATTCCCTTTAGTTTTAAAATTATCCTAGATTTTACTCCAACAGTGCATTTGTTCAGCATTAGCACCATCTGACTTTTGCTGTATATTTGTCTTATTTACCTAAGTTTACTAATCTGAAATTTGCAGCTTTTTTGACTATTTTTTTATCATGTCTCCTCCTGAATTGTATACTAAACTGAGCACCTTTAGCTTCTCATAGGATTCATGTTTTCTAGTCAATTAAACGATTCTTGTCTCCCTCTCTTGACTTTCTTATATGTGATGGAACCTAGAGACAGTTATTGGTTAGAGGATTACGCTAACGACCTCACTGTGGTATAAACACCCCCAAGTTTCTATCTGACATTCCCTTCGTCACTCAGGAAAGGTCCATACTTACTCTCTTCTCTGTCATAAGGCACTGTGTCGATTCTCCTGATCCCAAAGTCCTTTTCTGATCTACCTTTCTGTCTCACAAATACAGCCTACAGTCCTGCTTCTTAGACTCAGTTTTATTAGAACACATAAATGCATAATGCTGAAATAAGCCAGTTCTCTGGAACTGATCTATCCTTTTTAACAGGTCTATCAATTTTTATGTCATTGGCAAACTCAGCCTTCAGTGATTTAAGATTTTCTTCTAGACCATTGAAAATAGTAGTGGACTAAGAAAAGACTCCTTCCTAGAAATATCCCCAGTAGATCATGTCTTTCTATTTTAAGATTTACAGATTTACCACTTTTCAATCTATTTAATGTGCTGTAGATGGAACTGACCAGAATTTCAGAAAATAAACTTTTTAACTGAAAGTCAAAAAGAGAACTACTAATTTCAGCAAAATGAAGCAAGACTAAGTCAGATCCTTTGCAGAGGCTAAAGTATATCTATCCATTGGACAGCCAAACTGATAATCTCATCAAGAAATGCTAAACTTTGCCTGACAGCACCTATTTTCCATCATAGATGTGAGTGTCTCAAATAACTGTTTCTCACACAGACCTATAACATTTCAAATGGGATAGACTCCAACCCCAATAATATGTGCATACAGGAAGGATGATTGATTTTGTGGAAAAAGGAATAGAAATATTAGGAAGAGGACGGGAAACACAGATCTGCACTGGAACAGAGAAACAGCCTGATAAGTAGGAAGTGGGTCAAAGAAGGGAGTGAGTCAAAACAAATGAACAAACAAACCAAAATAAAACCAAAAGCCTTTCTGGCAGGTTTATAGCTGCTGTGGAAGACAAAAGAGCTGTCCAGAACAAGGCAAGGAAAAGTTTAAAACACTGCTTTCTGGGGACAGAATATAGCAAAGGAAGAGCTGAAAAAAAAGGCTGTGAGCTCTCTGGGCTTTGCTTAGAGGGCGAAGGATTGATGGGGTTGTGAACTGTTCAGAGGGGTAGGTGTCGTGAGCTGTCCCGGCTCTGGTAATTAGATAGGTTCAGCAGTCTTTATGAGTGGCTTACGTTTACTGATTAATGTTCCACTTGTGCACAGATGTGATTTAGCTTTCTGCTGAATAAACACAACATGGGGATGGAAAGGTGATAACTGCCATACTCAGCAAAAAAGAAGGAGCCTATAAATATGCCAGTGGGTCAATAGAAGTGATTTCATTCTGCCTTCACAAGACTGCTGATGAAGTCTGACAGGGAGCTCTACTTCATTAATGCCTCACAATGGTGAAGAAAGCCTGAAGGGCAAAAAGAGCCACCTGCAGCAGATTGGAGCCTGGGCTGCAGCTGCCAGGGAGCAGCCAGGGAGGAATGAAAAGGGCTGCAGCAAGGAAATAAAGAGGATATCATAGGCGGAGAGGGGATGTTTTCTCTCTAGCCTGAAATGGCTGATAGGGGAGGTGCGGAGCTCGGGGCGCAGAGCGTAGATGAAGCCGTAGCGCCGATGGGAAGCGATTCCGTGAGGAAGGCCTGACCATGAAGTGTCGTTGCGGTTAATACATTGCACTGGGCAGTATGCGCTGGAGATGGGTAAATGCAGACAAGTTTAATGATTTGTTTAAAAAAATGGGAACACCAACACAAGAAAAATTGTCCACAGGTCATTAAAAAAAGCACTTGAGAAGTATTAAATAGTCTGTATATCCTGGAGAAATATTGTTATGCCTGTTCTGCTTCTGAAATCCTTCCTGCAAGCTTCAGTAAGGGCTGCTTTCTCTACAAATTTTCCAGCCTCCAGAAACTAAAATCCCTTTCTTGTTTGGGAGGAGCATGTGACTGAGTAACCAAAAAGTGCAAGGGGTGAATAAAGACAAAATGGGGATGGCCGCGTACTGAACACCAGCTTCCTGAAGGCCACCCATGGAGCTGGTTGCAGTTGCACTCTGGTGACCTGCCCTACTGCATAACAAATTAGGGAACAGAAAATAGTCCCCACGGTCAATAGGAATCACTGAGATTTCTTGTAGAGTTGTGGGTCAGCAGCCACAGCGGCGCTGACGGAGAGGCCCTGTCATGTTGTGATGCCTTGGGTGGAAAATGTTCATCAAGTGAACAGATAAGAACAGGACAATAGTCAGGACCTCAGCAAAAATGCCTGTGCCCTGATTCCTGGGCCTTACACATTCAGATCCACTCCTATATTTTATGTGGGCACAAATTCTGCTCTCTGCATTACCCTTAGGAATATTTGAAACTTGCTGGCTTTTATGAGATCAGATTTATACACGTATTACTTTTCTCCCACTCATCTCCCTTTCTTTATAACTTGATCCTGTCTCTAACCACTGGTCTTACCTGGATTATTGGAGAGTCACCAGTGCCCTACCTGTTAGATGCCTGCTTTATTTTATTTTTATTTTTTATTTGTTTCCCTACTGTGTTCCTATCCTGCATGCACAGTGGCGTGAAGGAGATACAGCCAGATTGCTTACTGATCTTTTCAAATGCTTTCAGAAAATCCTAGGATTTCTTTTTCTACTTTTAACCTGCTGGGCTGTTTTTCTCCATCACTATGGTTTCTGTATAGATAATTATTACTTCCAGGCAGAAGTAAATTACTGACTTTCACTAACTGAAAGATCTGAACTTTCAGAAATGTGTTTCAAAGTGGTTTTGTTCTGTCTCCAGCACTTGTAACCAGACAGAGGCAAAAGCTGAATATATCACCTGTGGTACTTCCAGTTTCCCACAGAAAAATGTCACTGTTTTTATACTAGATTTAAAATGAGATGGCCTGCCACAAAGCTGACTTCTTGAGGTGAAAGAGAAAATCTTTAATATAAATATATTACACTAGAGAGGAGGCCATTGAACGTATTTTTGTACAAGCAGTTTGGGAGATTAAAATTAGAGGCACTTGGAAAATATTCATAATCTACTGAGGGCAGAGATTGGTATTATATCGCCTTGAATCCTCCCCAGCTGACTATTCCTCTCTCAGCTATTCAGTGACTAATGACATATTCAGATGACACAGCTTGAGCTGCAAACACTTATGAGGATGGAGAAGTCAAGAAAAGGAACTTAGAAAAGCTAAAAACAGACCAAGAGCAATCACCAGGCATGAGGATCTGCTACTTCCTTTGCGGGAGGGAGGAACTAAATCCCTTTGCAGGAGTGTCATTCCCTGCTCCACTCTGAGATTGAGACTTTGTACGGAAAAAGGTTGAAATCCCCAGGCTGAACACAGACTCCTATGCCCTGCATGTAAAGAGGCTGCTGGACTGCTAAAGAGTTATTGTGGGAGAATTTCCTATGGTTTCTAGCCTACGAGCACAATTTGCAGCATCTCCAGTTGTGTCAGTACCTATCCTTAAGGTCCCTGTGCTCTGAAGGACTGATGCCACCTTTGGTGCGACCCTAGTCCCCTGTGATCTTTTCCTTTTGGGCTTTCACATGGCAGTGCTAATCAAGGCACCTGAGAGCTCCTGCTGATGTAGACAGTATTTGACACAGACACCTGGTGACACACTGAGTGCACATCCCCGTACATGACGGAGAGGCATTGAGGCAAGGCACATGAGAGGGGTTATGGGCTCTCTAGGCTCTTCCAGGTGAGCTGGCAGATCTGTGCTCAAGGGAAAGTACCTTTTTCCACAAAGATCCTTCTGCTTCCCTCAGAGGAAAGTCCCGGAGCCGAGTAAGTACAGCAGTCCTTGGCAGCATGGATCAGCAGAGTTAAGATTCATATTGACATTAATGAACTTCAACATCTGGCTGACAGCTTCAGTCTTCTTTAGTAGCCTTCAGAATAAATCTTTCAGAATGCACAGCAGCTAGGCGAAACAGTAGTAAACTCGATTAAATTAAAGAAGCCATCAGTGGTCAAGTAACGTTATGAGGCTGACATCCGACTTAAGCATATGCCATGCAAGAGCTGCTGTAATTGAGCTGAACAGTCATTCTGCTCTCAGCTTGTCCACAGTAGCCTAAATCCTGGCTCCAAAGTGACCAGGATTTGCAAACAGGCAAATATCTTGTGTGAGAAGCAGCATCCCTGTTCTGGTGCCTCTGAGGATGAGGTCGGTCCTCATGGTGCTAACTGTGCCTGTGCTTACACAGCTGCATATTGCTGACCTTGACATGCCGCATCTTTGCAAGTCTCTCTCCCATCAAAATAGGCGAATTCTACAGACTTGCCAGAAATAAACACAGTCCATGTGGAGCATCTAGGAACCAGTCTCCTAAAATACTAGCTGCACTCACTAACCTTATTGGCCCCTTGTGAGAAACAAAAAAAAAAACCACCCAGGAGACTGTTCTGGAGACTCATGCACTGCATCTGCATCCCCAGCGGGACTGAGCTAAGGCCTCCCGGGGCACCGAGTCAATACTCTAAAGTAGGTGCATTAGAGCTAAGTGCCGCGCTGGCTGCTGCTGCAAAGCCTCATGTAAATATTACACCTCACTCTTCAAGGCACAAAATGTTTGGTTTCTTAGTCTATAAATATATAATGAGAATATGGTATAATTAATATTGTTTTGATTCTCCTATAAATTCACATTAATAATAAGAATGCAAAAATAATTACTCAAAAAGCCTTTTCACAAATGGCAGTTTTTACTGCAATGAAAAAAGCGAAAAAGTGGGGTTTGTGCTTTGTGTTATTTACTGTTTTTCTGAAATTAATAATTATTAGATAATTGATCTTCAAGGTAATTAAGAATGGTGCTTTTACTAAGCACACATGTCAGAATTTTCATAAGGGAGCTTAGATGTGTGCTATATCTCATTTTTTGACACCTTGTAGAAACTCTGTAGCCACTTGTAAAGTGGAAAATGAAAGGTTCTTGTTTCATTAAAAAAAAAAAAAAGAATATTCCAGTTGATTATTCTGTGCTTTCAGATCAGGAATTGGATATCTCTGGATTCTAAAGTCTTTTGCAATCTGGAACACCATTGCAAAAGTATTTTCATTCCCTCAGTAGAGAATTTAAAAGCTGATATATTCATAGAAAATGAAACTGAATTTCTTGGCCATTTTTTGCATTTGAATTTTGATGCTAACCCAGTCAGATTTAGAACCATCTTAAGTTTTTTAATTTTAGCCTTCACAAGTATATATGTAAATTGGTACATGACAAAGCTTCAAGTAATCTGGATACATTCTTCATATTGCTCCATCTGTAATGAACTCTGTTCAGTTTCTCATATTGCTCATACCTTGTTTGCTTGTTTGTGTTTGTTTTGTAATTGCTTAATTAAAGATATTTTGGTCCTAGACCTTAAAGTGAAATTCTTCTTTAATGAGAAATTCTAGTTAAACCTTTTGCACAGGCTTTTTTTTTTTTTTTAGTCTTTAAAGCAGTAGAAGGCATCCCAGAATGATCAAGCACCAATTTGTCAAAAAGAGAGCTGTTATTTCCTTGAAGTGCATTTTGTGATTGGTGTGTGAAAAGACAGGAACATTAGATTATTTTTTATTTATTATGGTATGTGTTTCTTATTGGTCTGCCCTGGTTTATGACAGCTTTTATGCCTGGAGCTTTGCTGCATGAGGAGACGCTTTGTTTGTGCCTCACGTGCAGCAGCTATGCAGTATCCAGAACTCAGAGAATCTTCTCTGCCGGATAATTTCATCATATCTAGGAGATGCGATCTTATACCACAAAATCTGGTGGGTGATACAACTTCTGTAACACGTTCCTGGAAAATTCATTCCTTCATTGGCACGCTTCTGTTGGACAGGATTAATGGAATCCTATGAAAACAAGTATATTTCAGCAGGGGGGAAGAGTGCCTCTGTGTGGAGCACTAGAAGTGTGTGAAGAAGTGAGATCAGAGCTAGTCCTGATGAATTTAAAGTCCAGTTATCAAGGAGCAGGTGAATTGCTCAGTGGCTGCTTGGCTGTGGTGCCAGTGTGCTGGTGAATGTGCCTGATCTCTGGAATCTCCCTCTTTGCTGGATTCTGAGGCAGTGAGACAGTTTTCCCTATCTAGAGTTAATAAATGTGTCAACAAGAAGCTGAAGATGTTTGAGGTGAAACAGTTATTTATTTATCTCTTATCTCAGGGAGTAATCAATATATGATCACGTTTTTCTCATTATGAGCTTTTTCATTTACAGTATATCCAATTCCTATCTAGTCTTGAAGCCAACCAGTATCAAATACCAAATGATCTAGAAGTATACAATTAAGTAGAGTGAAAATGCTGGAAATGGGAAGACTCTCAATAATTCCATGGCATCAGAAAATTAAATTTCTCCAATAACAAATTACGATATAATGAGGTCACATTAGAGGAATAAGAAGCCCAGATGCCTCAATGATTTAATCTGTCTCTTCCTGTAGGCCTGCACCTAATTTTAATGAATATTTTGATAGATAACATATTTGGTTCAAAATAGGTCTTTAAAGACAGTTGTGAGAGTATTATATTTTAAAGATGCTATGATAGAAATTCATTTCATTAACTGGCTGATAAGAAAAAATGACTCCGCAAATGCACTGGTATCAGACATACTATTATGACCCATCTGCTCTTATTGAGTAAAGTGACAGTAATATATCTTTATTGGTCTGTTCCTTGAATGTTGTAGAGGCTCATTTTCCTTGTCTAATGAAAAGCCAAGTGACACTAATGAAACAGGTACTGTACATGCCTCAACTTCAGGAGAGGAAACAGAACATCAGGCAAAAACCTCTCTAAAGAATCATCAAGTGAAAATGGATAGGTGAGTCCACAAGGGGGAAAAATAAACTCCAAACCAAGAGTGTTGTTTTATATATTTACATTAATCATTCAATATTTTTCTATCTAATGGCAAAGATGGCAAGAAACCCTAAGTCAGAGATTTGTCACCCTTTTGAGATGAACTGGAAGAGGTAGTTTTCAACTTGAAGGAAACACAATCATCTTGTTTACAATTTATTTATTTATTTATATCAAGGCTCTGAAGCCTTTCCGTCGCCACCAAACTATTACCTGAGGATCAAACACAGGTATGTTCTGAATGGTATCAGGTGAGACATGGTAGCTCCTTCTTGCTTTGCTTGGGTTATATGTTTTGTGTTTCATTCTTGTAATCTTTTTAGTCCTGGTGTGTTGAGACATTACTCATCACTGGTATTCAACTTGTTGCTGTGTAATGATTATGCCATTTACATAGTCCACATTTTTTTTCATAGTGCAAATAAGCTACATTCTTTCAAATGCACTTGCTTTTAATGGAAAACATAACGACATAGCAGTTTTGCAGACAAATTGAATCAAGATGGTTCTATAAAAAAAGTCTGCAGACCTTCTCAATGATTAATTTTCTACCTTTTCCACCATTTCCTTAATCCTTCTTCCTATGCATATGATTATGGCAGTCTTCACAAGACAATCCAGAAAGGTCCAAAGACTCCTAAAAGTAGAGACTTTTTAAAGAATAAATTTTGGTATAAATTAACTAATTAACTAAAGACTTTAAAATAAGCCCTGAGACTTGACCTGACTTCAGGGAGCAATTAGTGAAACAGATAGAATGACTCTTTTACTGTCTTGGCATCTTGTCTTTTGGGGATCTCATGGTGTTTGTATGTAAGGCTAAAGCCTTCTAACATATATATGGTGAATTGCACTCCTTCAGCCTGCAAGGTATAAAAGAACAGAGAATAATGTCATGAAAAAATGAAGAGCATAATATCCCAGAAAACTGTGACTGTTGAGACTGTGTTTTCTGTACCTGATATTTGAGAATCTAGAAAAGTTGTTCCTGTGAATGTTCCCTTAACCAGGATAATTTAGGAATTAAATTGACTGCAAAATAAGTTTAGAATTTTTAAAATTCTTTAGAATTTTTTTTTAGTTCTAGACCGATATGGCTTAGTTTCAGTTCCTCATCCATGTAATGGGTTTTGAAAAAGCCGACTCATAGCTGTTCATGTGGAAACTTGAGAAATTTTCATGTATATGTAGGTTTCTAAACACATCAGAATGATTAAATTCCATAGCCAGAAAGCACGACAGTAAAAATGATTTTACCATCTCTTTATCTCTGGTTTGTGCTTATACACAATAATAAAAAGTCTTTAGTACACATGATTCAAAAGAGTTCTTCTCCCTCTTCTTTTGAGTTGTCCCATGCATCATTTAATGCTTAAGCTCCAAAAGCTGTGTTAAATACAAATATATTCGATTTTCATTTTTTTCCTTAGTCTTATCACTATGTCTTCATTTTTTGAAGATATTGCTAAATTTATTTATACAACACACAAGTGAGCTAGCATAACATTACCTCTCTCTCTTTATTTTTCCTTTTTTTTTTTTTTTACAAATTGGGAGCAGAGATACTGAGACTGAAGCCAAGATTGTCCTATGTCTGATTATTTTTGGAGGACAATTTACAAGGCTAGAGACTTTTCTGTGCATTGTATTGCTCTTAGGCATTCAGAGCACAGATCCTATCAAACTTTTGTAATTATGAATGTTTGATGCTCTAACTTTCAGACTGGGCAGTCAGAAAATGAGAGAGGAGTGATCAGAAAAAGAGTTTGCTTAAATGGTATGATCAGTACCACACAGAAACTCTGTGAGCTAGACAGAGAGAAAAAATCAGAACTTCAGGACAAAAGACAAGGGACTTAATCAGAAAGCCAGCTTCTTTTCTGGAAGTTTTCATCCTTTTTCAGTACACATATCCTCTTTTTCAGCAACCAGCCAGATATGGGAGACCTCCACAAAACTGTCCTTTCATTCGTCCTTAGGATGTCCTTAAACTGCATGAGGCAGCACTACTGAAAATAAACAGGATATATGCCATGCGTATCGTATAATTTAAGTCATATAATTAAACATACTCTTATAATGTATTTGTGTCACGGGCAGGTAATAGGTTACCTACAGATATGGCTCAAACTTAACATCCAAGCAGTATTCATCTTCCTATGTGAAAACAAAAAACAAAGTACAAAAATATCCTCTTAGGCAACTACCTCAAGTGCATTTTTCCTTCCCCTCTCTCAGAATCAGCTGGAGCTTCAGATAACAAAGCATGACTGTTTTCAAGCATCAAACTAGCAGTGCCATTTAGTATGCCTAGACTGCTCATTTACATGNAGCATCAAACTAGCAGTGCCATTTAGTAGACATTTACATAGAATCACAGAATGGCTGAGATTGGAAGGGACTGCTAGAGGTCATCTAGTCCCATGCCCCTGATCAAGCAGGGACACCTAGAGCACGGGGCACAGGGTCGCATCCAAGCAGGGTTTAAAAGGAGAAGACTCCACAGCCTCTCTGTGCAACCTGCTCCAGGGCTCTGTCACCCTCACAGTAAAGAAGTTCTTCCTCATATGGAGATAAAACTTCTTGTGTTTCAGTTTGTAGCCATTATGCCTTGCCCTATCACTGGCTACCTCCAAGAAGAATACCCCTCAGGTATTTGTACATATTGATAAGATCCTCTCTCAATCTTCATTACTCCAGACTAAACAGGCCCAGCTCACTTAGTCTTTCCTCATAAGATAGATGTTTTAATCTCTTATTATCTGTGTCACTCTGCACTGGACCCTCTCTAGAAACTCCACGTCCCTGTTGTACAGGGGAGCCCAGAACTGCGCCCTATACTCCAGGTGTGGCCTCATCAGAGCTGAGCGGAGGGGCAGGATCCCCTCCCTTGACCTGCTGGCAACGCTCCTCCTCATGCAGACCAGGATTGTCCTTCTTGGCCACAAGGGCACATCACTCGCTTATGATTAACGTGTTGTCCACCAGAACTCCCAAATCCCTCTCCATGAAGCTGTTTCCAGCAGGTCAACCCATAACCTGTACTGGTACCTGAGATTATTCTTTCTTTTCTCTTCTACCTCACCATCAGCTGTAGCTGGGAGACCTCTTAATCTTGATTTGCCGTCCACTAACCACTTCTAAAATGTGTCAGCCAGCAGTAGCACATGTGAAATTTAGTTGAAAGAAAAGATGAAGGTAGGAGGAACTTCCTTAAGGAGCTGATTCTAAAAGGCTGTTCTGTCAAGAAACCTGCATCTACTTTGATCCTTGCAGCACCTTCAACAGGCATATGATTTTGCAATTTGTAGTGGTAGCAGACGTACGGCAGCTTGTGTCAAAGACTGCAAGCCTAATTCTGTCTTTTCTCATTATCAGCTTACAAAGCCTAATAAAAAATTCAATATTTGAACACTAATGGCAGCACTGAAACAAGTTTATGATCACACTCATCTCCCTTTACTGCCAGTGTCTCTGACAAAACTCCTGCTCATTAAGAGGGAGGCTGCAGCTAGCGGCCTGCTTACCATGTAGTGGGCATTCCTGTTCAGCATGTGAGCTTCTTAACCTCAAACTTAAGGAAAAAATAAGGAATAACTTCACTTAAAGTTGGTATTCTTATATTTTCACACGTCTTTGGATACTGATTCCAGTGATTACATACATAACTCTTCAAACACTGTTGTCATCAGCATTGTTTCTGCTAACAATCCTTCCCTCATATTTCATTATGCTTCATATTAAAAGCTTAATTTACTTTGAACATGCCAGCTTTGATGCTCGTGAGACTTGTCATTCATGCTTTAATTCTGTAAGATGAAGTCTGCAGAAGAATTATGTATATTTAGATAAGAGTATGTTGTTTATTTGCCCTACTAGCAAGTAAGAACTTGCTTTATTAGTGAATTTTCCTTATCCTGCTGGTCTGGTATATGTTCTTTGCATTTGGCCTTTGATATGTCTTGGGGGGAGACCTTTTATCCCTCAATGTTCTCTTTATGCCATATAATCCTTCCTGGAGCTCCCAGTACTGGAGATTATTGTCCTCTTTCTTCTCCTCCTTCCTTAGAGTAAATACAAGATCTGTATCTGATCTGTTCAGCTACTCATCTTCAATTTGATGCATATATGACTTCATTTGCAGCCTTTTGCATTACATTTCTTTGAATCCAAGAGAGAGTATATCCCTTTAAAGAGAGCCTGAAACTGCACTTCTTCAGCTAGAAGAGCCATGCTTTAATCTGATGTCTGATCATTAGGTTTTTAATGATATTGTTCAGAAGAGGAAGAGGCAGCAATGATATGAACAGCCAAAATACCAGTATCAGCTTAGTAATGTGTGACAGCTCCTGTCTGCGAGGGTGCTGTGCTGTGGGAAAGGAAGCACACGTTCATCCAGTGCACAGACTGTGTATTAACTGAGGAGATCCTTTCTGATCAAAAACAGCATTCCAAGTATGCATTCATTATACCCAGGAATGAAGCCACATGTCCCAGGAAAGCCACATCTCCTAGAAATGCAACAGCATGTCAGCTTACTGTTTGCCGTAGGTACTTCAGCCTGGTGATATTCTGCCTGCACTGGACTTTGCTTAAAATCTCTTACCTCTTCCTCTGCAGCATGAACAAGAGCTGCATGGACATCTGGGGAAATTATATTGAATTGGTAAAGAAAATGAATTGCCCCTGAAAAAGGAGAATGAGATCATGAGTGTACAAGAGGAGAATTTTCTCAGACTAGGTGGATCAGAGACCTGGCTATGGTGCACTGGGGTTCCCTCCCAGCAGAAATGAAGGCAAAGTATGCAGGAGAGTCAGGCTGATGTGTGACCAGGTCTTGACAGGGGCAAGATGGCGCATTCCCTGTCCCAAGCCATAACCAGAATGGGGATCTTGGAAGAGCTCCTGTGTTTACCAGATCAGATGTTGCTACAATGCAGCTTCAGTTCCTGTGACCTTTCCTCACAGAAAACAGATTCCTGATCACAGAATAACAGAATGATAGAGCTGGAGATCTGGAGATCATCTAGTCCAATACCACTACTCAAACCAGAATCTTCTAGAGTAGGTTGCTTGCATTGTCCAGCTGGGTTTTGCATATTTCTGAGAAGGAAACTCCGTAATTTCTTTGGACCACCTGTTCCAGTGTTGATCACCACACGGTAAAAAAGTTATCTGTATATTTAGATGCAATTTTCTCTCAGTTTGTAACTATGGCCTCTTGCCATTTCAGTGGGTACTACTGAGAAGAGTCTGGCTTTGTCTTCTTTAATCCTGTCCTTCAGGTACTTCTACAAACCTTCTCTTCTCAAGACTGAATAATCCCAACTTTCTCACATATCAGATGCTCCAATCAGTTAAGCATTCTAGTGCCCTTTCACTGGCCTATCTGCATTTAACTGATAAGGAATTGTGTAAATCTTGTACTGAGGAATGCCCAACTGGACTGAATTCAGTGTTGATCCCTGGGATACACCATTAGAGACTAGTCTCCTGAATTTTCCTTATCCTGCTGCACAATCCTTTGATTGTGGCGGTCCAATCAGTTTTCTGTTCACCTCACTGACCTTTTATCCAGTCTGTACTTCATCGGTTTGGCCAGCACGTCGGAAAAGATGCTTTGCTTCACCTGCTCAGGAGGATTCTATCACTTCCTGGTAGACCTTGGTACTCAGAGTCCCATGGTTGTAAAAGTCAAATCCATGTTGTCAACACCAGCTACACAAGCTTTTTTTGATCCACCACTCCTCTCCAAACCCTATTTCTCAGGGCAGGGACTGAGGAGGCACCATCTGGGTCTCCATGTCCTTGGTCCTTGCCCCCAGAGCCACATATTCACACTTGATATGACTCAAGTCTCCTCTGTACATATTGTTGGTGTTCATGTGGAAGAGAAGCAGGAGGTAGTAGTCCAAAGGCCAGATGAGCCCTGGCAGCCTCTGTGCAATGTTGTGAATCTGACAAGCAGCAAACCTCCCCAGGCAGCAGGCTGGGTCGGCAGAGGAGGCCGCCATTGCCAGGGAGGCTCCTGCTGCTGCCCCCCACCACTTCCTCCTGGTGCTGCCGCAGGCTTTGGCCTCAGCTGGCTCAGCGCTTCGTCCAGATATGGGACAGAGCTTCCAGCCCATCTGCAGCCAGGGCAGCCACCCCACTCTGCTGTCACTGCTCTGCCAGGAGAGAAGGATCTCACTTGCCAGAAGCCGCCAGTCTGCAGCCTTTGCCACTGTGGGAGTCTCCCTTTCCCAGCCCAGTCAGCTGGGAGACTAACCCACGAGACTCTGCCTGCCCCTCCATCGGTGCTGCCACCACTTTGGGCTCTTGTCACTGAAGGACTCGGAGAAGATCTGGTCGGTCTCTCTCTTGTCATCTCTCATGCAGGGCAGTGATGCAACATCACGACCACCTTCCACATCTCTTTTGCGTGACAGAGACCTTCCACAACTGAAGATTTTGTCTTCATACATCCTTATCCCAGATATACGACCCAAATCTTCTTATATACACCACATATATACCAGAGAATACCTCATTTAAACAAATAAAGAAGTCCTTTCTTCTACCAACAGGGAGAACCAACAAGTGGGTGTTATTTTATCCCTTTTACACAAATATCAGTGAAATGAGTTTCACTGGTAATATGCAATTTATCTAAATAGGCAAATTTGTTTTACCTTGACAGAATGAGTGTATCAGCTAGCTTTAATTCTTGGTACATAACACTGCAACTAATACTGTGGATTAGTGGTCTTTTCTGACAAATGTGTGCTTTCATGCAGGCATATTTATTAGAAAGCTTAACTATTTTGATTAGCCTACTATAAAATATAACATGGAAATAAACTTTTCAAAATATTTCCACAAAGCAGAATGTTATAAAAAACTGCCAGAAAGACAGTTGGCATTGTACTGATTTTTGAGTGTAAGCATTTATTTTTGAAGGGGATAGAATAGAGAAGGATCAGAGATACTGTTTCATTCTCCTCTGAAAACCTCCTTCCAGATTTTTAAGTCTCTCACAAAGCAGATGTCATTTTGAAGATGCAAAATTGAAAAACACTAAAAATCAGCATTCTTCAAGAATGCTGCTGTGCTTTATCCCCATTTGTCAGTAGAAAACATGTGTCTTGAATACTAATTATGTATCATTTTAGGAAGACATAGGACTTCATGAGACAGCTATGGAGAAAACTTTGAAACAGTACTATCGAATAACCTCATTTGTTCCAGAGGCTGATGTTTTTCTGTTATCTCTTGATATTGGTACTGCAGTTGCTATTTAACCCTCAGAAGTTTTAATGACACACAGAAGCCTTAGGAATAAGATTCAGCTCAGCAAAATACAGTAGTTTAATCTTGATTGTAAAACTGTCAGTATAACCCTTAGGAGTACTGAAATCCTTAGTCTCTGAATCTCAGCATGGTAAAAGCAAGGAAATCCAGTCCAATCATTAAAGGAGAAATCTTGGAGCCCTCTCATTTGGGTTTGAATCAGTGTCCACTAAAGAAACATTTTCATTGACTTCATAAAAATTTGATAAGAGACTTCGGTAGAAAGTGCAGGAGATGGCTCCCTTGAATTACTCTGCAATCTCTTTCATTCTCTCTCTCTCTCTCTCTTTTTTTTTTATAAGCAAACGTATGTGTAATTATTCACAAAAAAAAGCACGATAGCCAAATTTTACCAAAAAACCCCACTAATCCCTCAGAACAATGTTTTGATGTATTACTATTGCTGTGCTTACAAGTGAGCAAAGACATGTACGTTCCCTTTATTTTTAGGTCCTTTTGTATAAGCCATTAAAGAAGCAAGGAAGGCTACAGGTTCTTTAACAATCCTGTGTAAGTTCCTCTCCACGATGACGGCTGTCTGGTTATATTGCTGAGCAACAGATTGGAATTATGACAGGGAAGTATCCTTCAGCCTGTGAAACGGATGCACAAGGAAGCGATGGGACCTCCTATAGCTAGATGATAATGAGTTAGGGTATGATTAATGAGTTGTGTTTTCCTGCTTATAGCTCCTGCCTCAGGTAACCCACGTGTTCCAGCAGCTGCCGGGGAGCCGTCAGGTCAGTCCCCACACATCACTGGTGGTACCTGTGACGTGCCAAAGGGAGCTGTGCAGCTGGACTCAGGATGGTGTGCTGGGATGGAGGCAGGTAGGGACTCATGAGGAAGGGGAGGTGCGGAAATACCACCCACAAAGCTGTGGTGTGGTTATCCCACTGAAAATGACTTGGTCTTATCAGGGGAGTCAAGAATTTATACAGATGAAAATATGATTATTGTCTGGCAGATGTGGGAATAGTTAAGTACATATAATTCTCAGGCGGAGGTACAAAATGGCCCCATAAGGAGCAGTTTCACTGAAGTCAATAGGAAGCCTGGTTAGATAAGAAAGTTGGAATCCACTTTGTGTGAGGTTAGCTTGCTTCATCACACCGTTCATCTGTCTCCCCATAGAAAGCATCAGATTTCTACATGTTAGTACTAGGAGTGAGCTGAGTTTTGTCAATGCAGAGCTGCTGCTTCATTTCTTGTATCCTTATAGAAGGCGACAATCAGTGAAACGCAGACCTGAGAGTCAGGAAGTTGGCTGTTGTTTCATTACTGCCATCTTTAACACTTGTAACATGCTTTATGCAGTCAGTACAGAGCAGTGAGAACACAGGTGCCTCCTCTTACATAAGACAGAGCTCTTAAAAAAATAAATAAAAGATTAGCTAGACCAAGGAAGTTGTAGTTGTCTTTATCATAGCCTCAATCAGGCTGTGCTAGAAAACGAGGAAACACCGTTCTGCTGCATTATGGTGCCTCTCTCCTTCCCTTTTCAAAGTCCCCGCACTGTCTTACACAGGCTATCATTTAACACTACACTTCCCCCCATCCATCAAAAACCCAACAGACATTCTCAGAGCCCGCTTGGTACTAACAGTTCCCTTGGTAAGGAGAAACAGCTGTTAACACAGCTCTAGATCTCATCAGTGAAATAAGCTTTGCTGAATGTCATTCAGTACATACCAAGTATGCACACAGGGAAGAGATGCTCAGACCCCTGGCCTGTGGAGCAGGATTTCTTTAACCTTCTGTCTCAAATGTAGCCTTGCCAAGCCTTGCTAGCTCCCCCCACTTAACACAGCAAATGCTGGAATAAAAACGGATCATTCCCAGGGGCTACTGCCTGCAGCACACTGTTAAGGTTAAACAGCTCGCATCTTAATTTGGTTTTCAAAGGCTTTGTTTCTCAAACTCAGCACTGCGCAAGAGCAGGATACATCACTGGACACGCTCAGTGCTGGATTCATAATGTTTGTGGTGTTGATTTCGGTGATAACATCTACTATCTTTGGATTAGATGGTACAATTTGTAGGTCTTATTTTTTAGCCTTCCCTCTTGTGTCATCAAATGGATAGTTTGAAGAACATGCATATAAAATCCTTTCAACTCAGAGGAGTGACATGTGAGAAATAAGTACATTCAATTTAAAATAATTCTTGCTCTCAAGCCACCTATAAGCATAATGAAAGCTTTCTGTGGGTTTATTATTTGGTTTGTTGCAAAAACAAACAAAAATGTATTGAAACTTTGTCATTACATGGCTACAATGAATCATGTCAGGAATATGAATCATTGAATTCATATTGTATGTCCTAAAGATAGTATGATGATATGCATTATTATACCTGGCCTTTTTGATTCTATAAATCATGTCAAATATATCCTAAAACACATTTAGTTACAGTTGACAAAAAAACTTCATACGTTAACGCTCTGCTGGCTGACTCAACCTAAATTCCTGTTAAAAAATTATTAGCTTTAGAATCAGATCCCTAGAGGGTCCCCAAAGCGTTTCCTGGCTAACAATGATGCAATAGTTTCCTATCCTATTGATGGTTGTCCCAAAGCACCTCTGATCAAATGCTCCCGTTCCCTGAAAGCTGCTCAAGTACCAGGATGCTGCTATAAATGCTTGAAATGTGATGCAGTTTTCCCTTCTACTTCCTCCAGCTCTGCCTAATGGGGATTAAGAGCCATTAAAGGCTCTTTGCAGCATATGCAGTTGCTATTGATCAGTTGTTTTAGCCAATGATCTGATTACAATCATCTTGTCTTTCCCGGGCTTTACTGGCAGAAAGCAACATACAAACATACAGTACAAGGTTAGGAATGAAGGTGCCGGACCTTTCTGTGTGTGCTTAGATTTTGTTTAGTTGCTAAAATGAAAGACTGAGACAATTTTTGTTCTTGAGCAAAAGTTTCTACCCACAATCCAAAAGTGAGTAGGAAGTAAAAACAGTTATAAGAACAGAGCTCAGAAAGTTGTTTTCCTATAGCATGACCCAGTGCTTTTGCATTCTTTGCTGAGCGCTGGGACAGGTGAAATAAGATGGGCATGGGAAATGCGTTCACTTCTTCCCTGGTGTAAGTTCCTGAAGACCTGATGGAAGACTTCAGGAAGACTTCTGAAGGTTAGGAGTGCACGTTTCTATCCCCTGGGATTGACCCTGCTTTTACCTTTGCTGAGTCAGCATTTGACCCACTAGGCGTTTTCACACAGGCCAGGTACTGCTTCCACCTCTTCTTAAAAGAACCAATTGTAACTCTGCTATATGGAGCCAAATTATATTCCAATTAGGTATACTTTGAAAATAGATGCTGGTCTGGGTCTCTGTGAAAGGTAGTCTGCTCAGTCGTATGTCAACTTTCTGAATCCTTCATTTCTGAGGCAGGGGGAGATGGCTTCCAGATCCCCAGATTGAGCCGTGGAGATATGCACAGACCTGGAGGTGGTGAAAGTCAGTTAAAAACAGCGTGAGATGCATGTGAGCACCCTTCTGGGTAGCAATTTTCAGCATAGGTGCTTGGTCTTATCCAAATCCTTGTTTTTTGGTAGCCGTGTCCTTATTATATCTCAAGCACTCCTCCTCAGAATGACTTTTCTGACAAGGTGAAGAAGGAAGGAGGAGTACTGAACTAAGAAGATGGCTCCAGGAGGCTTGAGTCAAAAAAAATTCCTGAAAAGTGTGATGGTTCTTTGTTCTCTCAGCATGATACTCTCGGTATCAGAAGAGCCCTTGGGGAAAAGATCAGGCTTCACCTGCTTTACTGTGACAGTCTTTTATGAAAGGGTGGTGGAGGAGGGATGGAACTCTCCTATTTAAAACAACAGAATTTCTGATAATTCACTATTTTAAAGTGTGAGGAATAGGTTTATGAGAATAGCTTTAACACCTGTGATCCTTTCTCTTTGTAGATAGACAGGAAGTACAATATAGACACTCGTGCATTTCTCAAGGTCTAAATATTTTTGGAGAGCAATCCCTCACTAGAAAAGTCACAGATTTACTCAATTATTAGCACATATCCCTACCTAGATAGGGTAGGAATCTAGGAATCTAGGTAGAAATCCCTAGGAATCTTTCAAGAAATTATCCTGATGGAAAGATACATATGTGGCATCCAACATTATAAAAACTCAATATGGATGAGGTGTCTAGGGTAGAAAAGAGATCTCTCTTTGACAGTGAAAGAAAATGTTAGCGACAGAACTAAATTTAAGAAGCTGGAGAGAGGTGTCTTGCTGTCTGACCACTTCAATAATTAGATCTTTATTCCTACAAAAGATAGGGCATGTTTCATATTTCTCCTCATTTCGTGATGAAATACATCCCAGAACAGTTTGGAGGTCTATAAAGGACTGCAGAATCCTTTGTGCCCAAAGAGACTTGACACAAAGGACAACAAATTGCTTCAGAAGCATAAACATGATCAGAATTACACTTGCTTGTCTTTGGAAGTTCCAGCATTTATTGGCAGCTGAATGAGTCCCTAGAGCACTTTGTTGTTTTTAGAAAGGACAAAAACGAGACAGGGCACAAATAAGCCATCTAGTTCATCAGTAGCTTGGGGCGGGGGGGGGGGTGACTGCAGCCCTGTTTTGAGCTCTGATAATCTGAACACATTTGTTTGCTCTAAGTATAGCATCGACATTCACAGAACATTTTATTGAGCCTGTATTCTTGAATATTTTTATTTCCTTGATACAGTTTCCAGCTGACTGTCCTGCTTATCATATTATCATTGTGTTTGATACTAAAAGATCACAGTGCTCTAAAGCCCCAGCTCCAGTGGGTAATGCCAGAGAGCAGGTCTGCCATGAAACAGCTCAGGAGATTGTGCTTCCTACAGCAGGAGGATTTCTGGGTGGGCTTGTGCTGTGGCCGGTGCTCCTGTACCACCCAGAGAGAGCACGGAGCACCTGTGTCCCTGCACTCTGCTCACTGTGTGTGGGCAGAGCTCCTTGGAGAAGTCCTGTGTTAATCTCCACTTCCAGCCTGCAGCAGCTGCTGGCTGAGAGGCCACCAACGCAGGCAGCTGGGGTGAGAATCTGAAGGATTGGGGCAGACGTGGCCACACAGAGAAAAAGTGTGACTGGCTGCTACAGGTGCCACACTACAGGTGTTTGGAAAGGGACACATATTGTTGTAGACCTGTAGACCGCTGTGTGGGAAAGAAATACAGAACTGTGGATATGTAACTTGTGGGCCCATGATGAGAAGTAGGGGAAGTAAGTGGAAAGATGCAATGCTTTCTACTGAGCCTTTCAGTGCATGCCCTGGGAACCAAGACAATTTCAGTGACATGAGATATAAGAGAAGCCTCCAGTCAGTTCCTCCCCCAGAGAAAATATCCATCAGCAGCATACAGTACTCATAAAGCATAAGGCACAGCTCCTCTCCAGCCAGTTGCTGGGGCCCCTACATTCTTTTCCACCTTCACAGCCTGCAATTCAGGTACTCCTTCACCCTCTGGATATTCAGTATTCGCATCTTTGAATATTACCTATAGGACCGTAATGAGCAAGTAATATTGCCATATTGATTTGCCTTCAGTCAGGGCTGCCATCCTTCCAGCAATGTAGACGGAGAAGCCGAGTGAAGTGGAAATGCAGCCAGCAGCTACTTGCTATAAAAAGCTAATCACCCTTTGTGGACCATGAGAGGAATGACAGAAATACTGCTTAAATTCTGGACAGCTTACGCTATACTTTGATGAAAGAGTGTCTTGACACTGGGTCAGTAAGAGCAGTTTCTCCACATTGCAGTCATTGCTTGCAACAGCACTGGCTGGGAATTTAAAACATGACTTTAAATATCCACAATGCTGCCCACTTGTGATACTGAAAATCAAGTGATTCTAGTGAGAGGATTATTTTACTAATATTTTAATTGTGCCTGGCAGGATCCCTGTGCTGCTTTATTGTCTTGTCTTGGAATCCTTGGCTCAGGATAGATGCTATTTTTCATGAGCTTATATGAAAATAAGTCTGAGTTAAAGATGTCTACCATTTCCTGAGAGGCAGCCTTAGCGAAGAGGGTTACCTGGTCCCCTTATTTTTCATTGGGATTGCAGACAGTCACAATAGTGAAATGGGTTGGGCAGGGAGAGTGGGATATGCGGACCTAAAGCAAAAAAGCAGAAGCAAGAAAAAAGGAGGACCAAGAGCAGAAAATAGCTTAAATTTGTAATAAATTTGCTGATAAATAAATCACAGAAGTACTATAGCCATGACTGAAATAACCAAATTTCTACCAAATGAGCCAAACCGTTATACAAAACCAAAACAGAAATAGTATCACAGTTATACATTTTTCCCTATGAGCATACGGTTTTAATTATTTTTATTTATTTATTTAACTGTGATACTGTGATTTCTGTTTTGGTTTTGTATAACAGTTTGGCTCATTTGGTAGAAATTTGGTTATTTCAGTCATGGCTATAGTACTTCTGTGAATGATGACGACAAAGGTCTATTTTTCATATATAGATTTTTTTACAACTTGCAAGTCTAAACATTATGCAAGCACATTTCCACTCCTGGAATCTCTTGTCCTCTAAAGGTATCAACATGTAAGTTATTAATTCTTCTAACTTTTAGAAAGTTGGAAGTTTACCCTACATGAAGCATCTGGGGCAGTTATGTCTCATCTGATGCTTAATGGCCCAATAGCTTGGTAGACCCATTCATAATTCATCAGGCATCTGATTAAATGTAGTTTAGTCTGACTCGTGATAGTGTTTGAGGCTAAATTAAAGGCAGAACATTATACTTGCACAAACTTGCCAATATATGCTACTCCTGATTAAAATACATGACCCACTTTATATGGTTCTATATTCCAAGGAATATAGATTCTTTTTCTGAGATAGCATAACTTTCTGTTTGCATTGATAAATTGCTTCCTCTTCCTCTTTTTTTTTTCTCCTCTTGAAAGGAGCAGGATGGGCTTATGCTGCAAATCTTTTATATCTATTGCTTGAGTAGTGATCCACACAATAGATTCATAGGTCCCAACCTAGGTTTATAAAGATCTGCTAAAAATAATTCTCTGTTCTTGAATGTTATGCACAACACAACAGAACTGCATTCTATCAGCATTAATTGTTTGTTTTCAAGTAAGAGAGTTTAGTATTATATATATCGTCTCTCTATTGAGTTCATTGTAGATTTTAAAAAATGTTAAGTGACGGCAGTACAGTACAGTGTTGCCATTTATATAGTGATGATCTTTATTTTAAAACATAGCACAGGAAAAATCTTACTTGCTGTCTCTCTCTTGAAAAGTCATAGGAAATGAGGTCACTTACAAAATGTTGGAGCAGAGCAACCACTATTCTCATCCTCAGAAAAAGAAATGAGTAATTCTGGCAATTAGTGGTATGAGCATTTAATTGCTAAGTACAGTATAAAATGAAATGTAATAGGTTTATATAACCTCACAAGAATAGTGGGACCATAAATAATTAAAAATGTGAATTTTGCAAGGAGATAGGTCTTACAGGTAAATGTGACATCCTGTTCGTAAAAGGTTAAAGATCGGGCATACTGAGGGAACTCAACAAATGTTAAGCAGTCATCAGACAGCTTCTTTAGTTATGACCAAATTTTGCACTTAAAAAGGGAAATCCACTTTGTTTTGTTTGAAAATTATTAGGTATTCTTCCTCTTTGAGTACAGAGTACTGTTTCCAAGAATTCCCAAGTAGATTCACTAATTAGAGTTAAAGAACCCTTTTAAAATTCCCTTTAAGGAAAGAAATATCAAATCTTTTTTGTTGTCCTGAGGGATCTTGATAACACAGACTCTTAAACTCTCCACAGAATTAAAAGTCACTGGAATATTATGCATATGCTATATTTGAAGGTTTCTTTAGGAGTGATGATCTTTCTATATTCATAAACCATTTTTCTCCTACTGTAAGGTTAGCACATAAAATATGCAGAAAAACTAGCAAGAAATGGCTGTCTTTCAAGCGGCTGCCATCTCCCATTGTTCACGGGCATACGGACAGTCTCTCCTAAACAAAGGCGACCATCTCAACCAGCCTTGAACAACCTACTGAATCCTAACCAAGTGTAATTTGGCTTCATTCTCATTGTAAATTATGGAAAGAAGCAGTCATATTTTTCAAGACATGCCCTCAGCAGGTCCTGAAACATATAATTTTACAACCATTATTAGAGATTATACCAGCCTATAAACACTCAGTCAGAAGTTAGACTTCCCTGTTACTCTATCTTGAGCAAAAGCCAAGAAATTTTCCTAAGTATTGAGGAATCAACAAGAAGGGATAGATGGAGGTGGGTAAGAGAGAGATGGAAAGAGAGAGCTGTGTACGATCCATATATTGATGGTACTGCAGCACAAATGCTTCAGTCATCCTTGATAGCTTGACATGCACATTTACCAGGGAAATTAATGAATGGAGGCCTGGGCTAGCTGACAAGAAAGATCTATTGGGGAGGAGCACCATGGGTTACTCTTAGCCCCTGATAAGGAGATGGGGCAGGTGGGCCGTGTATTTCCACTACTCATTGGATGCCGGTAGCAAGAGGAAAGCAAGGTGGGATCAGTTCAGGGGAAGGCGCAAAAGTGGTATTCACTGTTATTTATGTGATTTCAAAGCACAATGCTGTTTCACATGTGCTGTTCCTCCCTTTCAGTAGCTCTTTGAGAATATTTGCAAAAGAATGGTTTGGTCATACAGCTGTTAACGAAAAATGTTTTCTGGGTGCCTCGGTGTATATATACATATATGTATATATATATGTATATATACACACACAAACACATACATATACATACACACCAATACACACACACATATATACATACACACACACACATATATATGTTTGAGTCAATGGCAAAAATATTTAATTAATGAGAACCCAGACTCCCTTGGGAGTAATTCAGGAATAGGGCACTGCCAATGAGAGAGCAGAAATGGTAGCATGTGACATTGACATCCGGCGCTCCAAAAGACCATTCCAGTGAACTGGGGAAAACAATCCATAATCTGAAACGTGCCTGCACAACATATTCTTCGTTTCCTAATACTGAACACATCCGTAACTATCTGCTGATTGTTAATTCTGTGCCAGGAGAATAAGAACAGTCTTTCTTGGCCTCACTCCTCACATAGCAGTTTGTCTCCTAATTGTGGCTTTTACCCTCTACCTTTTCCATGAAAACAACCTGTCAGCCCGTGGTGTTTCCAGCCTCCCAGCCGGTGCCTTTGGAGCGCTAGCTCTGTGCTGCTGCTCCTGCTTCTTTGTGCGGAAAGGAAGAGCTTTGCTTCTCGCCCGCTATCTGTGGAGAGCTCCGCTGCAGCGAGGCCGTCCCCTCCCCCCGACGGCTCCGAGCATCCGCGGCTGCGGCTCCCCGCCACCTGATGCCCTATTTTCTCATTGGCTCTAGCTGCTCCCCAACCTTGTGACTCCTGTGAGCTCACGCCCAGCTGCACCGGCTCCGCGTCTCCTGCAGCGAGACATAATCTTCACTTTCACTTCTATCATTTGTCCCTAATATGCCGGAGCATCCAAACAAGTGCCTGCATTCATTCCCAGAGCCCCTTGTCCTCGGTTCAGCCTAGAGGTCACCATGGAAATAAATGTATTCTTCCACTCGCCGAGCTGGTAGGCAGCTCTGTTACGAGATCACTGTTACT
The DNA here is from genome assembly GCA_013389825.1 of Crypturellus undulatus. Lineage (NCBI taxonomy): Eukaryota > Metazoa > Chordata > Aves > Tinamiformes > Tinamidae > Crypturellus > Crypturellus undulatus. The sequence continues at coordinate 814,726 of VWPW01021866.1, read as the reverse complement.
TGCAGAGGGACTGTAACCCATATCATTGCATCAGAGGCAGATATTTTATATTCAGATGACCTCTTATTTCCTGAAGTTGTAAATAGTGTCTCACCCTACATCTGCTGCTCGTCTGAAAGTCAGGTGACCCGTTAACTTTCTCAATGGGATTTCCCTGCCATTATAAAGCCAGGTGACTGTGACAAGGACAAGGAGTCTTGTGATTTTTGGCTTGACAGAAATCAGGCAGGAAATGGAGATGAGAGAAATGTCACACTTAGGCAGTGATAACCTTAAATATCAGAGACTGAGCTCAGATATGTTTTTTCAGACTCTCAGAAAGGCTCATGAAATATGTCTGTTTGTTCATTCCTCCAGGAGACCCTTTCTGTTCTTACATCTCAGTGTGTTATGATAAATAATGCATTCCCTTCCCAATAGCCTTGATAAAACTGCTTCCTTAACTGTACGAGGAGTACGTTTCAGAAAGAGAACAAGCAGAGCACAGAAATGGAAATTAACCCCAGGACCGCCAGCCTCCATTAGCAATAATGGTGTCTGACAATTCCGGGGTTAAATGAGAAGTAGGTGCCTTTTTACTGAGTTCTGCTCTTTGTTCTTGCTTTAGTGTGTGTCATTGTGGAGACTGTCATGTAAGGTTAATGACAGCCTCTCATTACCCTTGTCAAATATGTAATAATGTGGCCCAACAACAGGGCTGAATGGCTCCTGCTTGTCAGACCCCTATGTTTTGCCTAGCAGATGGTCACTGTGTTTGGAGAGGCCCTCAGATCCATCAGTGCTATCCTGAACACGTGTGCGAGGGAGGCATTTTTCCCTGATGGGACAATTCATGGGCAGAATACTAATTGGGCACAGCAAGACAACTGGGGATTTATTTATTTTTATTCCTGGTAGAAATATGTTGTGTTACGGGGCGGGTTGGGGGAGGGAGGGAGAGAGAGGTAATACCCCATTTCTCCTCCTGACATCCCTTCTCTATTGTCTGACTCCTTAAAGTGGAAAAATCTCCACGTAGTTTACCTTATGCTGAAAATATGGGCTCTTCAGCTAAAAGTGTTAACGGGCATAGAAATACAGACTTTGGTCAAGTAAGTCTCTATTACTTTTGATGCCACATTTTGAAAATATGACTTCTATTCTTCTATCTCTTAAAAAGAAAACAATGATGTTGCTTATATGCTACACACTTCGGAGAGGATCATTTTAATGTATCCCCTTGATACTACCTCCCTAGTTATTAAGATTAAATATTTATGTTGTGGTAGCTGACCCTCCTGCGTTAGGTAGTGTGCAAACAAAAAATATCTGTTCCTTCCCAAGGGAACATAACCTCCTTTAGCATTAGGTTGGTGATGTAGAAGGCAGCAGTTCCTACTGTCAGCCGTATAAGTGACCTGCCCTGAACGGTTAGCGTACGGAGTCTTTGACCACACACCCACAGCTCTTAAGGAGAGAGCCCTTTGCCACAGGACTTAAGCATCACAGAGACCTGAACTGGGAATGCCCTGGTCATGCAGAGAGCTTTAGGGCTCTTTTTCTTTCTTTTTTCCCCCCGCCTTCTTCTTTTATTTCTTTCTTCCCCTTCATTTTAGAAATCTTTTAACTCATTATTGTTCAAAATATGGTCTTTAAGATACAAAGCCAGTGCAAAGTGATGTAGTATCATCTTTTCCCATTTGGGAAAATTTGCACTAATGGAACTCCATTGTTCTTTGTTGAAAATGCCTAATATGAACAGCCTGCGCAGCCATAAAATAATGCTTTATCTGATGTGGTTAGGTACAATTCGTCTACATCAGGGAGTGGGATTGATGTGACTAAAATTAGGATAGTTATAATGGTGCAAATGTTCTTAATGTAGACAATACCTCAGTCTGCAGAACATGAAAAATTTGTTCTAAGAAGAATAATCATCAGCCCTATTTGTTTTAGAGGGAAGTTAACACTCAAACTTAAATATAACAATGTAGAAATCAGCATGTTTAACTACTTTGCTGCTTAGTTTTATAATGGAGATGATCCCTATCACAAAGAGCTTGTTATCTTCGTAAGAACTAGATTTAAATAATCTAATACAAAAATAACCGTGGGCGAGTACACTGGTTGCATTGAACTTTCAGCATTAAGGTTCTTAAAAACTTCTATTACTAACTGTAATTAAGTAGTCCTGGAAATCCAGTCTGTACCCTGAAAATGCTAAACAACTGCAAGCTATTGCTGCAGAAGGTCAGCTTGTTGCAGAGTTCATATAACCAAGCCCATAGTAGGCTACAAAAAAAAGCTAAAAGTCAGATAAAATACTTCAAGTCCTTCTCAATGAAAATACATGGAAAACCTACATGCAAAAGCCTAACCATTTCAAGTGTAAATGGAAAGCTATGTGTTGTTTTCCCAAAGATACCCTCTAAGAAAGTCCATAGATTTTTTAGGAGGTTTTGTCTCTTCACTCTCCCATTCCTTTCAAGTCTCATTGATATTTCTAGCAGCTAAATGACTAATATTCCATTTTTAAATGATTCTGATTAAAGCCATATCCAAAAGTGGAGGCCTAAAGTGGAGAAGCACATACCAGCTAAGGGACCTGATCTTCTGGGGCTGTGGGTGTACATATGGGAAAGTGAGAGGGACTTTTTCTGCTGCCAGTCTGACAGCAGCTTTCTCCAAAGATTCTGTCCCTCTACAGCCTTTATTACCTCTTTAGATATTTATTATGAATCTTACTCAAGCTGGCATAGTTTCCTTTTTTTAATCTATCCTGTCTCTTTTACTGAAACAGCAAACAATTAAGACGTTCATGATAAATAGCTAGTTCAGTAGATACCTGCTCCTTGATATTGGTGTTTTTCCTCATGGAAGGGATCCTAAGAATAGAAGAGAAGAAATCATAGGAATTTACTGGAGCTTCCCAAGGGAAAACAATGACAAATAGAAAAGATGCAGTGTCTGAGTCAGCTTTCTACTGTGCCCACACACCTCATGATACACTATATATTTGAGGGCAATGAGACATCAGAAAAAAAAAGTTGTTCCCATGTGGTCGGTCCACCATATTAAAACTAGTGAAATATGTAGTGAAGTGTAGGCCAAAGTTGCTATTAATATACAGGAAGATGCTAAAGGAACAAAATTATGTAAATAGAGATGACATTTAAAACCATCTCTGAAATTACCAGACCTGTGATAAAATCAACAGCCATCTCTGTTAGTTTTCTCAGACAGGACTTTTTATGGAATCCAAAGCAACACCAGCATGTCAGCTAAACACTCCGCTTTTTACATGAGTCCCTTTCTAATGCACAAGGCTGTGGAATGCACTTGTAATTTTTTTGTCTCTATAGTCACTTTAGTAATGTAGAGCAGCTCATGATTTTGTAAAATACTCGGAGATAGATTAAACTCCTATGTGATTCATATTTTAAGACACCCTCCGACTTATGGGATACAATGCAAAACTGGCAACACATAGGTCTTTTTGCTTGACCAGGAAAAGTGGTGAATCCAACAGCAGGTTAACAAAAAGATGGGGAAGTAGCCTGATTTTGCTGCTTTTAATTATTAGTGAGAATTAAATTGCTAAGACATTCTTTTCCAAAAAGCAGAATATGGAGAAAAAGGATAAGAAGGTAGAAGTCACCAGATGACCCATAGACTGAAGAAAAAAAACGTAAAAAACAGTAGCTCCCAAGCTGAAAGATAGGGTTGGCAACACAGTCCCATGTGATCATTCATTCAGAGAATGAGATTGGGCCCAAAATGTAATTTCTGAGATGAAGAAATGCCTGCCTTCAATATCGAGATGCACAGCTAATGGCTTCAAGGCAATTAAAATGAATTGTCTAAATTTGTTTATTTGAATGTAGTATGAGTGAAAGCTCTCCTGTTTATGAATTCAGGTAAGGCTTGCCTCTGCCTAGGGAAGTTGGAGAGACTGATTTGACTGATAGAATATATTATATCTTACTGTTTAAAGAGTTTTGATATAACAGAAAAGAAATACATAACACAGAGCTACATAGCTTTTTTTTTTTTTTTTCCCCTAAGCTGCCTATCTTCTGGACATGACATGAGAAAAGCATCAAGTTATTTGAACGTCAGTAAATTAGACTTCATATTTATGAGTAGTGAGCAAAATAAATTTGGAAGTGTCAGTTCCCAAGGCCAATTTTATAGTGTTTACCATACTTACTAATTCTATTACAGACTGTAACATAAACATGAAATAACTCCTCTACGATTGCCAGCTTAGGCCTGGGAAGAGAGTGAAGACCTACCCCAGCTGCAGGAGAGACAAAAAGTCATATGGAGTAGCTGGGTGGTTTGGAGACAAAGTTGAAGATACAAGGTCAGTAATGACTTTTGCAGGGGAGGATGGAGGCTAGCCAGGGCCAGCGAAATACATGTTGTATTTGGGTTCTGATTCATTATTTGGCATCATTTGATAAGCATAACTTTGGGTCTTCTCAAGAGAGGTGAGTTCATAAAATAATCTTGTTTTTAAGATGTCAGGATCTGGACAACAGTGTTGCAGTGGCATGTACCTAGAGACAATGGAGGGCAGTAAGGAAAAATAAAAAATGGACAAATCCAAACATGGATCAAAAACTTAGTACCTTATTTTTAAAAAATCAAGACAATTATAATTTAGGATCCAGTTTCTTAATAAATATGAATTCTTGAACTGAGTAGTACTGGGAATAAAGTCACAAGTCACAGTATCACCTAAGATAGAATTTATTGCCGAATATAGAGTGGAGGGATCAGCTTGGACTACCCTGTCTTCTTGTACAGGAGTGGAGGAGTTATGACAAATGCTATAGATGTCTAAATAAGGTGTCATAACTTTATCCACTGGCAGCCTACAGAGACAATGTAGCAGTTCTGGACATTGGGCAGTGTGAATAGCTGAGTGGGACCATGGTTTAGGCACAAGCCGGCTTTCAAAGAATATCAATGTAGTGAGTATAAAATTTTATTAAAAGCTACTCATTTACAGCAGAATTTTTATCCGTGGTTCCTTTTGACTGGTGTTTTCACTTGAGTGGCAGAGGCTAAAACGAATTTTTTTTTTTTTTTTTTTTTAGTGTGTTGGAGTCAGCTCCCTCCACTCATCCTCCTTAACTGAAGATTTTTGTTTCCCGCAAAGTTTGATATTTTCTCTCTTAATTATTTGACTTCATGCAAAAAAACTGAATGACACAAAGAATCGCTCCTGGACATATTTAACTTCTCTCAAAAACAAAGATAAATGCATCTTAGTTTTGCATGGACAGTCAGAACAGCTCTGTTTTTAGCTGTTTTGACATGGCCCTCTACTTCTTTAACAACGCAGTTGAAAACTTTTCCTGGATAACTAAAGCTTAAACTTTAAAAATGAAAAGTTTTCTTCACTTCTTAGCTGTCACTTAATTATGACTGTGGAAAGCAAAATGATCTGAAAAGGCACAGAGCATTTCTTTTTGGAGTAAGTGGCAAATATAAGACTCTTCTATGTAGCAGGGGAAAAAGAGCAAAGCTATCTTGTCTATTTGAAATGGCTGTAATTTAATTGGCTCCTATGGATCCCTTATTAGTTAAAAAATATTGTAGGCTCTTTGAAGCCTGCTTTTGCTTCCTATTTAAAAACATGCTTGTCAATCTTGCCCCCCAGCTGCATTATCAGAAAGGAAGTGTATGCATTCTAAGAGTGCAATGAAAGGTCTGTGTTTTTTCTTCCATTTTTTTTTCCCAAGACTGAGAGCAGCCAGGAATGGAGAAATAGTAGTGTCTAGCTTACACATGATTTTTTTGACAGCACAGTAGAGCAGGTTTCCCCAGTGCCAGTTTTTCAGTGTCGCACCCACTGTTGCCCACGGCAGTAATGAGGACCTGCAGTTTCACCCTGAGGAAGACAGGAGAAACATTGATTTCCTTCCCAAATTGCTTCCTGAGCAAGGATGCCCTCTCCTTCAAGAGGAGCTTTGCTTTGGCTCTGTGCCAACAACCCCATTTGACTCCAAAAATGATCATGTTACCTAACTAATCGGGTAATGATAGTAGAGTTTATTATTATTATTATTATTATTATTACTACTACTACTACTACTACTACTACTACTACTACTACTTGATTTCTTTAACATCCTTTTGAATATTTCCAAAATATGAAGTCTGCTATCAGAGTCTTTTTTTCATGAAAATATGGATAAGCAAGATATACATCTGTACAGATGGTTCTTATTCTAATTCCCCTGCTAGTGGTAAATTTGATTAGGAAAAAAAGAAAAGTGCTGAACAAATATTTTAAAAATCTGCCAGCTGATTAAATCACACTTTCACCCTATCTACTTGGCATGTGAGGTCGACTTGGGCATCGTTTTAAATCTTCTAGCTTAGATTATGATCTTTAAAATGACATTAAGCTTGCTTTGATGTTCTATGTGAATACAGGACAAAAGTCCAAGAATTAAATGATTGCTCGCATTGCAGCATCATAATATAGCCTCAGACTGCAACCAGAAATCTGCAAATCAGTCTATCCCAGATATGTTTGTGCCTCTACACTTAATAATATCACTAGTTTTACTGAAAAGAAAGTAAAAGTGCCCGAAGCGGCAACTTAGATTTTTGACAGGATTGAGAGGGGTAGCTGTGCTCAGCTTTCCTTATCTGTTTATGGCGCTGTCTGTTTTAACTGACTGCTTCAAGATATATGGAAAGTACTTGGTGTCAAAAGTTGGAATTGTACCTTTTTTTTTTGTAAGGTCCTCCCATTTTGAAGTTCTGTAGGATTGGGCCTCAGGTGCATAAACAGTTAGTGGTCCAGCTTTCCTCGTTAAACATTTTCCCACTGCAGTGGTTTCATAGGTCTAGTGCAAGGGAGCTGTAGCATGGAGTCATGATGTTCATTGGACCAGGTAGAGTTGAGAACAAAATTGAATTACCAGGGTTTACTAAGTTGCTGCCCATCTGCTGAGTTGTAGTAATTTTCTATTCTCAGCCTGTTCCAATTGTGAGATAATATGGCTTTGCACTAACCTCTTTCAATTAAGTTTAAATTGAAAAGCTTAAATTAAGTCACAGCACTTTACACCTGGGATGGGCTAACAGTATGCCCATAGTCATCTACTGATCGCTACAACAGCTCGGATGGATAAAAAACAACAGGCTGGAAAGCTTCTCAAGCTTGGTAAAATATCAAAGCTTTCAGTTGTATTTGGTCACTCATAAATGACCTTGAATTTTGTATATGAAGTAAATACAGCATCCTGTATGGAGCGAGCAATAGGAACAAGCATTGGAGTAAAATGTCGCCAGCAGTGAGTGCCACTGAACTTGCCCCGTGCAGCCTTCTGAACCAGCTGTAGGGTTATTAAGGTGTGAGTTACTTAGCCCCTGCCAATTTGAATAGGAGAGAACACAAAGTCCTGGCTAAATCTGTGTGACAGGAGAGGATTCATCTGATCAGCTCTATGAGCAAAACTGAACTTTCCATACCCTCCTATGGAGACAACTCAGAGAATCCATACTTGTAGTTGCTCTAATTGGCTTCACTGAAGGTCTTATGCTGGTGGGTCATTGATTGAAAGTTGATGAAATTGGCTGAATATAATCTCTAAAGAAGGATATTTATCTGAAGGATATTTATCTTTTTTTTTTTTCTTTAAATACATTTTCCTATCATTCTGATAAGCTCTAGTTATTAATTCATATCTTGTCTCGAAGAAATTGCTGTGGATGGGATGAAGAGTAGAACAAAATTGGTGATTGAGGAGAAAGGGTAAATCAGACAAAAGAGAGAAGAAAGGCAGACACTTTACGAAGACCAGAGGGTTAAAGGAAGGATTCTAAGAAGTATTTAATAGCTAAATTCATAGTGCAGAAGGTTTTCTTCTAAGAGTTTTAACTCTTACCCAGCGAGTACGGTTTGGGTATGACTGCAGTACTGAATAATGGAAAGCATACCCTTTCAGTGCTAAAATCTCTTTTGGGGGATTAAAAACATTGAGAATACAAATGATAATGCCAGAATTAGGTACCTTGAGGTAATGCCAATAAAAAGCAACCTATACAGAAACTGAACCTTTGTTCAGTCTAGTTCCTTGTCTAAAGAAATATTTCATTTTGAGCCAAGTACTAACACGGCTCTAAGCTATACTGCATGTGAAAATAGGCTTGTATTTCAGCCAGTGTAAAACCATGTAGCCCTGTTAGTTGGTTATGGTCTCTAATACTTAGAAAAGGGAGACCAGAGAAATATCTTAACAAATGCTATCCAGGGGAGGGCATTGGGACACGTAAATGCTGCTGTGCACATTGCTATATGGATGCTGCAGTTTGCTGGCTGCTTGCTTGATAACTGGCAGGGAATCCAATTCAAAATTGACAAGATTCATGTCTTCTGCAATGCTTGGACAGCAGGATCCCGTCCGTTCCCTTCCCCTGCCAAGCTGCCTGGCAAGGACAGCAGAGTGCAGATGGAATGGCACAGTCTACCTGCGTGCTTGAGTCACTGCGTCTGCAGTCTTACTGAACTTCATTCTTCTCTTTGCTCATTTTTCCCCAAACTAGAAGCTAGCATTTAAAGCACTGCAGCCCATACTTAAGTCTCCATGACAGCATTAAAAAAAAAGGTCAATATCACTTTGCAAGCACCGATTTCATCTCATAACGAGTATTCACATATTAACAGATTTAATTTATAATAATGCTGTCTTTAGCAGATTTAAGTTATCATAATGCTGCCTTTAGAAAAAAAAAGAACCAATGTATTTATCAGAAACTAGTGCAAACAGGTTGCAAGATTGTACCTTTAAAGACATTCTTTAGATTTTCTAGACCTACTTTTTTATTATTTCCTATTTCATGTCCAAGCCTGTCTGCAGCCATTAAATTACAGAGTTGTGCTAAGACAGAAGCAAAGTTAGTGAAAAAGGGGAGCTGGCACGGGATAATTCAGGGAACTGGCAATAGAATACAGAGATTTTCAGTCATCAGACTGAATCTTGCTGATGGGAGTTGTGCAAATAGCTGGTGGGGTTAAATGGTGTTTGCTTCCCATGAAGAAGTAGGAAAGCTGCAGGATGCTGAAATGTGAGCTGTTTTCTGTGGGAATACTGGAAGGTAGAAGAATGAATATTTTTGAAAATAAAGGAAAGAAAGAGGTAGATAAGCATGACTTCATCAAATATAACACAAGAAGATCATTGGAAAAGAAAGAGAAGCCATTAAGAATATCAGTCCATATTGGTTTTCCTGGTAGTGTTTCTTGTAGGTTGTCTTTGTCTCATCTCCATTGAACAAGAAATCCTTTAAAATAAGAGTACCACTATAAGTGCTCATTTTCTCAGAGTCACTGAAAATCACAAGCTGTGGGGGTGCTACTGGATAAATATGAATGGTCTCTATGGATGGTTAGAAGATGAGTATGTACAGAGTCATTTGTTAAAAATCTTTTATGAGCCATAAACACACATGAAATAGTTTTGTTTAAGCAAGGAATACAAGCAACTATACTTTTTCAATGGTAACTTCAGTATTAGCATAGTTAGCAGTATTCAGTTCAGTATTGCAGTATCAGTTATCAGTATTAGTGTATTTGTGCTGTTGCAGGCATTCAGGCCTATCATTTGTGATCACATTTCAGTTCTTACCCTGAATATTCTGGTTGTTTGATAATTTGAATTTTAGGTTTCATGAAATTCATATTCTAACATGTTAGGTAAGAAATTTAGAACTTGTAATAATTGATTTTTGATGTATTTTCATGTTTTAGAGACATATACCTTCCAGAGGTTAAAGGAGAAAATAAAGATGACATTGTTTTAAAATGTGTATTGATCTCAGGTATGTAATAACATCTCTGGCTCTAAGGACATCACTGCTTACACTCAAAACCACAGTTTGCTTTTAGCCTTATTCAGTCAGGCTATTAAGCTAGCAGGTGAATTGGCCTTTCCTTCCCAACTCTGAAATGCAGTATATTAACTGCACAAACATGTTAAGGCAACACACATTTCGGTTTAAAACAGTCAATGCAGTAGCGACCAATTGCCACCTTGGTGCTTTCTCACCTTAGCTGGCTAGAAGATTCTCCAAGGTCTGTGCAGTTTGGAAATAAAAATTATTTAGCCTGACACCAAAATGAAGCGCGCTCAGGCAGGGGGTAGGCATTGCTTGGGTAGCACAGAATTAGCTCTGCTTCTCCCGTGCCAGTTTCTGAGGGGAATCAAAAGCATGCAGCAGAGCGCAAATGTGCAGTGAAATTTTAAGGAGAATGAGCAGTGACCTTTAAGGTCCACGCATGCTGGTTAAGGACCTGCCTCAACAAGAGGCGGTTACATCCCTGGGGTCTGCAGGGGACCCGGCCGTGGTTCCTGTCTGCTCCTTCCCTCTCTCGGAAGCAGCCGTGTTCTGTGGCATGACCCAGGCAGAGACAGGCAGGAGGGAGGCGCAGAGGGGCTGAGCCCAATTGCTGCTCCTGTGGTAACACAGATAAGCAATCTGCAGCCCTGGTGCTGTCTGGCCTGGTGCTTTGTCAGCAAATTATCAAAGAGAATTTTCTCCACTGTTTCCCATCTCATTCTTTTTTTTTTCCAGCAGTAAACTGGGTTCACTGATGTCTTGCCTCTTGCTGGATTTTTTTGCTCTTCTGACCTGTCCTTGTGAAGCTGGCTATCTGCCTGGCCTGGGAGAGGGGAAGGTAGCAGCACACTGAAGCCACCAGATTATGCATGGAGAAAAGAAGCTCTGTGGCTCCGGCTCCCCTGGCTGGCCACGAGGGCTGTGGTGGCTTCCTTAGCAGGTGCTGTGGGCAGTCTGCCTGTGGGGACCTTCCTGCTCACAGCCCGTGGGGCATCCTCCCAGCCTGTCCTTGTCCTTGTCCCAGTTTGTCGCACCCTCTCAGGAATGGCTGAGCAGAAGGGTGACAGCTGCTGAGGTGCCCCAGCCTTCCTTCACTTATAGGCGGGGGAGATCTGAGCACAAATTTTGTCCAGGTGACAATATTTTTCCTTTTTTAGCCTCTTCGCACCCTTTCTTTTTCACTTTTTTTCACGGACTTAATGCAGCCTTGCAATATGCTTCTCATTCCCTTCCTTCTCCACGTGGTAGAATAATGTTATCAGTTGAACATACAAACTACTTCCAAATAATACAAGCACCTTCCTCTGTAAGGTTGTTTCCCTCAAGTATTTAAAAAATATATTTTTCTTGTACAATACAAGCCTCAGATCATATGCTCTGTTTGTGTTAATTTGTTTCTATTCCTATTTCTTCCCTGCAAGGCTGAGAGTGTGAAGTTGTGTTCCCTTTAATGTCATTGTTATTGCATTTCTTTACCAGTCACACCCACGTCGTACCCATCCAAACTTCTTGCTCGGGAAAAAAAAAAAAAAAGAAGGAAAGAGATTTAACAAGGACATCTGTAATTTTCCTAACGGGTTAGAAGCCAGCCAATTGCAAGTCTCTTCTCTGCAGACACCGTCGAGACACCAGAATCCCGGCTCCTCAGGTGAAGGCAGCGATTGCATCCCTCGCTAGCACTACAGAGCGTCAGTGCAGGGGAAGATGGTGAGCTGCAGGCTGCCAGCCTCTGCTATTTATAGCATCAAGAGCTTTAGGGTGTGAGGCAAGCTGTTTTTAACACAGTGGCATTTTATTCTGTTTAATCACGGAGTAACATCATTTTTAGAAAGTCATTACTTCTGCTCAAGAGAGTTAAAAATACGCCTTTTTTTTTTTTTTTACCTCGTTAAAACAAGAAGTGTTTGTGAAATAAAGAAATTCACTTTTCCAAGACTTTAAGTGATTTAAAGGGCATTTTGTTAGCTGGCACATGTAGAAAGGAAAGTCAATGAACAGCATGTAAAAATAGAAGAAAAATGCAATGAGGTGCTTCAATGAACCCCTTTTTCTTGCTTTCCTTTTTCTGGTCCCAGACATGGTACTGCTGAGCAGCATATGGAGATCCTATGCACTAGGAAATCCACAGAACCTGGCTTAAATTGAAATGGTGCTTACAAGCCTGGATAAGCAAATTAGCTGACTGGTTTGGTATAGTTGGTTTCCTTACAACAAAAATGGACCTTTTTATTTCTGCCTTTGCTCTCAGTACTTGCTCAACTAATACCTACAAGGACAGCCAAACATTAAGGCAAAGACCTGTCTGTCTGCAGCAGGGTTGAAATAATTCCTACTGGGTCACATGGTTTTACCAGGATGGCCAGTATGCAAAACATACCCAGAAACTTCACTTATTAGGGAAAGGAAGCAGAAAACCTTTAGTGAAGGACTTCCTGTGCTTTGAAAAAGGCATATTTTCTGGAGTACCCCAGAGGCTCCTGTGCACGTTCCAGATCTAGTTATCTTTGTGTCATATACATATAAAAAGTAATCGGAAGCCATTTGGAATGCAACAACCTTAATTTAACTTGAAAGAAGGCATTGTTTACACATTTTAATATATTAAGCCTTAGTATATTGAGCACACATGGATTAGTTTAATTATTGCAATTCAACAGACAGTTCAATTAAAAAGCAAAAACAAAAAATAAAAGAATTTTCTGCATCTTCTGAGCCATGGAACTGTTGGACTCGCACATACAGAAGCAAGCAATATTTTTAGCTTTTTGCCTTTCTGTTCACAGAGAGCAGAAGAGTGAAAACAACAAAATGGAGAAAACATGAGAGACCATGGTTTGGCCTTAAAGGTACAGTAAATGTCCTCATAAAAATATATGACATTGAAGGAGGAAACAATGGCACATGCAGATGTTACGATGGTTGAAGTAACTGGTGCAGCCCCAAACCAAGCCCAGGATCCATTTGCATGACTCAGATCAGCTTTGAGGATGTTTCTAAAAACTGATGATGACTTTTAGGAGAGATGTAGAGATACTAAGAAGAGGATAAGAAGGAAGGCAAGGTCATGTGGACAGCTAACTGCAGGAAGTGCCATACTTGAGTTATCTGTGTTCAGGACTGCATCAACTACAGAGCTCCTTGTGACCTGGACCAAGGAGTGCTCTGAGCTTTCTGACCATATCCCATTCCCATGCCTGGGATATTCCAGATATGCGAGAACCTCCACTTCTCGGGGTAAAAACACGTACTATTGTCCCATCCCATTTGAAGTGAGTAAGGGAGGGTCTTGATGTGATGTGGACTGAAAGGTCACTTCACTGCAGCCTAAGTCTACTTTTTCTCTTTGGCTGTCTGTATGCAAAATAGAGAGGATAATTTCTACCTTGGATAGGCCAGTACTTCGCCTTAATGATAAAGTAAATATATATATATATAATATTTATATATATATATATAAATCCACTTAACAATTGCAAAGTGCCAAGATACATCATAATGAATCTGTGTAAATATGTAAATAGATAAAGGAGTCTTGAAGTCCCAATATGCTGAAATCAAAATATAGAGTAGTTTAATTAAAAGCAAGCAAGCAAACAAACAAACAAAACACTAGACACTTTATAGTATATCTTCCCGCAAAGTCTCCTGCTGCCTCTTGCCTACCCTATGGAGTGTGGATATGTGTGGTTGTATGAAGCTATTTTGTCAGAAGTGAGGCTGCAAGATACACCTTTGCAGCTGAATCATAAAGTTTCTTCTTTTTCTTTGACTACCTACATTGAGAAAATTGTCTGTAAAGTCTTTCTGCTCCTTACATTTCTTTAAAGAAACAGCTCCCGCCCCTGACATCTTCTCTCCTATATTAATGAATCAAGCAATGTGTTCTGAGTTTGCTGGAGTGACTTGGCCTTAGGGCCCATAATTATACTGTACCCAAGGCCTTAATTAACTTGCAGGACCGAGCTGGGGACGACATCCCAGATAGCTTCTAAAAATACAGTTTAAATCCTGAACTTATCAAAGAAAAAATACTGAATTGGGACAAAATGTCACAATTTTACATCATTTGCAGAAGTGCCTTGGAAAGTTTCTGAGCGGAGCACTGTTGTAATAGACATCTTATGGATTTCTACAATGATATACTCACACTTAATGATAAACCAATTGTGCAGCTCTGCTGCATGAAAATATAAGTAAAATTGAAATTTCATTCCTCAGGAATAAGAATGCCTATTTCCCTTAGGGCCTTTATTAGTTACCAAAGTCCCCAAAGGCCTGGCATTGCCTTCGGCTGGTTCTCCAGGCGATGGCCTGGGCACCGCAGAAGGGACGTCTTGGAGCAATCTCAGTTTTCACCAATAGAGGGCTCTATTGGTTTGATTTAAGTGACAAAGAAGGGGGGATATTAGAATTTGGGGGGATTAGGTTGCTATAGTAAATCCAATAACCTATATAAAAGTGGAGTCAGTTGAAGTGAATTGAAAGAAATGCGTAAAGAGAAATCATTTAAATGTTACTCTGTCTGGTTTGTTGTTGTTTTGTTTTCGTATTCTTGAATATTGATGTTAGCTGACTCGGTTCTTTCTTCTTGAAAAGGCACAGCTTAGAACATGGTGAGTTATTTTAGGAATAGGAAGGAAGGAATAGGAAGATATAAGCAGTGCGGTGAATTTAAATGACTAGTATTGTTTAGGATTGACCAAAAAGAAAATGTTATATCTAGATTCTTAAAATAACACGCTCCTATATCTGTGCATTACCTTTTTTTTTTTTTTTCAGTATGTTTGTTCTTCTGCTGCATTCATATTCACGTGGCTAAGCATATCACACATTGGTACATTTACATGTTCATGAAAAAGAAAGAAAAATTTTACTTATAAGTATGAAAGTGACCTAAAGGAAAATATTTGCTTTTCCAGGCTGCTGTCTTTTTTATTATATCACAAATAAGATGGAGCATATTAGGGATTCATCTATAGCATGCCATACAATAAACTGGAAGATAATCTAATATATTTTTGGAGGAGGTTGACTGCTGGCCAGTGCCTGACCTCTCTCACTAAATAATGTCTTCTCATTGCTGTCGTGATGGGCCATCCTATTCCACTTTTTAATTTCTGCTGTCTCAATGACTGCAAAGACGATGCTCTCACAGCATATTCATGCTTTCGCAGGCTGGCTACATTGCAGAGTATATGTCCTATAATGCACAGCAAATGAAATTCACAGTTACTTTAATGCGGACCGCACTGCACTGAAAGAAATGAAGACAGCACTAACAAACGTGTTCATACACGCACGATGGCTAACATACACATTTGCATATAAATACTATATGTATATCTCGTTAATGGAACACTGTGATTTCTACATGTGCTTGTGCATTGCTTCTTGAGACACAAACTATATAGCTAACCAAGCAAAAAGTGCCTGCATAAATGTGTGTTTAATAAAATCTGCATGGGCAGTGTGTGTCTATATATGTATGTGCGCATAAACACATATTAAAAATATATATCCGATGAATAATTTCAGCCTGTGCACAAAAAGAGTGCATTTCAGTTCATTTTATTGGACAAGCATAGTTCAAATCCCATTTTTATGCAATGGTGCAGTTACATAAAATAAATATAGGCCACAAATGAAAATACTTTAACTGACTGTTCTTTCATTTTTTCCTAGTAATGAATACAAGCTTCAACCTGGAAAAATATAAAATGATCTTGTTTTCAGTATAAATGTCCTGCAGAAAAATCAATTCCAATTTCATCTTTGTTTTAGTAAAAAAAAAAAGAAAAAAAGACTAAAAAGATCAGGATTATAAATAATGGTTACCTGTGGTTTTCATAAATAAATATCTCCAAAGCAGTGGAAGACTGTAGAAGTGCATGGATGTTTTATTTTCCCTTCTCTCATCATTTTTTTGTGTTGCAGGAATGTATATGAATAGAGGGCTAGAAATGGCATGAATTCAGATTCAGCCATTTTTTCCACATAAAGTCGTGTTTCCCTATTGATGTTGATTTTTGTCTTCTGGAATGCATTAACACGTTAATAATGGAGAAACTTTAGTAATGCATGATCTAGCTGTGATGTTTTAAAAAATCCCATAAATATGAATGTATAGGTACAAGAAAGGTATATATGCTTATGCCCATGTCGTAAATCATCTATCCTTTGTTAAAAAAAAAGATGGGGGAGGAGGCAGCCCGAGTTTTCTCATTGGAGCCTTTTCATCTTGTCTAGGGAGGATGAAGAAATATGGCCTTTGACACTTACCTAGATATTTTTACAAAGTCATGTCCCATTTATTGTTGCCCTATAGAAAGATATTTTCCTTCTCTTTCATTTTCAGGGAGGGAGAATTTTGTTCTATTTTCCAGCCTTGTAAGAAAGAAATTACTGTCTTTCCCCACCCTTCGGTTACAACCCATGGCTGCCCCCCTGCCACCAAGACAGTATGTAGATAACATGAATAGCTATGACGATGTGTGTAATATGAACTGATCTGGGAGATTCTCAATTTAGTTCCTCCAGCCAGGAGAAATAAAGGCAGCTCTGTATTTTTTTTTCAGTAATTGTACCTGCATTTTTATTCTGGGGTCCATAGTATGTTCATGTGGGGAGAGATAAATATACTCAGCATCCTAGCACGTGCACCTCTGACTTCAGTGCAGACTATATTAGTACATTAATTGCTTCTCAAGCAGGTATCATTATTAAGAAAAAAAACCCACAGCCTTAGAAACTACTAGTTTAGTTGATGATGCTTATCTTGAGTGTCTGGCTTCTAATAAAACCCTGCTGGAAATACTGTCCTACTACATTGTTTTGTACTTCTCTTTCTTCAGGGCAGATTGGTTCAGCCAGCACTTTATTCCTGAAGCAATATTCATACAAAATGGATTGCTAGATTTAAAAGCACTATCCAGTGCTGCTGACTAATATACTGTTATTCTGGTCCTCCCTCACCCCTCTGTAATCAGCAAAGCATGCATAGCAGGAAAATGTTTCACAGTAATTTTGGTGATGTTTTGCTTTGCTTGATTGGAAGGTATTTCTGAGGAGGATAAATAAGCTCATCCCCAAAATCTCCCTTCTGTTTCCCATGCTGACGTGGCAGAGATGTGAAACATAAGAAATACAGTAGATTGGGATGCTCCGTAGGAAACAAAATTTGTGGCTTTCTGGCTTCCTCTCCCTTCTGTATTATTAGCACAGTATAGATTTAATAATTAGGTGATTGAAGACATTTTGATGATGGAGCGGTTTCTATGATCTGCAAAAGGAAGCATCTGTTTTTCTCATGTACCAATTAATTATTTATGCAGCAGAAAATACTGTAGACTACCTTGAGGTTGAGCAGGTTGAGTGTTTGTGTAATGGCAAGAAAGGCCTGGCCTAGAAATTATGTCATTCTGACCTTCAAAGTCTCTAAAACAATTATTTTTCAGCGAAGCAGTAAACAAACATCTCTTCTGTCTTCATTTCCACCTCACTTTTCCCCCTCCTGTTCTTGCAGAGGGCCTGTCAGCTTAAACATCACCTCTCCTTTTATTTTCTATTTCCTGCCTGTATTTTATTAGCACCTTTTCTATTTTACAGTCCTACACACTGGTTTGGCGTCAGCTTTATTCCTAGCAAATCGTACTACTCAGGATAAGGGCTTTGTGGGAAATATGCAAAAATACTCAAACCATTTTTTATGATTGTCAGGCGTGGATTCATTTTGGGAAATATATGTTTCCAGAGGCTAAGACTTACTAAAGTTTGCAAATGAAAGAAAAGCAGATCCTTGGATCTCACAAAATGTGTTGCTTTGTATTGTGACAATGGTGTTCACAAGCCTGACATCCTCATAATAATATTAAGCTCTTTTTTTTTTCTAGCATTATGTACTTTATACATTTGTATAAATGTCACAGCTTGTAATCACTTCCTTTGTCATCGACGATTAATCTAAAAAAATCGAATAATTCACTGCCCCTTGCCATTTACATATCGCCTGCTACCATCTGTTCTTCTCAGCAGCAGTAAATGATGGGTAATTAACTCAGTGCCTTTGTCTTTCCCTTGCTGAATGTCTGACACATATAGATTTTCCTCCGTGTGTGTATGTGTGTGTGTGTGTGCGAGCGCGTGCGCACGCGCGCCTGCGTGCGTGTGTGTTTGCAGGGGAAGGAGAGAGGGCTAGGGAGAACAGAGAGAGAAAGAAAAAGACTGAATGAGGCTGCGAGCCTGACCTCAGAAAAGGGGTCACTGCGAAATATTTGCAAGGGAGAAAGCAGGACAAAACAAAAATGCTAGGCCTGAGAAGGGAATATATCACATGGCCTTTTACTCTCTTAATATCAAGAGAAAAGGGGAATTGACTGTGGACAATGGCCGCCCTGCGCATGCAAGTAGCCTTTTCTAAAGCGCGAGGGTCAAGGTCAAGATGCAGCAGCGCGAAAAAGCTCCGTACGCTCCTCTTGTCAGCCGGAGTGCAAAGGGGGAACATGGAAATGAGGCCAAATGGAGGGAACACACAATGCCATTTGGCTTCTGGACTAGGAGCCAGAAGGTTCACAATGTGTCATATTGAAACTATGATATAGTGGCTCTGCGCATCAGGCAGGCGAGCGTGAGGCGATGTGCAGTGTAAAATTAAAAAGAGGAAAGTAATACACAGAGAGCTCTCTGCCCTTCCTGCTAAGCGCACCAAGCCACCCCGCCGCACACTGAGAAGAGCAGGGGGAGCGGGCATTCCCATGCCATCATAGGAAACATGGCATGATAACGTAAATTGTGTTTCCTTGGGTAACCTTTGGATGCTGTTTGTAAAGGAAGGGAGAAATAAAAACCTGAAAATGGTTCAAAATTACATTTTAGTAAAGGTTTTTAAGATGGAGACAGCATAACAATGAGTCTCAACTACCGTTAAATGACTGTTTATTCGCATGGATTTATTATAATTTATTTGTCCTTAGGTAGCATGTAGAAACCTCCTTCAGGGTTGAGAGCCACATTGTGCTCGGCACTGTAAAAGCATGTAAAACAACATAGTATTGCTACACACAGCATCCTCTGGGGCTGGCCAATGAGATGTGTGATGTGCACCACATCTTTTCAAGGGGAAAAAATATGAAGAAGTTAGTTCTTTCTTTAATGTGATCCTGTTAAACTCGGGGGGGGTTACAGAGCCCAGGCAGAGCTTCATGCCAGCTCCGTTATTCTACTTACGTTATCTCCACACCGCACAGTCCTGCATACGAAGCTGTGTTTTCCTGAACACAGGAGAAATAATAACTGGCAATGATTCGCCTAGGATTTCCAGCCTTTCCCCTCCCTGCACTTTGCCCAAAAGCACTGTTTCTCGGAGCTTTTCCCCGCCATTTCCTTTCAAATCTGTGCTGTAGGTAACATCCTTGGCTGATCTGATACAAACCTCCGTTCTCTCGGTACATCTCTCCAGCGTTCGCTCTATGTCACATACCCCTACAACCTGCCACAGATCTGACTCTCTTTTGACTCCCTACTTCTTGAATTCAATTTTCTGTAAAAGTAATGTGTTTGGGCAGTGACTTGTCATGTTTCAGGTATTTTAGTTTGTGCAAGGAGTTTAATTATGTTTAATCAGACTGAAAGATGGCTATTTTATCCATCAACTTTAAAGGTATTTAAAGATGTGTGAAGATAACTGATGTGATAGCACTTAAACTGCTACATTTGTGGGAAGTCTAAGGGCTACATGGCTAATCCCAGCCAGAGATTCCTTCTCCTAGAGATCTCCTCTCTCTCAGGAAGGTTTCCCTGCCCTAACCAAACACATCCACTTACCTCTGTCATAACTTGAGTCCCTTCCAGCTCCTCTGAAGGAAACGGTGGTGCTGCTATTAACTCCTCTCATTAGATTTGCTTTCAGGTGCAGAGAGAGAGTGTATCCTGTTACACAAGCTGCTGTTAATTTCTTTATAATCTTCTATCTCCAGGGCTTTCTCCGGCTAAGCAGAGGAATGGTCGGGGAGAAGGTTGACCATGTGTTAGTATGGAACCACAAATTACTGTTGAATTGCCTCAAAGTGACTGAAGGTAACGGATGAAATGCCATAATAAAAGTGAAGAGATAACTAATGAATTTTTACTAAACGTGTTACATTATGTATGAAAGTATAATCTAGGATGAGCAGTATTATCCCACTGATATCAATACGATGAGTCTTTTTGCCTTGTATATAGCTCATGGATAAGGTGTGACTGGAACTCAAGATTCAGTGTCCAAATATACGAGGCTCTGAATATTAATAATTAGCATTTCTCGTTAATATTGGCACAGTGGCTAAGAGTCTTGGCTACAGACCAGGAAACTAAGGGGAGAAACTACAAGAAGGTTCACCTTGCCCCAAATTCTTACTGCCTAGTAGGTGACTGGGGCTATAGGTTGCCAAAAGGGTGGAGGAGCACAGGATAATACAGATTGTAGTGGCCAGCAAACTAAGCAATCATAGCCCACAGACCAACTTGTACTAAAATCCTCCACTAAATGCAGAGCATTTTCTAGCATTTGTGGGAAGAACATTCCAAGTGAATAGGAAATGGGGAGCATCTGAGAAGAAAGCACGAAAGCCTTTCAAAACTGTTATAAGCTGATGATGAAGACCATGGCCTTGGGCCGATCAGGTGAAGTAGTGTATCTCTTTCTACTGAATGAGAAACAAGAGATGACAGGGGTATGGGCTATGAGAGCCTAGAAAGTGAATTCAAAGAACTTGTGAATGATGCCACAGAGAAAGGGGAGCTGGCAGAGAGCTGGTTAGGGGCTGGAAAAAAACAGGCACAGACCTTGTGTCTGATCCTATAGACTGAGTAGCGCAAAGAAATTAAGTATGAAACAAGAATGGCAAGGAAAGGGAAACTTCTTGCTTTCTGTAATGGGCAAACTTGAAAGTGACAGACATTAGGGAGTATAATAACCTGCTGCAGCACCTCCTGGAAAAATCCTTAGCTAGACTTAATAAAAATAAAGAGAGAGAAAATGTGACAGAGGCAATAATCTTGTATCATCTGGTAGATGGACTGGATGACTGAGATCTTTTCCACCTCTTAACGTTTCTGATAGTTGTACAATCTCTGTACTTTATGGCAGTGCATTGCACTGTGAAAATGTGGACGTGCACCCTGGCCTGTCAAAAGACAGAGTACCAGAAAAAGACACATTAAAAATTTTTGCACAGAGATATTTTCAAAATGTGTGCGTCTGTGGGTGGATTTGTATACACACAGACACACACACGCATATGTATAAATATGTGTATGCTTACATAAATACATTTATATTAATTGAATTTCATTACTCTATTAGAAGCTAATATTTCCAGGGTATTGAAACCAAGCTTCATTTGCAATATTGACATGAAACTCGAGATAAACCTAAAATCTAATATTTTTTACGTGGTATACCATTAAAAGACAATAATGGCAAAACCATACCTGTAAACCCATATTTAGTGATGCCAGTGGCTGTGGACACATCATATGGAAGCTTTACTCCAAGGCCTGTGTAAAATGGAAGGGAGTGTGTGATGTGCTTGTATTTTGAAATAAATGACACTAATGAAGGAAACGTTTCTTTTTCCATCTATACTGCAGATCCCCTATCTGCAGTACAGATTTCTAATGCGTAGCCTCTGCTGGTTTCACAACCAACAGAGATCTGTTCTGTAGTTCAGAAACAGGGATTTTGCCTGCAGTCCTACAATTTGTACACACTTCCAGCAGGCTACTTCCTGAGGGTTCACAAACACCTTTGATGTACGTGCACTATGTATGTGTGGAAGAAATGAATGGACAGCTGAGCACAAAGAGTTGAACATGGGTACATCCTTGGTACTGCCTGATCTAGGCAGAATGTGATGTCATTGAATTGTAACTTGTTTTTGACGTCCTAAAATAGAAACATTTTAGTCATATCACTCCAACTTTAGTGTGTCACCGCAATGGGCACTCCCTGTATAGTGACATTCTAAATTTGGTATGTTTATGGTGATGTAACGTTCAAGGAATTGCTGTTCAAGACTATTGGTTACTACTGTACTTTTGATCAGGAAGTGGAACATACATTGCATTAAAGTAGATATCTGGTAAAACTTCCCTGGATGGCAAGTGAAGGGCAGAAAAGAGAGAAACGATTCCCTCAGAGAGATCAATATACTACACTTTGCTTTAAACCATTAGGGAGAATTTTTTGGTGACCTGGAAGCTTTTTATAGAAAGAAAGTGTGGACGACTGAAAGTATAAATGGCTTTTAGCAAGGCTACCTAATTGTTCTGCATGTGAGTATATAACATACAGGTTGGGAATGATATGCATGAGGGTGAAACAGGTTTGTTACATTTACATTAGACACATGTTCGTTTGCTAGTGACATTTTAATGGAATGTCTTAAAATGCAGGATAGATTCAAGTTTGGCAGCAGTAGAAGGTGGCCAAAAAATAACCAACCATCACCACTACCACCAAAAACAAACACCCCCCCCCCCCCCCCCCGCAAGGTTCCAGCAAAGAGAATAAAACCAATATCTAGGTTATATTTCCTCCCAGGTCACAAACTCTCAAAATTCCTTATCATTCCACCTCCTAGGGTGATGTCCCATGACCGTTGCTGGGAGACTTGGAAAATGTGTGTGTATGGTGTACTGGGTGCATGTAGGATGAATCACATCATTTTGGAGGATAGATGGCAAAATCCACCTGCTATTGATTTCTTGTCACCTCAGCAAGTATGTCCTCTTCCCTGCTGCTAAGTCTTCCTTGTCTTTCTCCCCTTCGTCATTTATGGGTAGCAAAGCACAGCAGCATTCAGGACAGCAGAGTCCCACTAGGAAGATGGTGCATAAGGAGGGTCCTAGCTCAGGGAGTATCCTCATATTTGCGCAAATTTTCCTTATCTGCATGCTGAGAGGTCCAAATGCTGGTGTGGTTCACAGAGACCTCTGTGAGTAGGGGTTGAACTAGATGATCTCTAGAGGTCCCTTCCAACCTCAACCGTTCTGTGACTCTGTGATTCTGTGTTGCTCCAGAAAGGAGGACTGCCGTGAAATTCCCTCAGCAAAATATCATCAAAGCTCCTGGACCCACTACAGCTTAGTCTCTGTAGGACCAGAATATGACTGAGATTTCTCTATTTCACAAACTGTCTTGGTTTAAATTCTTTTTAATTCTGACCAACTGGCCAATTCCTGATGCTAATATCCTTGGGTGTTTCTTGAAACTTTTCCAAAGTGACTGAAATGTGCCCAGATTGGATATTATGCGAAAGTTTGGAATAATTTTACTTAAGTGTTTTACCCTGAAAAAAAAAATTAAGAGGTTTGTGAAGGGGCTGTGCCAGCATTTCTCTAGAGAACACAGAAATGTCATCATGACACTGAGTTTGTATGAATGTTTCTTAAAGTCTTTTATGAAAAACGAAAATACAAACTATACACAGTAAAAAGGATAATGAAAGCAAATCAAGCATACCTAAGTTAAGGAATGGAAAGAATACTGATGTCCTGCCACCAGCTGATCAAAGCAAAGCCTTTTCGCTGATACACTCTCTGTATCACTCACTTGTGTGGTGCTCCTTGGTATTTCAATAAAAGATAGTTGTGGCTTAATTATTTTATGGACCTGTCCCACCCTTTCATATTGATCTGCCTTCCTTCATGTCAACGGTGATGTGCTTTACTCCCTCCCTGAAGGGAAATCTTAACTTTCTGACTGAAAAAAAAAAAAAGTAAAATGAATTGAAAACAAATCAAAATATCCTAAACCCGTTGATCACCAACTGTTTTATTTATCATTTTAGAAAAATAGGTTAATATCATTTCTCACAGTCTTTCTTCTGCACACAAAATTGAAGTGAGCTGAGTTAAAGTAATCTGGATCCTAGCCACAGAGATCATAGGGATCCACACTGGCAAATCCAAAGATTTATGACTGCTACTTATCTCAGATACTCTCAATTTTTATCGGTCTTTACTACCTAAGTATAAGAATCCACAACACTACTAGGACCTATGATATCTGTTTGGACAGTATATTTGTGAAGAGGCAAATTCAGAATGTAGGAACCCAACTTCATGTACCCTTCTTAAGGAAAAAAAAAGTTATCTTTCCTGCATTCTGTATTTCCTTTTGCTCTGATATTTTGTTGTGATTTTTATCTTTACTCCCGCAGCTTTTATTCTATGATTCCTAATGGAAATAGTGAAAAAAAAGAATCTCTGGGAGCTCTGGAGGCCTTTAGGACTCCCATATCTATGGGGAAATGTTGAGGTAGCGTGATCGTGAAGGCTGTCCAGGCTTTGAACTTCCACTTTCATTCATCATCATGACGGATTATTATTTGCCTCATCTTGTCTGCTTGCCAAAGACAGTGAGGCAATAACTAGTCTTAATCCTTATTATTTAATTGAGGGCCAATATGTGTATTCTCATTTAATTTAATTTTTTCTATCATTTGAGTTCTTCTTATAACACTGTTTAAACCTTATCTTCAGTAGGACAAAAATGAGTAATATTATCCCATTATCAGTTACTTACATTTTGGAAAGCCCTATTTGATTTGATGATCACCATCAAATTCAAGTGAAATATCTCCAAGAAACTGAGACCGTCTGAATCACTCCGCACAAATATTTCAAATGCTTCTACTAAAGGTTCAAAACTTAACCTAGGTGGATACAAAAGGAAGTGTTTGACAGAAGAGCAGCAGTATTCCTCACAAAAGAAAGGAAACTGAGACCCCTAGGACTTAGGTTTTACCTAAGATTGCTTATTTTAAATTACATTTTAAATGTATGTTGGATTGTGTGCAGTTTTTAAAATACCCAACCAGGACTTAGGATGGAATGTATGTTTACTAGCAAATAACAAATCTCTTCTAAGGAGTCAAAATAAGAATCTGAAGGAATAGAGAAAAAAAAAAAAAGCAGAACACACTACAGTGAAGCAGTAAAAGTTGGACCCCAATCAGTGCCAGACTGCAAACATAGCAGTTAATAATTTTTGGGTTTGGTTTGTCATATTTGAGATGTTGAACTAAAATGTCAGTAAGAGTGCTCCTATATCACTATTTGATTCTTGAAACTCATTTAAAAGACAGCTTGTCTATTCAAAAAGAATTCTTTCTTTCCTGTTTTATTTCATGCTTAACCAAATGGATGTATGTCTTTATCACAGTTGTCCTGGACCATTATCACGAATAACCTGGGGTCTCTATAAACTTGTGGTACATTTGGGCAAACTTACTGAATAGTATTTATGGGGAACAGGCTCAGATGTTGTGGAAGCAACTAGAAGAACTAGTGAAACTTATGTCAATGCCTACTCAAATAATATATTTTTTATAACACGTGTAAAATCTGGTTGCACTATTAAATGCTTGAAACATTCCCACATGAATTCAGAGATACAGCTACTCTGTACAGCTGTACAACTACAGTTACTCTGATTTAAAGCAAAGGGCAGCATGTATGTAGGACACAATCACAAAGAATTTCAGTGCTTGTTGATGCAAAGAAAATCTTTACTTCTGTAATCCGAATTGAACACATTGTTTATAATTTTTTTCCAGGCAGGAAGTGTGAAAATAGAGAAGACAGATTATTATCAGTGCAGCTTTCAGTACCACAAGGAGTGGTAAGGAGAATAGTCAAGACTGAGATCAATGCCTTTATATATATACCCCTGGTTAACTTTGCATATAGTTAGCAGAGAGGACCACAAGAAATCAATAGTCCAAAATGACTAACACACAAAGTTAACCTGAAATTTGAAAAGTATTTGATTTATTTGTTGTTAGTTAGGTTAGCTAGGTTAGTTTTTGTTATTATGTCACTACACCTGGTGGTATTCCTAGCATTGCTTCATGGTTTCTGAGCAACAAATTGCAAGTGCTTACTTTGCTACTCCTCCATTTGCCTTTATTCTTACATATATGCCTTTAGGAATTGCAGAAATTATAGTATATAAAATGTGGATTGCACCCTGCCTACAGCTTGGAACTAAGTCTTCTGGAGGCTTGACCTGGAACCCTTTGTGCACCAAATACTCTTCCTACATAAAAGACTTCTCCCTGAACTCGGAGAGGGCTCTGCCTTTTAGCAGCAGTTTAATCCACCCTCCTCAGTTTCATGCATCAGCTCGATCCTGTTATGTTATGTGCTGCTTAACATACCGATAATGGTTATTCTCTACCTCTAGTGGGTGAATCCACCACCTGTCACATCATGGGCTTCTAGGTGAGGAAATGAGCACCAGGCTATCAAAAGTCTGGCAAGCAGCCTATCTGCAGGGATCAAGGTCAGATTATGAGGAAAAAAAGGATCATTTTACTAGCAAAAATATTTAAACCAAGATTTATAAAGCCATAAGACAGCAATTACAACATAAGTAATTTATGCCGGTAATAGTAGATGGTCTAAGAAGAAAGTGCACTGGGCTTAAAGAAATTGTATGAAAGTTGAAGCAGGTGAGTCTCCTGATTTAGAAAAGCAATCTACAGTAAAATTAAATTTCCTAAATATTCTTATAGTGTCAGACTGTCTTATGTCTAAAAGAAAGGCACTGACTTCTAGGAGCTGGGTTGTCTCTGGTTCCATGAAAGTTCTTCATTGTGCAACATACTTCTAGGACTGACTGAATCTAAAGAGTTGGCTATCATTCATGTTTATATGTGACTTTTTTTGTTGTTGTTTGAATAGATCGACTGATCCTCATTTCCAGCTTTAAACGGCTTTTTTTTTGGTGAATATTCATTGCCAATGTCACTTTTAAGAGCATGAGGATAATTTGTTACCTATGTGATAAAGACCTCTCTTGATTATTCTATGGATCCCAAGCTGGGGACAGAGTAACAGAGTCTTTTATGTTTGGAATTGACTTGAAAGAAATATTAGCTTTCAAATGAGAGTGTACTTTATGTTTTGTAGAAATTTCAGCATTTTTCTCTGAGAATATGTTAGCACATTTGTTAGACTAGAATATCAGTTAAATCATGCTAAAAAAACATATCTTTTTGCTTGCCCTCATATAGAGATCCTCATTCTTAAAGGAGGATTTTTTTAACACTTCTCTGAACTAGAATTAAAATAAATTCAGGTTTTGAGGGCAAGTGTACTCAAATGAACAAACTTCATCAATATTCAGGATACATTTAGACTTATTTTAGTGAAATTAGGTTAGCTGTATCCCTTGCAATTTATGCTTGATATTATCCATAAACTTGAAATGTTATATTGCAAGGAACACCTTGGATCTCCTCTCATTCTGACCTTACTATCCACTTCCTTATTTTTCCAACAATAATCTCATCTTAAAAGCAATGAAACACACCCATGTACGCCAATGTCTGATGTAGAGTACAGCAAGTTCTGTGCTGCTGCTGTGTCCTGAAAAATCAATCATATGCTGTCCCAACAGGAGATTCTTGCTGATCGGGACCACAGCTTCATTTGTAAGTATCTCCTTTGGCAGCCCAGGAAAGCACAGCCAGCCAGCTGACAGCGGCAGAGCATTTAAGTCCTGGTTCTGGAGCAGTACTGAGTATAGCAGAGACAGAATGACTAGGTATTGAACATCGGTGAAGAAATGATTTGTGCTGCCTGCTGGCATATACGTGTATATTATGCACAGTAAGAGCCATTTAGTTTCCCCCAGCTCCTGGGTTTACAGCTCTTCACATTATCAGTTGAACATAATACATTGGGCGAATTTATTTTTCTTATGGCTTGGACAATTGTTTGGCATTGATTTTCTTAAAGTTTTGTCTTGCATGTTAGCTTTTTGTTGGCAAACTTTGCAGAAGAATTTGATCAAGTCAGTAAAGATGTGAGAATGTGGATAAAATCAGCATTTGGCTCATGCTGTCCTTTTACAAGATAGAAATATCAGAAAAAGAGGTTTCAACCCTCCACCCACAGATACACACCCACAGATGGAAGGAAGAACCTGTATTTGAATTATTTGCATTGATTTTTGTTCCCTGACAAATCTCACACTTTGTAGCATTTCTATCCACTCTGCTTATGCTAATAAAAATGCTCTGAATTGACTCCACATTATGGGTCTGCTTTCTCATTTATATTTTTAAAGCAGTGACTATGCTTTGATTCATAACCAGTTGACCAATTTTGTCACAGTGACAAAACTGCATTGGTTATGCTGAATTAAAATAAAAAAGCCTAATTATCCATTATTATATTGAGTGTTCTAGCTATTTTCAGCCATACAAAAACAATGAAACTACCATTCCGTCCATCGTTCCACCGTCTGTGGAACTTCTAGAGAGGGTCGAGCTTAGAGCAACAAAGATGATTAAGGGATTGGAGCATCTATCTTTTGAGGAAAGACTAAGTGAGATGGACCTTTTTAGCCTATAGAAGAGAAGACTGAGAGGAGATCTGATCAATATATATAAGTACCTGAGGGAGAATGTAGGGAGGATGGGGCCAAACTCTTCTCAGTGGTGACCAGTGACAGGACAAGGAATAATGAGTATAAATTGAAGCACAGAAAATTCCCTCTCCATGTGAGGAAAAAGTTCTTTCCTGTGAGGGTGACAGAGCCCTGGGACAGGCTGCCCAGAGAGGCTCCTTGTGGAGGCTCCTTCTCTGGAGATCTTCCAACCCGCCTGGATGCCACCCTGTGCCATGTGCTCTAGGTGTCCCTGCTGGAGCAGGGGGTTGGACTAGGTGATCTCTAGAGGTCCCTTCCAACCTCAACGATTCTGGGATTTTGTGATTCTGTAATTCTGACTTGGTAGCAGTTTCCATCCATTTTATACAGGTGAGACTGAACACAAGAAGTACAAAGCTGTGATAAATCTTAAACTACTGTCTGCTTGCTGTTTTGTTTTGTGATGATTGTAATCAGAGCCATTTGCTGGTTATATTTTTCCCTTATGTGAACATCACAAGAAGTACTATTTGTGATATTCCATTTAACAAGAAGTTACCTTTGCTAAATTGGCTTAAGAAGAAAATAAAGATCATCCTCTTAATTTCTGGTGTCTTCTTCCTACAGTCTTTGTATGCAAGTTGGAAAAATACATACATGGCTTTTCATGGTGCTTAAAAAACGTTTTTATGAAGTCAAAAGTCTTATTAGTGAGCATTTTACCTTCTCTTAGGTATATACTGTCTCCCTTGTAGGTTCAACCTTAAAACTAGGGTGTCTAAATTTAGGCACATGGCACACAAAACTATGTTTGATGTAGCATTTAAAGTTGTCAGAGATACCTGAAGTTTAGATACTACATTTGAAAATTCTTCCTTCTGTCTATAGATACAATAGCTCCTGAGGACATTAACAGTGCTGTACCTAGGCCTGTCAATAGAATAGCACTGCCCTTCTTTATTATGCTCCAATCTTAGCTTCTCAGGTGAATTCAGAAAGCTGTAGGTTTCGGCTTGCTTTCGGTAATGAGCCAAGTGGGCAAAGTAATATGAACTGAACTCACAAGGGCTGCTCCTGATGGAGTTCAAACCTCTTACATAGTCTTTAACAAGTCCTGTCTTTTGGATCAGTTGGAAATCTGAATAGACCACACAAAAGGTGGACTTTAGGGCTTAGTGTGTATGTGTGTTACACCAAAGAGAGGCCTCGGGAAAAGGAGAATGAAATTATGAAGTGTTGCACCTATTCTCCTGGGGAGAGAGTTTCAAACATTTGCTCGTGAATATAGTCCATTCCTTTAAAGATACTGTCTCAGTGCAGAACAATTGCTCACATGAATATGACTGCAGGAATGACCCAATTTCTTATTTTAAGATAATTGTCATAGGACGTTTGGGGCTGTGTTGCAGTAAAGGTCCTTTCAGCTGGGTCAGCCTCTGAGCTGAGGTCTGGGGTAGGTGAGTGACTTATAGAAAAACGCACTTGCAAATCAACTCCTGGGAAACTACCAGTAGGGCGACCAGATGAGGTGGTATCAATAGCTCACAGACCAACTGCTCGCAGTGAAAGATCGTGTAGGTTACTGCCACTTACTAATTGCCCCTGCTTGGTCATGACCTCCATGTGAATCACCTTGTACAGGTATGCCTGCCTCCTCCTGGGATTCCAGCAGGTCCTTAGACTTGCTTTTTCAGTGTGTGGTCTTGTGGCCATTATCACGTTAACCCAGCAAGAAGCTAGAGACAACAAAACAAATCATCAGGATGTGACATTTTGGTCCATTAGGAATTGGATTTTGGACCATTTTTTTTAGCACAGAAGCAACCCAAATGACACCCGGTTGACCTCCTTCAAGTTAATGAGTTGAGGCCATATCTCAAAGCTCAGACTACTTGACCTCACTCCACCAAGCTTATGCCAAAGACAGGCACAAGAGGCTCACGACCCATTTACATGACATAGAAAAAGTAAAGGATATAGCAAGTTCTTCTGGAATTCAAAAACAGCACCAGAAGATAGTCACAGGTAATTGCTCTTCTTTCCCAGAGTATTTCACCTTGTGGGAATTGTGTGGATTTTTTCTTTCCTCTCTACTTTTCTATGTATATGAGATTCCTTGGAGAGGTGGTGGAGGGAAGGTACATCCTTAGAGGGATGTGCAAGATTTTGAGAGTTTTCAGAGCATGAAAAAACTGCTCAAAACTCTCCCCTTCTCAGGAGAAAATGGTTTTGTAATTCTCTTGGTAGACCTGGAAAGCCTCTGTCTGCTTTTAACAATAGACACAGAGCACTCAAGAATAGATTTTCTCCTTAGCAAACCTAATTTATAGTGTCATCTCAGAGTTTCAAAAAGGAGCAAATTCTGGTTCAAGAGTGTGATTCAATGATAAGACTTAAATTGCATTTGTCATTAATAAATTTAGACTGGAGGTGGGTGAGGGAGGGAAATGGGTTTTAACGGTCTTCCAGAAAGCGTTGTCAAGGCAAAAAATGTAAATTGTTTTAGATAGACTTTACAAAAATTGTGAAAGTAGTTATATAACCATATGAGGAAATTATGGACAATAACAAATAAGTTTGTAATAGGAGTCCTTGGATTTCCAATACTTTAGAATACCAAGGGCTGACAGGCTCACTTAATTCTACTTATGCTGTAGTAGTCCCAGGCTTCAGAGTTTTTGCTGAATGTCTGTGGGATTCAGGAGGGAATTGCCCCACCCAGAACTATTGAACGATTAGGTTTCTGGGTTTGCCCATCTTTTCTGAGGTATTAGACACTGGACACAGCTGGATGCAGGAAATAGCAGGTTTGGTGGTGCTTTTAGTGATGCTAAATTCTGTTAGAAGGCTCACTGGTATATCCTGATTATTGTTGACCCAAATCTGGTGATTGTTTTAAGAGGGAATTTTTCTCCTAGGTTAGATTAGTAAATATCCACTGGTTTGGATTTTACTCACTCTGTAAAATCAGCAAGAATTCACCCCTTATAACCTCTGAAAACATTATCCTACAAAATTATTTTAAGAATAGAAAACAAAATGCCATCAGGAAAACATATAACAAAACAAAACAAAAAAAGACACAGCATACCTAGGTCCTAATAGCTTCTTCACTGACTTTCGTGAATGACTAGAATAATATCAAGTGCAAGGAAAATTTGCTTTCATTTTCACACTATCTGGAGATTTGTGTATTGCATTATGTTGTAGATCTGGACTATGCAGAGACAGATTTCTTCTTATTCCCCTTACAAGAGATATGGTTAAAAGTCAATCCACACAAGAGTAATAAAGAGATATGTATTTTTTCTCCAAGTGATCTTCTTCACTCCTGCCTTTTATTTCCTAGCAATTGCTCTGTTGCTTCTTCGTGACATTACAGATTTGTTGTTGAAGCTGGCCAACAGCTTATAGTGCCAATGAAATTGCTTAGGTTTCTTTGTTTGCCTCTCTGTATAGTCATCAGAGATGTTTGAAGAAGTGAGCCACATTTGTCTTCCATCACTTTGGTTTGTCCCAGGTAAATCCAAATTTATGACAAAATCACTCACACCGGCAAGCTGTGTGCCCACTGCGTATAGCTGATCCAGTTTTGCAGTGCCTTAGTAACAAAACAGAGACAGCTGTAGTAATTTATGAAATATAACAAGTGATTTAATAGAGTATTAACTTGGTGGATACCACCATTAACACTGAAACAGAGTCATTTTCACATTTTTGCTTTTAAATTAGTAAGGATGGCATGTCAAAAAAAATACCCCAATGATTATCATCTCATCCATATGCCTTGACACCGATCTTTTATGTAATACCAAGTGACTACAGTGATCGGCTGGGCCAATCGTGGCAGCTCCCTTGATCTGGAAATGTTTCAGGCACTGCCGTTTCTCTGCAGCAGAATTGTCTTATGCCTCCTGAACCATATAGAGTTCAGCAGTACAGTTTAAAAGGAATGTTTACTACCTGCTCTCCTTCAAGACACTAAAGACAAACAAACTACTACATGTTTTTAGACTCTTATCCTCTTATGAGCTGTTTAACTAACAATTCTTTTGTGCAGGACATAAATAAATGGAAACGCTTAGGTACACTGAGCACATTTATGTGCCAATTGCTAAATCCTTTGGTACGTTCTGACCAGTGCGTAACACAGCACACTTCTGTACTTAAATTCTCCACTCCTGGGCTTCTGATGAAGGTCAAGAGGATAAAGTACTAGAGAGAGGCATAGGTTGCATTTCATCCAGCTCATGGACTTTTACAGGGCAATAAATTCTTGTCTCTGATGACTACAATTTTTTTTTCTATACAAATGCATTTCCTAGAATGAGCGTGATGTCTTATTTAAATAGAGACAAAAAGCTAACAGTCAGCATTGGGATTTTTCTCCGCTATCTTGCTGCAGGTGTTCTTCCGATGCGTGACTGCACAAGCATGACACATCCATGGGGGATTTAAGTCCATGCCCTGTTCAAACTGCGCATCGCCAGTGGTGGGAGACTAATGGCCAGGACGCTTGCGATGCACGATCGGTCCCTGCTCAGGAGGCTCCGGCACCGCCAGGCGGGAAGGCAGAAGGAATCCGGCAGTTCCTGTGTCCCGCTGCCTCTGCCCTGCACGAGACGCTGATTCTGGAGCTGCCTCCGTGGCGGCCACGTGTGATTTGGATGCCAGACGCAGGGCGGCAGGGTTCAGCAGTGCCCGAGCACAGAAGCGCTGCATTTTTATTGTTCTTGCTGTGTTTTAGCCCATTACAGATTTACTCTGGTTGTCCTCTGTGGTTATACTACATTCATCCAAGCTATTGCTTTTCTCCTTTTTTAGTCAAGACAGGAACAGCTTTCACGTGCTTTGGGTGTTTTTAAATACGTCATTATGTTGCTTTAGGAATTCTTCACCGTTCTCCATATTCTGAGTTTTCTTGAATGAGAGTCTCTCTCTGAAAAGAAAAAGTTTTAAAACAAACAAACAAACAAACAAACAAACAAAAAGCAGAAGTGTAGAATTTCACAGCAAAGCAAAAAAATCCCCAAAGAATAGGGGGAAGGTTCTGTATATTTTCCCAAAATCTGAGTCCTTGCATATAAGCCTTTTGTCATTGCTTTAGATTTAAGTGTCCTTGCAGCAATGAAATCGTGGCATTACCAGGAGGAAAATAAATAATTTTGTAGCTAAGACACAACCTCTAAGTCCTTCATTCTGTTAGAATCAGAAAAGTTATTTATAATTTGTTCTTGTTTGCAAGATTTTTTTCCTTTTTTTTCCTTTTTTTTGGAAAACAAACAAGCAATCTCTGTTTCTCCTTTCATCTATGCTAGTAATCTGGAATGAATAATTTATTCCATGAATTAAATAGCAAAGTCTTTACAAGCAGATTTCTATTTCCTTAAACTAACGTATTGCATACATTTATTAGGATGAAATAATTTTGCATTTTGGTTTCTGATGCCATAATGAATACTTAACATCTGATGTGCATTGCTCAACTTTCGGTGTTCAGATCCATCTTTAAATATCACTTCTTTTCCCTGTCTGAGACTAGAAAATGTTTCCTACACATATACTTGCCCGGGCAAATTTAAAATTTAACAGAACATGCGTATTTCAACTTTCAGTCTGACAATTCAGCTTCTGTGAGCAGCTGTATCAGTTAAGACCTTAACTGCTTTATCAAGCAATGCCAATAAAATTCCCTTGCAAGAAGTAAATGCACAGGAGGTATGAAGGATGGACAAAGCAAACCATGCCACCCTGCAAATAAGTATCGCTGTATAAAATGTGCATGTTTCATTCAGCTCTGCTTTCCCACACATGCTCAGTGGAGAAGCGGAAAATTAACTGTCATCGTATGAGCTAGGCCTTGCCTGAGAAGGGAAAATACCCGAGCTGCTGAGCAAGTACTCCTTATTCTGCTTTTTTGTTTAAAGTGGCCTTTATGGGAATGCATTTTGGAGAGGAAAATCCTTACATCCCCAAATGTATTGCCTGCGAAATATTAAGCCTGGATTAATCACCTCGAACAATCAGGAAAGGAAAATCCTGGCAATGCGGGTTGGTCAGCGGGCAAGAGAGTGGGATAAGATTCCTCTTGGCTTTGTCTAAATGCAGTCCTAAATATTCCATTTGTCAGCGAGCTGCTTATTTGTGCTTAAATGTAGAGGATAGTTACTGCTCTTTGCAAATCTAAACCGTGGCTCTTTCAATCTGCGATAAATCCCTGCTGCAGGGAACGGGGACACTGTGTGCTAAGCTGAGGACAGAAACCCCTGAGAGGCTGGTCGGGCTCCTAGGGGAGGGAGAAGAGAGACAGAGTCCTCTTGACTTTGACGTGTTTGGGATACAGCTGGTCATGTTTACATCTATCGACCCAAATCATTTCTTGTGGCACGGCTAATCAAATTATTGGTGATCGCTGCTCGGACGGCATGAGGTGAACTAAGGACACACTCTGGCCTGACCCATTTAGAGGAATGCCAGCACGGCAGTGCGAGATTGATTTATAAAATCAGAGGAAAATTTAAGGCCTCTTTAAAATTAAAAATGGTGCATCTGTTTCTAAATTCTCAGTAGCAAGTAGAGCAATCAAGAGATGACAGTGTTGCTACCGTAGGATATGTAATATTTAATAAAAGGAGCGCATTACATTGTTTTGCAAAGTAGCCGAGGTTGTTCAACAAACAAACTATATTTTTGAATGGCATTTTAAATTGCATGCCAATAAAAGAGATAAGCAATCCCTATTATTTCCCTAGAAAAATATGTTAGACCAATTAGGAAACATACACTTAAATCTATTTTTGCACTATCCCTAATTACAAGAGATTTGTACTCTTCCATAAAAATAGTAGAATGCATTATTTTTCACACATATTCTCTTCTGCTTCTATTTTGTTTATTCTCTTTTGTTAATCAAAAGTCAACGATGTAAAGAGTTAAAGATGGACATTCAGGCTTTCTTGATGAAGCAGATGGCACTGCCATATACATTCACCTGCTTATATCTCACTTGTTTAAAACCATATAGGGAAAGTCAATAGGAGACTGGTCTTTCTGCCTCCTCCAAACGATCTATATAGGAAATGAAAGATTTTATGTCTTTTAAAATACTTTTTCTTGTCCCCATATATTATATTATTTTATTCTTTCTGTACCACCATTCCATTATTTATTTCTGTCCTGGAGAGATGATAATACTAATTTGTAAAATGAATTAAGAAAAATAAGTGGCATGAATACTATGCTGCCAGGTAAAAGGACTGTAGTATACAACAATCAAGAAGGATTTTTGAAAAATATATTACAACTTCTTTAGAATCAAAGCAATTCTTAGTGTTATTCTCAGTATCTGGTATAAAGGTTTACTGTGCAGGGTACATGATATTTTATTATCAATGACTGAGTGGCATAAAGATTAGTTTATTGAAGCAGAAACATCTAGACCAAAATGATTTCATGCCCATCACAAGCAATAACTATAAATAGACAAGCACATATACATATAATTTTGCCAAATTTTCCTGTGCATTTTTGAAAGAAGGCTATCTATGGGCAGCTGAGTTTTGAAATGCCTTTCAAACTAAATTTAGGGATTTGAGTTATATGCATATTTCTTGCTCTTCACAATTTACAAGATAATATGACTTTTTTCCCCCTGAACATGACAGTTAAATTTAGCCAGATTTTGCTGCTTTGTCAACATTGCAGGGGGGTAGGGGGGCTTGCTGTGGTGCTCTTCCTTGGAACACTGAGTTCTCCACGTTTTAGTTGGAGTGGCAATATTGGCAGGCTATTTTATGGGAGGCTCAATGTAGGGATGTTGCATTAACACTCCCCCCGCAACACCTAACACTGGCTCACTGCAGACACTGCTCATTTTGTAGGTTTTGTTGCCGTATTAATTGAAGTGAAAAGGAAGGACAGTCGTATCCTGAATCCTGTTGCCTGTTTTCTTATTCTTAGTTTCCTCTTCTTCACACAAGAAGCAGCAAACATTGTCTTTGTCAAATGATAAATGAGGCACAATTGGTGACTTGCATGTTTGTCAACATAAGCAAGATCAAATGATTGCTCAGCAGGAAGAAGCCACAGGAAATCCAATGATTTTTGACTAATTAGCAAAATAATAATAACGTCTGCCTAATGATTACCTTGTACTGGGTTGTGGCCTTTTATCACACAGCTGCAGACTACTGCTTTGAAGGGAACCAGTGGTTTTCTTTGAAACTGGTGTCACGGACTTAGAGGATTTCTGACAAATCTTCTGAGAGTTATTGCTCCTTTGTGTAGTTGCTATAATTGGGAAGAAATATGAGCTTGTTTCTAAATGTTTAAAGAGGAAAGTACCTTCTCTCCAGTTTTTATTTGGAAAAAAAAATAAGCTACTTGCATATGTGTGTTCGGGTACATGGTTGTTTATAAGCATTTTCAAAAGAACAAATAGGTAATCTTAAAGTAGTCTAAAACCTACAAAAATTATTTATATTACTAAGTTTTCAACTACTAATAGCAATTATAAAGCAAGTAGAAGGTTATCTGCAAGGCAATTTTATGACAGAGAAGATCAGAAAAACATTGGGAGTGAAGCAAGGAAAAGGCCAATAATCTGGAGCTGGTGGTTTGTACTCTGCATCTCCCTCTCAGAGATTTTCTGAGTAAATCTCAGGGAGTTACACATATTTGCCTCCAGAATTAATTACGAGCACAATCCCGAACACTGAAAATTTTAATGGTCTGATTTCAGCCTGCAAGAAAGTGCAAAATGCTCTTGCTTCTGCAATTCAGCCAGAGATGAAGACACCAAATATAGGGTGTATATTGGGAAATTTGGGCTACCATTTCTCCTTTTAGATAATTGATTCATTGGCAAGGAAAGAAAATGCTGATTTAGCTTTATAGGGAGGGTCATATTCTTAATACTCTAGTTACCCTGGCCGTCATTAACAACAGACATTCACTGCATTCGGCAAATGGAAAGCTATCTCAATGTGCCTGGGATTGAGCCGAGTTCTCTTTGAAATATATTTTCATCACACACCCAGTGGAAATTAGGTCTAATCTGGCAATAAAAAAGTCAAAAAAGTCAAAAGAGAGAATTGTGGTGTTTGAGGTGGTAGAGGTCAGCCCTGAGCTCTATTAACAGTCATATGGACCCCAAGGAAAAACACTGCTTTAAATTGCTGCCACCTGTTTCACTCCCAACAAATAAAAACTTTAATGACTAAAGCTCAGTTATTGAGTCCTTTTTTTTTTGGTCTTCTAAATAAAATGTTCTGATCTGAGAGGTGTTGAATAGCTGCAGCTCCCACTGAAGTCATTTGGCCTCGATAAATAAATTAAAGCTCAGAAATCTGTAAGCTGATGCTAACTGACCTGTATACTGGAGCCAGAATTCATGGACAGCTCCTACACAGTGACTGACTGCAGTTATGGATATCTGTCTCTCATTGTCAAGAGCACTAAACTCTCTCCCATTAGTTAAATACAGCCCTAAGGGCGAATAACAGAAAAGGTGCTGTCACAGAGAGTGAGTAGATGGGTCAGTACATTTCAGCAACAACACCAACTATTAGGTGAGTTCAACAGAGGATTTTGTTGTTGAAGTTCTAACTGAAGGGTCCTCGGATTCCTCTATTTTTTTTCTTTTCTTTACTTTTTTTTCATTAATTAGCCAAAGACAAGTCTTCCTTTGAAGAGGAGGACAAAAATCTGCTTCAGATGCTTCAGAGATTTGGGTTTAGATGTCCACTCCAAGGAGATAAAACCTTGTGACATTTGGTAGACGGTGTTGTTTTTTGGATAGCTTTCCTCCCTCTTAGGAGAACTGGGTATGCACAGTGACAAGCTGAATGTATCTGCTTCAATATTCAGCTCATGCCACCGCTGATGCAGTGTTGACAAGAGGTCCGCCCTATCTGAAGAGCATGGATTCATCTAGATCAGGTGATAATGATAAAATAATTCAGAACCCATGATATCTGCTCTCTTTTCATAGAACTAAAGCCTGCCACTAACCCTAGTGACTGGCACAGTGGCAGGAGGAGCAAGAAGTCACTTGTTTCTATATGTATCCTGATGGGGCATTTTGTCTTCAGGTTTGGAGGAGACTCTGCCAGCCTGAGCAGCTTCTAGGTTACTTAGCTGGCTGCAAAACTCTCTCCCAAGAGAGCAAGAGCAAAATTTGGTTTGTCAGTCGTTGTCCAGAATTTAGAGAGAATGTTAGAGAACAAAGATTCCTTCCCGCAAGGGTCCAAAGAGGAGCTTATGAGTACAGAAAAGGTAGCTAGGATGTAGCTTCCAGTATGCGCGGCCTCTTTGATCACGGCCACTGAAACTCGTCCTTATCTACAGAGTGCAGGGGTCAGTCCTGCTGCTTTATCTGGGGCATGCAGAGATGAGACAGAAAGTACCCAGTGAGCAGGTAGGCACCCAGCATAACCAGCTTTTCCCGTGTGCCAGATGGAGAGAAGTTTGCCCGATTACCCAACACAACGCTGCAGTCGTGCCCAAGGAAGCTATGCACTCAGAGAGAGAGCAGCTTGAATGGAGTTCTCCTCCATAATGGTTAGAATAAGAAGGAGACTCAAGATTTTGGTGGACTTTGTTCCTTGTTTACGTACGTGCAAGGTCATTTCCACTCTAAGAAAATTTATTGCATTCACATAAGGGGAGAATAAAAGAAACTTCAATAAAATGTTGCAATCTGACAGGTCTTGGGTTGTTTGTTTTCTTCCTTGAATTTTTTAAATTTGATTCTAAAAGTTACAAATGTATGATTGATGTCCTGCAGATGAGCTATGACTGGGCATTAGTTATTTATTTTATTTAAAAATTTTATTAAGTTGAATAACCCAACTGAGGTTGCAGTCTTGTTTCAGAGGAGAACTGGGAAAAAGGAGGATTGAAAAGCTGCACACAAATTTCCATAAATTCCAATACACACAAACACCAACATAAAAATTTAACATTTGTGTATCCACAGGCTTTTAAAATGCTGCTAGCATTTCCCTTAAGATAATTAGGTCATGTTTCATGAATTACAGTTCTGCATCATTGCTGCATACTTTTCTTCTCCCAAAGATAATTTCAATTCTGCCTATTTTATGATTTCCTCTCTAAGCAGCATTTACTTTTCTTCTGATCCAGACATGCAACCAAGTATTGAGGTATAACATGTAAAATCAGACACTGTGCAGCTATATGCAAGCGTTGATTTTATAAGATTCTTGGTTGCATGTGTTTAATGGGTTCAGAGTTGTATAAAACACTTGATATGCATCTACAGTAGCAGCAACATCTTCCTGTTGGATTCCTGCTCTGTCCTTACCTCCTATCCTTATTGCTTAAGCACTCACCTTTTTATTATCCATAAAATTGGGCCCTTATCTGTCAAAAACGGAGGCAGCTTTGTCTTTTTTTCCAGTGGGACTACTCAAATCCATAAAATCAAGCACAGGAGTAAGTACTGAGGGTGCAAATCATAAGCTTTTCAAGGCAGAGAATTGTTATGTGTTGTATTTGCACGGTAAACAGCCTAGATGCTCTTTGTTGCTGACTATAATGCAATAATATGCACACGTGGAATCAAAACTACAGCCTGAATTATTAAGTTAAATTCTGGTTAAAGAGAGAAAGATTCACACTTTCAGGTTTGAATGACAAGTGAGAGGGTTCTAAACCAATATTTAACCTTAACTGATCTTTTCATCTTTACCTTAAAGAAAATGAAAATCTGATTTGTTTTTTCAAGTAACTGTGCAGAAAATATTTAGGCAGTATTTTTTACTGGGCTGTTTTCATCCAATTGCTTTTACTAGTGTGACTTTACCATATTATTCTGTAATACTGGCAGTTAGCGACAAGCCGCTTCCCAACGTCCTTAGAAACACCCACAGCGCCTTTGAAATAGTCTTTTTTTCTTTTTTTTTTTTTCCCAGGTGCTCATGGCAGATAGCAGGGGGTTAAGACAAACTGGAAAAGCTCATGCCCTTCAAGAAAAAGTAGTGCCTGAACTAGCTTTCCACTCTCCACTTCACTGCCTATTTTTGGAGGAGCTGCATTGGTTCTGACAGCATTCACACCAGTCAGCCTGAGAGCAGACTTTGGTTCATTGCCTTGCTTGTTCACAGACAAAAATGCACAGGTCCTTATATTGAATGAAATATTAATAACATTTTTGCTGCCTTCACAAGGCTGTAACAAAATGGTGGCTCAAAAGAATTCCCCAGCCCAACATATTCTGTGCTTAAAATGTATTATGCAAAACCCTTGCAACCTTATGACCACAGGGCATTTTAGTTCAAGAGGGATGCCCACAAGTGTTTAGTAGAAAGACAAGATTACTAAATTTAGCTTAGAGTCGTGAGGAAAAATAGAATAAAATCAATACTGTATGATTTAATCCAAACCAGAATCTCTGTCATTAAAGGAAATAGCTTTCTTTAAAAAGTACGAATATTTTCTGGAAGACTAGACATGGAAAAAAGCCATTGCACATTAAGAACTGCAGCTTTTTGGATTGCAGATTTTGTCTGCTGCCTAGAAAGCTAATCTTTTAATGGAAGTTTGGGTTTCACACTTACAATGGAAAACTTGTTAAAGAAATTAAGCTTTTATTATAGTATAGAACTGTTGGTTTCATTATAGTTTATGAGGTTAAATGGCATTTAACATTCATGGTGATGTATTATTTCATTATTGTTTATGCACTTTGATTAGTATAAGGAAAGTTTTACATTCTTGCACCGTGGGTCTCTCTCTTGAGTCTTGTAGGCCAAATGTTGACCCAAATTTAGCTCTGTCTTTTCCCCAGTGAAGAATTATAGTCTTAGCTGAATGGAGCTATTCAGGGTAGAAGTCACGGCAGCCTTTTATATTCTTGGCATCAAAGACTAAAAGATGTTGTAGATTTTCTAGCCCAAACGTAAATACTCTGAAACTCCCCTGATACTGTGAATACTGTATTCTCACCAAGACACTTTCTTGTGTACCGCCCTTGGAAAAGCTTCTCCTAGCAGGATCTATTGGAGGCCCTGTTTTATGTGCCCCCACACTTCCTAAAAGAAGTCCTTGGCTTGCTGATGCCATCGATATTCTAGAAAAGACTGTAGTCTGTGATTTATAACCTATGAGCTACTTGCCTGAAATTGGTGCCAGTGTTTAAAAATAAAACCATATGCTCCCCATCATTATTTAGATGGATGCAAGCGACATAACAAAAGAGAGATTGCAAATCTATGGAAAGACTCACAATACCTCTACAAATCAATGAGACTCCATGGCAGACTCCCAAAAACTGTGACTTCCTGGTACTGTCTATGTAATAATTTGTTTCCTTTAATACTGGTAACATGGATACCAGTGGCCTGCACCTGACTCAAAATGTCAAATGTATGCAATGGATAAATTCCAGCTAGCAATAAGATTCGCGTGGTGCTTCAATACACCATCAATTAAACCTCACAGCATCCCAGGGAAGTAGGTGGCAGTATCTCCATCCAAAACACAGTAAACAGAGCTAGTGAAAGGGTAGTGATTCCCCACTTTGCATGAGTCAAGAAACAACAGCTTTCTTTTGAGCTTTTCTGTCAATGTCAGATTTCTAGAGCAGCACATGGCCAGTGTCGTCTACCTCCTCCCTTGCTTCAGTGAACTGAGAAGAAAACCTCTGTTGGGAGGATCTACAGTATCACACACATATCTACATACACGGCCAAATTCAGTATTGTAACCAGAACTCTGGAGTCACTTTACTGATATTAACACAAGTGCACCAACTCACCCTGGTGTAAATAAGAGAAGTGTTCAAAACACTATTTTTAGTATAAAATTAGTCCAAAATGTACACTGCACTTTGAAGTACATTTCTTTCAAATATCTTCTGATTTTTGGTTTGCGAAGAACACAAATGCCAATTCACACTAATTTAGTTTTGTACCAAAAGGCAGTCATTTCAAAGAAAACTGGTTTTGCTTTCTTGTTAGTGTATATAGTGTAACCAGATTTTCCCTATTAAGATTAAAAGCAATTATGCCGGCTGAATATCCCATGCGCCAACGTTAAAATTGCTAACTGACGAGAAGAACGATGAGTGTGCTGCTATTTGTAACACAAAATGACCATAACAGAAGTCAATGCTGTAATGCTTTCACTTACTTAAAAATGTGTATTGTTATACAAGGCAATTAAAGAGTTTCAAACCATTCCCTACGTGATCTGCCTTTCAGATGAGACTTGAATTGAAGCATCTGATTATTAAAGCTCAAGTGGCCGTTTTCATTAGAGGTGTTAACCCTAATATGCAGTCCAAATTCTAAATCAGTTTGTCATGTTATCCATTCCTAAATTCTTCACAGCTTTTATGTGATAAGATATTCTTCTCTTCCATTCCTAAAACCTGTTCTAAAAGTATTACTTATACCATACGGCTACCTTGTATCTCCATCTCAGTAGTGAATGAAGTGAGTGACATTTTTATATAGTCTATAAATTACTTTAAGAAATTTGACCATTTGATCTGCATAATATGATCTTCCTATCTACATAAACAGAGAGGTATTTAGACAAGAAATGTCTTTTATCTGTATATTTTCAGGCACAGTGAAGCTCTAACTTTTGATTGAGAGAGGATTTCAACCCTTCCATAATTAATAGCAATAATCATTAAAAATGTGAATACAGATATCAAAAGCAGTTCAAATATGAAATTCAACAGATGAGTTCTGAAGACAGATATCTAAAAGCCTCATCCAGGATTTAAAAAAAATTTTTTTTTTCCCCAGACAATCTCTTATTTTCCT
Organism: Crypturellus undulatus; assembly: GCA_013389825.1. Lineage (NCBI taxonomy): Eukaryota > Metazoa > Chordata > Aves > Tinamiformes > Tinamidae > Crypturellus > Crypturellus undulatus. Next base: position 771,667 of record VWPW01021866.1, on the reverse strand, counting down.
TGCGTGCTCCAAAAACACATCTGTGCTTTCAGGCCTCACAAAACTCAGCTACAATGCCTTTAAGAAACAACACAAAGCATGCAGTCCTTAGAGATAGGCAAGAACTCTTGGTGCTTACTTGGCAATTACTTTTAGACTATTGTATGTGTGTCATAATCTTGTAACACTGCTCTTTTCCAGCTTTCCATTGCATATTATTTGAATTAATTCTTTTAAACTGTGCAATTGCTGAGTTGGGAGCTGTTTTTGCATATTTCTACAGTATCTATCATACCCAAGCAAAATCAATATTTGTAAGTTAGGTGAGGAGGTTAATATAATAACAGAAACAATATCTTTTGAAGCCTCATTAGCTAATACTAGCTTCAAGAAGTTCAAAAAGTAACAGACAATTAACACATCTGTGCAATATAGGTTTTAATTTGCTTGTAATTTAAAAACGAACATAGCTTGAATTACTGTGTATTATGTGATGTGTTTAAACACAATCATTGATATAGTCCTCATTAGTGGTGGAGACTGAGGTGCCTATGTTCTGTTAAAAATGTATGGAATTTAGTGTTGACTACTGACATTTGTAAAACCTCTATTTTATTTACTTTTCATGTTTAGTCTTTCAGTGACTTTGTGGCAAATGTTCGTACATATAAAGTGCAGTTGGAATAACTTCATCACAGAACAACTTGACTGGGGGAAAAAGCATGCAGTAAAACAAAAAGAAGAGAGAAGTAGAATTTTAATAAACATTCATTCCCAGGAGGACATGGGTGTACTGTAAATATACCACAGTGGTATCAAAGCAACATTTCTTTTGAACTGAATAATGCCAATTAGGTTTACCTTACTTCCACATCATTTTCTGTTTTTAATCCAAATAATATATTATTTTCAAAGGAAAGCTAGATGTGTTCTGCCCTTGTTTTCTACCTAAAAACTAGGTCTTGCTAACAATTCCAAAGTTCCTAACTGTCAACATTTTTACAAGGTATGAGATGCATTTTCAAGCTTATTAGCAAGTTAGGGTGGAAAAATAATCTACTGTGAATAGGGTAAACTTTTGATCATTTGTGACTGAAGATACTTTTCAACAGCTGTGGTGCCACACTCTGCCCCCTGATAATACAGATAAGCAGTTCTCCTTGAAGTCAGCGGGGGATGTAGCCAGGCATCGTAGTGCTGAGCTTGGCTGAGAGTTGAGCGTACGGTGTTCACCGAGCACTGTAAGCAGTATTTGAGTGTTACTGCGATGACACTACCTAAAGGCTATTCATGGTCCAAGCTGCTCCTGGTGATGTTAGAACATTTTCGTTGCTGCTGCCTGCTGCACAGTCAAGCTCATGGCCCATTTTCAAAACAGAATCACATTCTTCCCCTTCCCAAGAGTAAGATTCTTATGTGCCTATATTTGATTTACTGTCCCTTTGTTACTTTTTCCTATATGTATTTAGTTATTACTTATGAATATTGATCCTTTCTTCCGTAGATCCTTTGTTTTTCCATTTCATCATTTTACAGTACAGTGCATAATGTTTTTAGAGTAATGGTAATCCCCCTTCTTTTGGCTTTACTAATGGAGTGTATTTCTTGGATATTTGCGTGCACATGGATTTTGCCAGGATATATGACCTGTGTAACTCCTGATACCTCTTCCTATGCATCCACATGCTGTCTGGGAGTAGCATTGCTCACACAGCTTTGTTGTGGATAGAATGATGATGACTATCAGAAAATACCTTGTCAAACCACTGTGTATTATTTACTTCCTTCCCTTTAATATACAATATAATCTGAAAAAGCTAAAAACCAAATATGGAATTAATCTCGCCTCACTTTAGCCTTCTAAAAGTTAACTAAGCTCTTACCTAGACTCCCTCTACTGTCACTAGAGAATAAAATAGATCTGTTCAGATCACAGTTCATCAGCTGCCTCTAACAGCTATTTTGAGATGGGATGATTCATCCTCTCAAAGTGCTTCCTACTTTACATTGACCAAGAAGAAGACTAGGCGTCTAACTCTTTGATGGCTAAAGGTAGATGAGATACACAGCACTCTTGTGAAGTATTTTGTACTTAGTACAAAAGGGGATATGTGGTCAAGTAGTCTGGTGTGCAGCCTTCAACTCCTAGGTCTGTCTAGAAGTCAAGAAAAAAAGGTTTTGTCTTCTTTGAATGTCACCATCACTCAAGCATGTCCCTTATTTGCTTTGTGTGTCATTTCCCTTTCTGGGAATTAGGATGAAGACCTATCTTCAGGTTCTTATAGGGCTACATTCATGTTGTTAAAGGTCATAGATAGCCTTTTAATCAATGTAAAGAGAACGCACATTTTTTTTGTGGCTATGATGGAAAGATCTTTTGTTTGTACTACAATGTATATCTTCTTTTGGTTGGCTGTAGTTAAAAATGTATAAAGGATTCAGGTTTCTTTTATGTTATTTTACTCTTTATGGCCTAGAAGAAGCTTAGCCTTAGCTTAGCCTCGGCTCTTTATTTCAGGTATTTACAAAGCAGGTAAGCGGGTGGTTGGAATCCTGAACTTCACATTTTTTTATTTTCAAAGCGATAAACAGGTAAAACTTTAAAGGCATTTCTTTAAAATGATTACCCTCAAGACAATCTCTCTACCACTGTCAACAGAGAAAACATGTTAAAAGCTTGCATTAAATGGTTTGTATATAATACACTGTCCTTTAGAATAACTGAGCTTGAATCCATTTGAATCAGTGATATTATTTGTCATAAGAAACTATGGTTTTAAATATCAAAGCACATAGAATAAAAGCAATTACTCTTAAAAAAATAAAATAAAAAGTGATTTAATTTATGCTTTTGGCAGCAGAAATTCTCCTGCTTTCCATTTACTTAGCTTGCCTTTTCTGTAGATACTTCTTTGCGATACTCCTGCAATAGCTGTGGCTAAGCAGCATCTTTTATTAGGTAGTTTGGTAAGACTAACAGGGAGAAACCTTGCTGCACATGCAGCCAACTTTGCCCCACATGCAGCCTTCCTTTAAGTGCAAGCTCAAAACACAATTTTTTTGCGTGGTGAGGTGGGGCTTTGCCAAAACAGTTGCTTTGTTTTGCCTTACTGTTTAAGTATTAATTCAAAACAGAAGACTCTGGGAAGCAAAAAGAAAAGAAGAAAAAAATAGTGCTTGCCCATTTCGGTAAGTGGAAAAAAAAGTATTACTGTTAAATCAGAAGTAACTGCTGCTACTGTGTGACTGCGAGTATTTGCCTTTGTCTCCCTATGTGTTTTGGTCTGAAGCCATTAATAGCTTGGACTCCATGAAGCAGTAGCAAAGGGGAGTGTGTCAGAGCAGCAGGCCAAAATTAAATTACAGCAACCTCGCGCTTTGCATTAAAATCTCCGCTAAGCAATGGAGGCTTGTAATCGTCCGGATTTTCCTTAAAGACAATGGCCCTCCATGCAACTGGCTACACTCAGTTAATTCATGCTGTCAGCTTCCTTTATCGGCTGCGGGGAATGCAGTATTGATTCTTGAACTCAACGGCAGCACAAAGAGCCACTAGTGCATGGTCAAAATGCAGCAATAAAAGGCTGGCAGCTTGAGAAAAGCAGCCATTCCATTGCACAAACAAGGTCAATTAGAGGACAGTGCAGCATAATATAAATAGCATTAGCAGCCCTCTTCAACCATGATGATACCACGCTGGGAAGATGACAATAAATAAAATAGGGTTTAATGCAGAATAAATACAAAAGCATTTAATGTAATTTAATTTAAAAGCTTGTATCCTTTTAAAAGTACCGTCAATAGAGAAATACTTATCTTTAAAAACAATGGAAATAGAGCTGTGTTTATAGCTATTTGTTGCAAGTAAAGCTCCGTATGAATTAATGATGCACATATGTTAAAAGAAATGGGGAGAATGTATTGAGTAAGAAATGGTTAATTTTTAAATTACAGCCGAGAGATATCATGTCTCTGTGTGTAATCTGTTACTTTTTATTAATACAAATCTTTCAGTGTCATTTGAGTGTAATAATAGGACAAAAGCATATCTGCATTTTTAGTCCAGAAGTTAAAAAAAGTTGCAAAGGATCTTTATATCCTTCTTTAAGGTCTTGTAATTATCATCTTTTTTATATGAGAGACTTTTCCTTATTATTATGCCAACTCAGAATTAATTACATATGTAATATACATCATTCTGCTAACGCATGGAGTATGCTGAGCGAATTAGGTTCTCAAAATAGATAATAGGCCTTAGATAGGCTGCAGATAAACCCAGACTGTATAAGGAATCTGGAAAAGGTTTCAAAACTATTTGTTTATACAGGAAAAAAATCAAAATTTTGTTTTAAAGCCTTGTTAAATAATGAATGTTCTGAAAGTGAACAAAAGTCAAGCATTAGGTTGAGAGCTCTGATTTACCTCTGTAGTCTTAGACATTTGTGGCAATATAAACCTGCTACAGAAGCCTGCCTCATTTTTTTAAGCTTTTTTAAAGTCTTCACATCAACTCTGAGTACACTAATCCATTAAGATCATAAGTAGCTAGACTGAGCCTCGCACTGAAGGTTTATATCTTGAGTATGAAGTTATCACTGTTTGTGTCAAATCTTACCTATGAAATTCAGCTGTATCTCATAGCTGCCTACTGCCACAGTGCAGTAACAGTCATATTCTGCATGTGGTATATGCAAGACCTTTGAGGAGAGATAGAAATAACAATGATTTCCTTGTAAATCAAATGGGTCTTCCAAATTATTAAAAAGGAAATGCCATCCTACAATTTCAATATAATTAGTAGGAGTGACTTGCCTCAGAGAGAAAGGAAATACCTTCTAGACTCACAATATTGGAAGTTATTTAGCTGTTAAGTGGAGTAATGAGGAGAATGTTGCTTCTATTTTTATGAGCTCAAAATATCTATATATAGCATGGAGGTAGCAAGGCAAAGAGGAACGAATTAGCATATTATGATTCCTGCCAGCTAGGAAACTTGAGGTGAAGGACTCCATGTCTTAGTATAAACGTTCTAGGTTGGGACTTCACTTTCTTGGAAAATGCAAGATCTAGTCTATGTCAGAAGAAAACCTTTTTATTTTGTGTGTGGAAGCCCAGTATATCTAGTAGCTTGTGACCAAATGGTTCTTGTGGGTATTTTTGCTTCTCCTTAGCCCCTTCCCTGTTCAAGTATGTAAGCAACTGGAGTTACTGGCATTTGTTTCTTTTCTGCGAGAAAAGATTGACTACGAGTTTAATTAAAATAATAGTTTTAGATCAAAATATCAGTGAAGAAAATTCCTTGGAATGGATGGCTGGAACATTTGCGCATCTTTTAGAATCACTTTTAAATAGAATCAGTGTGTTTTGAAGCAAAATCAGACAATGTATGTGAATCACTTGAGACAAAACAGAGGGATTATTTCAGCATTTAATTTTGAATTAAAGTTTTTTTCCCTCTCTGTTGGTGTTACAGAAAATTATGAAGACCAAATAAGTCTTACTTGGGCAGTTCACAAATTTTATACAGATGATTCTTCTTTGTACCTTGACTTTGACGGTGTGGAAAGCTTTACTCCAAGGAGTAAGCAAGCCTTGTGTTTCTATGAATTTCTTGGTGTGTAAGGGACAATGAATGTTGCTTCCTCATACATGGACTACCAGGTCTAAGTGATGACAAAATAGTTCTTCCTTCTTCTCCTTTTTGCTTGTCACTTTTATGTCAACATCTCATCACGGACTATAAATGAATCACAGACTGTAATTATTGCAGGAAGTTGCATTAGATGACTTGTGACTTCGAGTAAAAGTATTTTAGCAGTTTACACTAAACCTCTTTCTAAGGCTCAGTGACATATTTGTGTTGAGACTGGTATCTCCACTCATAAAAATAATAATAATGAAACCAATGATTTTAGACATTTTTTTTTCTTTCAACATGAAACTGAAAATTCACTTTTTGAATCTACTCCTGTCTTCTTTTGGAGGTGGTAGAAGAGAAGATCTTCTTGATTTGAGAAGCAGCACTGAGAAACCACTGTAGAATGTGTGTGGAGGCCTTGTTAGCTCATTCTGCAGGGGGATAGGAACTTTGGTACTATATTTTCAACATAGGCCTCAGAAGTCTGTTGTAAAACTACGTCATTTGTGAAGGTGGATAGGAGAAGAATTTAAGAGGTCACAAATATAGACTTAGAAGACAGCAAGTTTTGCACTTCCCTGCTCATATATGCAAAGGAAACCAGGGTGCTGAGCAGACCATGTTAGAAGGGTGTAAAGAGTAGACCACATAAGGGTGTAAACTGTCATCGTTCTTCTGGACTATGCAAGAGCAATGAGAGTCCACATCAGACTATTGTCAAAGACTGTAAAGGAAGAAAAGGTAGCTATAAGAATTTGAAAATTCTTTATTTTATATCTTGCGGCAAGAGACCAGCCTTGGAAACATGAAGTGTAACACCCAAAAACACTTGGAAGGTGCCTGTATTCAAGTACTTTCTTTTTTACTAAAAAACCCTTCTCTTGTTTTTTGAGTTGCATGTATATCAACATTTAGACGTCTCCAGTAGGTAAAACCATTTAATTAATGACAGAAATAAATATAATGATAAAATATGCTTGTGAGATGATGAACAAAGACATGCCTTTTCAATTTGCATGGGGCATCATTAGGAAATTTATAATTTATAATACAGTTAGCTCAATAATACACAAAGCAAAATCTTGTGAAATGTGTTGGTACCTCTTCAAAAAGATGAATGAAATGAGGAAAAGATCTGCTTTTTTTTTCAGAATATTTGTTCTGAACTGATGGTATAAAGAGAATGACAGCTCATTCCAAGTGACCGATCTTGGTACCCTCTTGTGCTTAAATGATGTGTTCTCAAAACGTACCACGTAGGAGCCTTAGCAACTCTGAGTATCCCCTCAGTGCCCTCTAAATAGCTTCTTGTTTTCTCTTTTCCCTGCTGAGAGCAATGGCTTCATTTCTTTCCCCTGCCTGGAAATGTTGTTAAGAAAAGGAAAATAAAAGTCCCACAATATTTTATTTTATTTGAATGTTTGTCCTCATACTCTAACCAGTATTTTAAAGATATCTTACTAACAGTACATAGACCTCTTTAAATTCAAGGTACTGTCCCAGCTCTCAAGAAAAAGAAATATGAAGACCAATTTGCCTGACATATTTTCAGAAGCTGAAGCTCCTAGGGTTCTTTTTGAAATGAATTTTGTCTTTAGAAAAAAATCTAGATATCTGAAATCTTGAAATGAGAAATGAATCTAGTTAATAATTTTCATGGGAAATACTGCATTCCCGTATGAGGAAGCACATGCTTCAAGATATTATCCCTGAATTTATAGGCAGTCACACAATATATGCAGTTTATCTAAGGTCTGTCAAAAAATAGGGTACTTAAGAGGAGTATATGTTATAATTTAATATAATGACATCCCTTGGTGGTAGATGGACAGAAAGCAGAAGAAACAGGGCTGTTAACCCCCAAAGCATATCATTACTGGACAATAATATGTAAGTGAAATGTATTATTATGATTTTAAATCGGTCATTTCTAAAGGAAATACACTAGATGCACAAGGGAATAACTAATCATGTGTAAAAAGAAGTGACCTTTAACGGAACAGTAGATAGAGTAGATGATAACACAAGACTCTCTCTGGTAAAGGAGGACTAGGACTTGGACTTCTTTTAAGGTCCCACTACAGACTCTGATCCTTTATCACTATTGAGTCTAAACAGAGAATGAAAAGGACAGTGCAAAAGAATCTAAGACTCCCCCTATTCCATTAACTTGAGGTGAAGGACTCCATGGAAGAAAGAGCCACGCATCATTTCCTTCAGAGAGATGTCCAACTAACAGGTTTGGGGATATTCAGTCTTAGGATTAAATGAAAAATTATTTTTCTCAGAAAAAGAACTTCACCTAAGTACCTGAGAATATAACCTGAGGATGTACTTTAGGATATAGGCTGAAATCTTAATTAGTATTTTATTTATTCTCCTGCCGTTGGTAATCATCTTGAATCAGAAGTCTTCTCCTCACTTAGTGATATGGAGACAGAATAATAACTACTAATATCTTGAGAATGAAGACCTAAAGAATCTTGCTCTTCAAGAGGGATTGAAAAATTGTATATAGAAATGGCTTAAAACAAACAGAAAACCACCAAGTCTCAAGAGAGATTTTGCAACTGTCTAGAAAAAAAATGTAGCATGGGAATATGGAATAAGAATCAGAGCAGATTTATGAAGATTTATCATTTTCTTCCAAAACAGTCTTTCATTTAACATTTAGTGAGTCAGTCTATGAATGCTGCCTGGAACAATGAAATTAAACAAGAATTTGATCTTAATGCAAAAATTAGTGGCGTAACCAGCCACAAAATGAGTGTTAACTATCACTCCACCACTGAATACATCTTCCTAGAGGGCTTATCCACATATGTTTTATCTCAGTAGTTGTACAAAAGACATTCTTCTCCAAATGGAGCCAGTTTGAAATAAACATGTTAAAAATTCAGCGCCATGTAGCTACTGTGAATCTGAGGCTTGGTTCTGCAATTGTGGTGCAGTAAAGAGACCAAAAAGCTTTCGGCAAGCAAGAGTTTTCCTCTTTTTTAGCTCATATGCAAAAACTGGATCACATTGTCTGAGTTTAAAGGCTTAGACAAAATGTTGTATTTTTCATAGTGTAAATTCTTTCCTCATTTTTAATATTTTTAAACCTTTAACAATTAAACATTTTTTTAAATCACATGCTTAATAATTCATTTGTTCATCTGTATATATTACCTTCTGAAAGGATCAAATGGTTCATATTCCATACCATTTTTTTAATGTTCCTGCCACTGAAAAGTGGCAATGTTTTCAGTTGATTATTCCCATAAAGTCAGTCCATAGTTCAATGATCTCCTAATTTTGTTTTTGCTCCTGAGCATGTTACATCACAGCTGTTCTTTCTTCCTGTTCTAGTACTCAAAACAGTAGCAATTTGAGGCTTCCTCTAATAATAAACTCTTGTAAGAAACTCTCACAAAGTTACAAAGACCAAGAACTCTGCAAAATTAAGAATGAAATCAGGCTTGTACAACTAGAACAGCATAGCCCAGTGTCAGCCTAAGTTGCTAGAAGCATGTGATGTAAAGACTGTTCAACTTTATTCTTTAAGAGAAAAGCAGGTTTGACTTATTTTTTAGGATGAGATTTGGAATTTGTGACAATTACACTTGTGAGCCTGCTGCAGGGATTTTAAATCCCCCTCTGAAGCAACAAATGTTTGCCAGTTTCTAAATAATACATAATAACAAGTGGACATTATTCTGCACAAGGATGGCAATTCACAGGTTCTTATCTCTTTAAATCATCTCTTTAAAAAGGACACATAATATTACCACATTTCAGTTTTCAAGCTTTATACAATTAATGAATTCTTCAGAAGAATGGCCCAGTTGTAGAAAATAGAACAATCTGATATTTATGAAGTTTCAATTCTGTCTACTTAGAGAAAAACACACATTTATCCATGGATATTTTAATTAATCGCTCAGTTCAACTAAACAGAAATACCATTTATCCACTAAATTAAAGAAATCCCAAACATTAAATTGCTGACTTTTTATTTTTCCTTTGATTTTAACTTCATATCTCTTTTAAGTAGGTGGTTAAGATAATGGCACTAGTAATAATAATCTGAGCACAGGTTGTCTTCTTTGATGTGCCTAGTAATATTCCAGTCTGTAGGAAATTAAATAGTGATACAACACTATGAGAAACATTCACTTAATAATTGTAACTGTTTGTGGAGGCAAAAGTGATCCCCGTAAGTTATATAAAGGTCATAGGTCCTTCCATTTATTTAATATCATTAAAACAGCCATTTATTCTGGAGTTTGCCTGCAGTCAAAGCTAATTATTACTATACTAGTACATAATTTTTGTTATGTGATATGTAGATGAATGAAAGTGTTGCAAGCAGACCGAGATCTAGGTTGAATGTAGCATGAGTGGGGAAATGGGCAGATACCTTTTAAATCTCATTTCCAGTAGCTGCTGTAAATTAAGTTGGGGAGACATAATGCTCCTGAATCTTTGAACTCAGCCATTAGATTTTTATTGTCTTCACTAATTTCAAAAGTAAACCTGACTCATGGTTCCTATTAGAGATATATAATTACACGATTGAAGGTTAATGACTTCACAAGTGTATTTCAGGGACTCAGGACTCATCCAAGGTCTCAATGGTGACAGGATTCAAAATGTCTGTCCAGGGACCCACCAGGCTGCAGTTCCAAGGGAGCACAAACTTCTGGCAACTGCTCTGCAAGCGCTCCCTTGTTTTCATCTCTGGAGCCATTGCTTTTAAAACTGCAGGACGGCGCTTTAGAAAGACTCTTCCAGTCATAATATAAAGCTTTTATTCTTCAAGGATCTGAGCACTATGGCACTACCCAGCAATTCACATTAATAGATGCTTACCTCTAAGCACTTAAACACTGGTTTCTTATTGATTTCAGTGGTATTTCTCACATACTTCAGGTTAAGCTCCTGCTTAAGTGCTTTTACAGATAAGGAAAAATTTACTTGGTGTCTTGCATGACTGAACAGTGAATTTTAGGCAAAGAAACAACCTGGTGATATTTTTTCCTTTCTTTCTCTTTTCTCCCTAGGCTCTTTGAAATATTGCTTTTAAAGGAACCGCTATGATTTCTTTTAGAGTTTCAAAGAATGTAGTTTGTTTCTGAGTTCTTGTGGAAACGTCATGGCGCATTTTTTCACAGGCCGATCCTTCACTAATGTTTTCTTGAAGATTATTCTGTGCGCTTTCCTCCACATACATCTGTGATTCAAGGAGACTTGCATTTTTCACTTGTATTTCTGAAGCTAAAATTCAAACTCAAAATTGCAGTTTCATTATCCTGAATTATATTCCTCATCCTTGCTAATTAATACTGTGTGACTTTACAAGTAAATCCAATAATTACTACAAGCTAAAATTAAAAGTTGGGACCTTTGAAAAATTTAGAATTTCAGCAAGTCTTTCATTGTTTTTGTCCTATGCAACAATAACTAAATTCAGTTTCTTCTGTTTTTCTATATGAATCAAAATAATTTTCTGCATGGGCTTGATCAGAGTAACAGAGATTGCAATTAAGAGAATTAATGATTGTTCTATCAAGCTGTCATGCTTATATAGGCTACTGGAATCCTTAGGTAACCTTTAAATGAGGAAGGGTAATTCAGTACAGCTTCTCTTTAGAAGTTGAGTACAGTGATTTTATTAGTTGTCATGACTTTGTGCTTTGAAGGAGTCTGAATGAATACACTGAGAGTTCTCAGCAGTAGGTAAACCGGCCCAATTGCCTCTGGCCTTGAGACACAGGACTAGATCAATGTTCTCAAGGAGGTATTGTGAGCCCAGTGGGTATCCAAAGCTCAGAAATGTAATTGAAAATGAATTGATGATCTCCAAAGTGGTATTCTACACAGAAAAGAGCTGGTGGTCCAGTCCATTGAAGTAGGCTCCTTCTCTTCTGTATAAACGTTCCTAGACTCTGAAACACAGTACTTGCACTCATATACACTGCTTGCATACTAAGGTCCAGATTAGCTAATGTGTTTTGGCTCCTTTATTCTTCATGAAGTCCTGATGCTGATGCAAGGTAGGTGTCTGCTCAGTTTAACTGAGGAATATTTGCTGTCTCCCTTGCATTCATTTCTGGTAGATCCATGAGGATTCCAAATCCCCCTAGGAAGATTTCAGGAAAAATATATGGTGAAGGATGTTCTTCTCTCATTCTTTGCCATCTAATCAAATGGAAAAATTAGAAATTTTGGGGAGAAAAATGAATAAAAAAGAGGGAAGCTACACTTGCATGGAAGGAGATGTACATTTATAGTAAAATTTAAGAGTATTTCTTTCACACTTCAAAACTTTGAAATGCCTTTAAAAATTACTGCATATTTTGTTTCAGAACCATGGAATTAGATTATTACTAGTCCTATATGTAATCATCTTTACTGTTGGTCTTTAACAGTGTACTGTCAAACCTACAGTTGAATGAATATATATAGAATATATATATTAGATTTTCATCCCTTCTCTATAAAACAATACTTTGTTCTGTATCTACATTAAAATACTAATTCTGTAGCTGCACATTTTTACCAATCCTCCTATTTAATTATAGGTAAATAATATGAATATGTTTATTGTGAAAATTTTTTATTTCTCCTTTATTTTAAGAATAGTTAATAAATAATTCAGTAAATAAATTTGGGGGGTAAATAAATGATAAGTTATATATTTTTCATCCTCAAAGAAGTTAATTCTCACAATCAGTTAACGGATATTTTTTAATTTTCTGAAAATTTGTGTTTTTTTTTTTTTGTAAAAAAGCTGCTTTTCAGGGCTTCAAGGTTTCTCAGAATTTTATATTTCATATCACTGGGTCTCCTGTGGAAAGCTAGTTTAACTATAACTAATATATTATTGCTAATAGAAATTGCTAAATGTTTTCACTTTCTGATGAGTTTTTGGTTTTATACTTACATGAAATATTTGATAATTTTAAATGAATGGCATTGCTACACAAAAGATATTCCCATCATGGCAAGACTGGGAGTATTTATCTGAGAAACTTAAAAAGAAATAGATAGACTGTAATTATCTCTAAATCCACCACTACACATTTAAGAAATTCAAAAACAAGGCTATACTTAAAAGAAAAACAGATTTAGTGAGTGTAATGAATGAGAGGACTTAGAGTAGCTCCTACTGGAGCCACTAGCGTAGGGTGTATCTGAGGGTGCATTGGCTGTTCTAGCTTCCCCTTTCACATTTCCTTCTGTCTCTGACTCAATCACTGCTACAGATGTGTCCAGCTCATAAAATTGTACATTTCATGTACATAAAAACCCTTTCCTCTGTTCTACAGCGTGCCGGGAAAGTAGGGAGCAATACAGCCATATTTCTAATGAAAAAGGCAGATCATTTATATTAAGATGGCAAATACTAAAAAGTTAAGCATAATTTTGTGCTTGTGACTTATTAATACCACACATCACTAGAGTGAAACAAACAAACAAAAAAATTCCTATGCAATATAACAAAGAATTGAATGAATACTAGAGTTATAGAACAACGTGTAGAAGATGTAATTGTCATTTTACACTTTGCTTGCCAAGCATATTAGAAAATTCCCATTCTGTCATGTCTTTGAAAGATGTATTCTCAGACTTGTTTACGTGGTTCCCTCTAAGCGTGCTATGCACTGTGTGCATGCATGTCTTCATGTGGCTGAAGAGGAATTGCAAAATACCTACAGAAGCAATATAAAATTCTTGCACCTTGTCTGCATTAATGCAAACATGACAAAGACTGATTCCTATGCTAATTCCATTTTGAAAAGGCTTCATGCATAAATACACATTGGGATAATAAAATAATATTTAGGATTTGAGCCTTAAAATCTATCTCATTGTATCTTACAGAAACAAAAAATAAAAGCAACCAATGTCTAACAATGCAGCTATGAACAGGAAAAAATGCTTCACTGTTATTTGTCTGTAATTGGCTTTGAGCATCACAATGCACGTGTAATTGGGTCTGTACTTGTATTCTTCAAGGGTTCTGTGCTTTTTCTACTTGAACCCATTTTTTGATATGGTTCAGCTCAGCAGTGCCAGCTACCTCTTGTTATGCAGTTGAAAAACTGTGGCCATTAAAAATAGGATACGGTGTGATTTTGTTTTGCAGCACTGCATGGAAAATCAGTTGCTGTTCATAACAGCTCTGTGGTTGGTTGATTTAAAGCAGGAGGGTGACTTTGAATTGACAAGCAGACAGTTCATGAAAAAGGATATTGTATCTTTAAGGCTTTCTGACTGATTGTGTTTAACTGTGCCACTCAGCAGGCAGTAATTAGGCAGTAGCTTTGCTGAGAAACTTAAAGCAGAGGCTGTGTTGCTCTGCACTCTTGAATTAAAAGGAAAAAAAAAAAGGCAAGAAAAAAAAATCTGGATTTGAACAAATGGGATTTTTACAGTTTTTCAGCCAGTATGGGAGCAAACAGAAAGCAGACCCCTAGAGGCTCCTAAAGTTATCTTCCCGTGCAGATAGTCTCAAGGGAGCTGCGGTGCTCGCGGAAGGAGGCAATGAGAGCGTTAGAGAAGCACATGACACTATTGCTGAAGGTCAGAGTGGGACTGAATGAAAGAGGAGCTGCTGACACAGAACGACATGGCAGCCGCGTCTCCTGGCCCAGCTCACAATTGCGGTTGGAGTGTAGCTCAAACGCTTCGCGAACGCGCTTAATAAACACAGGTACACAGTAACGATGGCAGCTGAACTCGTGCTTCCGCAGACTGCGGCAGAGCGGGAGAGAAGGGGAACAGAAGCAAACAAAATGTGCGGTTCGTGTTACTGCCCGAGGAAGAGTTTGCTTTGAAAACGCTGCCACAGTTTTCTGAAGTGCCCGCTGCAGTGCACCACGGCCATGGTTGTCGCGCTGCACGCAGGAGCGAGCTGTCTCCCTTCTCCTTCAGAGCATTTCGATAGCGCAACGTAACGCGGAGGGCAGCGCTGCAAGCGTGTGGTTGGGTTTTCTCATCAGCAGCACAGGAGCCTCACAGAAGCACTCTCCTCTCCCTTTACACCTCTGCTTTTATTGCTGCTGTTTTGATATTTGCGCTTAGAGATGTCATCAATTAATAGTAATTAGGCTTTGAGACCACTGGAGGTTTTATTACACTTCAGTTATATTCCAGCCTCTTTTATCATGTTGAAAAAGCTGCTTGTTTATTTTGTGCCATAATATTGCTGGAAAAGAAATCTTCCATTTACAGCATAAATTAAGCCTGTATTTTGATTTGGCACCAGATAGCAGATCCTGCCAACAGGTCACATTTGACGTCTGACAGCATCATTTTTACTGCAGACTATTAGCTCATGTGAGGTTCAGCAAAACTCCTTCGATGACGGTGGCTCTGATTCTGCATAAAACTGCTCTCTATAGTTCAGACACCAGTTTTGATAACTTTGAAGAAAAAGTCATTACAAGTTAGTCTCCTTCAGTAAGTTCCGTGGTTTGATAAATCTCTTTTATTTTATCTCCCCTGTTCACATGTTAACAAGAAAGTAGATTAGTGTGTAAATTGGCAAGAGCAATGCATCGAGCAACATGCCTTCTCGCAGGACCATTGTCCTGAGGTTTGTAGTTTCTAAAAAGGTTTGATCTGAGTAAATTATGAAAGCTTATCGGAATTCTCTCACTGAATGACTATAAGAGCAAGAACCGCTTTCCAATTACAGCTGAGCTTGCAACAGCGAGACGGATTCAATGCCAGTGCCTAGGATTCGCCTATCTTTATTTGCTGTTTTCAAGGTCGATCCATTTTGTATACTTCATAAATGCTCTTTGAAACTGGAATACACAGAAGATCAAGGATTAAATTGACGAATATTTTTTTTCTAAGTGACAATGAGCCTAATTCACTGTCAGTTAATGCCAGGTGTTTTTCCCCCTAGCATTAAGTTCTTCAAAACTGGAGCTGTATAGGACACTATTCACAGGAGCTTAACGTGGGGAGGAAAATGATTGCATTTAAGTTGAATAAAATGAATAATTCATGACATCACGTTTTGTAATCCTGGTGTTAAGCATAAAACCAGTGGTTTATTTTTCAGCAAAATGTTTTTGTATCATTTCAGATAACATATAATACAAAACAATAATAGCATACATAATGCTAAAAGGCTGCTGGTGAAGAGGGCCCTGCCTAGTGCATTGGCCTCCTCTGGGGGCACCACCAGATGCATGCTTTGAGGCAATGCCTATGAGTGCCACCATCCCTTGGAATCTTCTGAGGCCAGTGGAGTGTCTGTCTTTTAATCTTGTTGCAAACTATTGCCTCCACTCTTTACCACAAATTTGAAAATCAATTTTTACATCTTGCTAAGACTATATACATCTAATTTATTTCTATAGTTACTCCACTGAGAATAAACATCTCAAAGTGAAAAGGATTTCTGTGTTTTTGCTACATAGTCTCACCTTTCCTTCGTCAAACACATGTGCACAAGTATTTATATATATGCCACACACACTATATATGCATCTAAATGTACATGCACCTATTTTTATGCTGTTTGTGTAGCTAAGAAGACACTAACTGTAAGTAATGTAATATGCAATTAATGTAATAAGTGTTAATAAATGTTAACATAATATGAGATTTGTCCTTTGCTTCAAAATCCATATTTTTTTCTAGCTTCCCCTCCACACTCTTCCGATCTCTCTCTCTATCTATATATACATATATATTTGGTACAATCCTCTGCTAAAGCATCTTTTTTTTTTTCCCTAGATAATTCACAGAAGCAGAAAGTTGCTTTCCATCTTCAGCATCATAGCTTCCAGATCAGATCTACTTTAACAATGTCCTTACATGGGCTGATTATTATGCTATATGCTGGCTGAAATAATTGTGTACCTGGACCATCTGCTTCTGCCTTTTCCAGCACCTTTCTGTGGACAGCTCCAGGGCACTCGGCTGGGGCAGAATGGCCTCCTACTGAGTTGTCCACATATTAGTCTTGTGGGAAAGAACAGTCTGTCGATAGATTGCAAAGCTGTTTAACAAAGCATTCCCCACTTACAAAAAATGATAGCCTTTCATAGTTGTGTGTTTGCACACAACAGCAAAAATATCATCTATTTAATGTAAAAAAAAAATGCTAATAATAATGTAAAACCTGCCATCTAACCCGTTTTTAAATTTAAAATAACAAAATGCTGTTTGTCACAAATTTTAATAGTCAGTCATCTCCAAATTGCATTAAGAAATGTGAATACTCTGAGAATAATATATGGGTATTCATTTCAAAGGATGGTACAAATATAGCCATTTTGGATTAATGTATATTTCTCAAAATGTAACTGAATGAATTTAATTTCGTGGTATTCATGACATTAAAAAATGATTTCAGAGAATTACTATAGAAAATGTGCCTCACTCTTTTAATTAATCTTTTATTTAAAGAAATGTTTTCACCCAAAGATACTAAAGAAGGACATTCTAAACATACTCAGGGAAGAGGTAATAGATTTAGAATTTAATTGTAATGTTCAGTTAAGAATTTTTAATGGAAAGCCTGATGACCCAATTATACAGTGAAAGTGGAAAATCAGAACACAGTATCTGGATTTGAATATAAAAATGCTGAGATGCATAATACATAGGAGTTTGATATCTATTCTACTTCTTGTCAAAGAGGTATAAAATTATCAAGAATTAACAGAGAGCAGAAATCAGACCTTGGAAAAGAGTTGAGCATTCTGGAGAAGAATATAAATTATATTTTAAATTAGAATAGTAACTTGCCTCTCCAGGCAAGGCAGCATCAGTTTTTTAAAAATTTTCCTAGCCCCACAGCCCATTATCCCAATACTGCCACTATTCATAATGGCATAGGTAAGATCTTTTTCCCAGGATAACCTGTTGTCACTACTAAGGGTCAGCTATGAAATTAACTAGTTTGAGAAGAGATTTTCTTGATGATCACTGAAAACTGGGGGAGCTGAATGCTGCTTTTCACTTGAGTATCCCCGTGTTCCATCTAACTTGCTGCTGTTACAGTGGTTAGCAAACTGAGGTCCTAGCAGACTGTTGGTCAGGCTATAAGGAATAAGTAAAAGTGAATTGTCTGTAAGACTACAAGCATTTTAATAGCCCTTAAAATTACACAAATTAATGTTAATGCGTTTGTGTGCAGTAGGTCCTATGATGATCCATAGAAGGAGCTGAGTGTTTGCGGTGCTCCACCAGCACAAAAAGTTTAATAACTTCAGTGCTTGCGTATTTCATGAGCTCTTCCTAAAGGAGATATATAGATAAAAACAAACTCCCTTAAGATCAGACGGAAGCAGAATCTTCTATCCTTAATGTGCCAGTAACAGCATAGGAGAATGGTGCTTCTTTCAGTAAGTGGTACTTTGAGTCCTTAATGATGAAGGAAGAAGTAATGGACTATGACTGTGGCCTTATTCAGAGGCAATGAAGTTGTTATGCACAGTTCTTAAGAAAAGGTCCTCAGGAAAATATGCAGTCATCTAAGAGCACAAAAATAACAACTTCACTAAAAGCCTTAAGGGAGAAGAGTTCTGGAACATATGAGCTGGCCCCAAAGTGTACGCATCGGAGGACAGGGCACAGTCTTTGCTAACCTTGTTTTTTTTCTAGGAATTGCCTTTTAGGCATCCAAGTCTTGCTGTTTGTCAAAGCAAAGCTTAGTTACAGGTAGACATCTGTAAAAATGTCAGCCACTAAGTAATATTTGACACCAAACAAATCACAGCTATAACAAGTCTCTGAAACACCATTTAAATGTATTATTTTACCCACATTGCGGGTATAAATCCCCCTGAGTTTGAACATATTTTCACTGCATAAAGCAACATTAATTTATATTCTAAAATGTATTCCTTCTAGCTTTTGTATTTGTATCCCTTCTAGCTTTCTAGAGAGCTCTGATAGAACTAGTACATGCCAATACCGTTTCCCTTTTCATCATGAACTTCTGAGATCAGTCACCTTGGTAAAACGTGGCTGTTTGGGCTTTGTAAAGTCCAAAACTTGGGAAAAGCTGACCATCTTGGCTTGTTAGAACCAGCGTTAGAAGCTACACTGTTTTTCTGCTGGTTCGGAAACTCCAGGAAATTATAACAGACGCTATCTCTACAAATTCAGAAAGACAGAAGCACAAAACAAGATACCATTTACAAGGTACATAAAGGGTAAGAGAAAAGCAGTGATAGTAAGATCAAGACAAAGTACATTAGGTCTGCTACTTGATAGAGATAGACAACATGAGACTACCATCCTGAATTCACTTTTGCTTCAGTCTGAGCTATAAATACTACATGCAACCAGGAAGTTAGCACTGTTAGCACCGATTGTAAGATCTCAGGTCAGGATAATAACAGTTTACAAAAGTGCTTCAATGAAGCAGGCTTTAGGCCCAGGTCAAAAGAAATTCTTCCTATGGGTGTAGCTAAAGCAACGTGAGAATATTTTTAGAGGTCAGATTTCAGAAGGTTAGAGAAGAGTAAATGCAAAGACTATGAAAAACAAGATAAAAAAAGGAGCCAAGAATTTCTAGACCAATAATCTTTACCTCAGCTCCCTGTGAGACAAGGGCTCAGATATTGAAACAAATTATTTATAGACACCTCAAAGAACACAAGAAGGTGTTCGACCAGCATGGTTCAAAGACAAATCATGTTGCAGCCATTCATCTATGAGACAGTGTGCTGGACCTTACTGATAGGAGAGCAGCAGTAGACATTACAGTTTTTGACTTACTAAATGCTGGGCTACTGCCTCACATGAGCATTTCATAAAGAAGATAGATGAAACCAGGTATGTCCAAAGTAGATCAAAAAGTGTACTGGGTGCTTAACAACAGTTCATACTTGAACTAAAGATGCATCAAACAGGGTTCTATAGAAGTCTGATCTCAGTTTGGTTCTATTCCACATTTTCATTATTAATCTGGAAGATGCATTAGACAGTACCTTGCTTATTAAATTTACAGGAAACACCACTGTGGAAAGGCCTGCAAGCATGTCTGGAGAAATGGAGCACATTTCAGTAAGCACAAATATATAATTCTACTGTTAGACATTGCAAACATGAATATGGGAGAGGAAATAATGTGCTAGGTTTCAGCTTTATAGAAAAGGGTTTGGAGACATAGTAGGTCACAGGCTGAGTATGAGTCACCAGTGTTATGATACAACAAAAAAACCCAAATGCTACATGAGAATCTATATGTACAGCAGTGAGTAATCATTTTAATCTATTCAGTAACACTTAGCTGTGGTATTATGCTTCCAGAAGAACAAAAAGAAATTTAGAAAACAAAAACTGAAAAAAATATCAAAAGAACTTATTTAATATATAGAAGAGAAGAAGGATGAAGTCAAGCAGATGTTCCTGGGAGCATTATAGCAATTTCACAATCTGAAATTTTTAGGGACATGTTAAATGAACTTCAATAAGAAATTAATTCATTGTAGTTGATACTGCTGTGTTCAGGTGAAGTGAATGTCCTCTCAAGATTCATTCCAACCCTTTTCTATAAATCTTTTATTAATTAAGGGAATGTTTTGCTCTTGCTCAAGGACATTATGTTTTCTCAAGACTGAACTGAAATCTGTGAGCTATATTTGAGGTGCTACCACTAAATGTGGATTAGGATTGATAAAATAATGGCTTTCTGATGATTCCTCCAGGAGCTAGAGAATAAAAGACATAAACTATTGTTATGATTCTGATGGTCAGGCTCAAATGTTTTAAGCCTTGCAACATGGGAGGGGATTGAGAGAGAGGTTTGGGAAGCTGGCCTCGTTTCATGGAAAGGGAGCAGATCAGGACAAGAGTCATTCATTGTTGCAGGCACGCATCCACTGCAGTAGGATTAGCTGCCTGAAGGTGTTCTGGCTGCTCATTTTAAACATGGGAGAACTCGTTTAGGTTCAGTGCTTGGGCTGTCCTAGCTCTTCATGGGCATTCAGAAGCTCAGCTTAAACACAGGTATCTCACAACTACCTGCAACTCATTGCTAGTACATCCATTCCTGTTAACTAACCACAACACTTTCATGCAAGTGAAGGGCCCCCTCACCTTCTAGGGAAGCAGTTGACCACTGAGGAAACTGAGCATCAACATCACCTGACTGATGAAGTAAGAAAGACTTGGGTCTTACTTTTACGTTCTGCTCCCAGTCCTATGAGAAGATGACTCTTTCCTCATAAAAACAAACAAACAGAGAAACAAACAAACAAAAAACAATCAACCCGCTACCATCTAAACTCTTGTACAGAAGGATACCTGTAGGATGGTAGTACAACTGAAAAAGTTTTTGAGTCTCCTCCGAAGGAAGGAAAGAGCATTGATTATTTCCAGATGTGCTTTACTTGAAAACAGGTTTTTCAAAAATCATAGGCATGGGAATTTCTGTTTGTTTACCTTAAGCAAAAATGTTCAGGGATCTCTAGAAAAAAAACTTCAATAAAAATCACAAATAAACTATTCAAGATAAGTAAGTACAATCAGATTTAAAGGTCTGTTTGAATACATGATCAAAGTATCTGAAATGAACTCTTCTCCCCAAAGCTTTAAGTTACATAAGCATCAACATAAATCCTTTAATTATCACTGTGTTGGTGACTCAGCCTTCTATTGACCTCTCTCTCCTTGCTCTTCCCACAGAGGACTTTTGTGATTACAGAGAGAAGAAAATGGAAATATTTCTTTAGAAATAAATAGTTCTTATTTAAACAAGTTTTTGTTGTTTCTTTTCTTTCTTATTGTTGCACTCCTACACACACACAGAGTTGTAGATACACATTTATATGTTTAAATATATATAGCTCTACTCTGAAACCAGCTGATTAGAATTGTCTGAGCATCTCAAAAATTTATTTCAGTCAGTTGAACAGTGTAGGAATATCAGTGGCAAAATAGTTAAGTAGAAAACATGGTCAATAATTAATCAGCTGAATAAGAGCATACATTTTTAATAAATTTGTATAAATGTATCATGCTACATTACTGTTCATCTAAGTATTTGCTAAATTTGAGATTTATGACTCTTAGATGATAACTTCAAATAGTAAAACATGTCAAACGTACAACATCATAGGCTAGTTTATTTCTAATGCTGGCTTGTGCTGAAAAACTTTTCTGAAAAAAAGTTCAGCCCCCTCAGTTCCCACTAACTGAGCATTTCACATATTAAAATTGCTTTTTTGTTACCTGGAACACCATATAAACATATAATATTACCTTTTAGTCAATGCATTGGGTACCCACACAAAATGGATTTCTTCATGCATTATTTTTTCATGAAGCAAAACTAGGAAAAATGTAGTTAACTAGATAGACTGACAGACTCTGAGAAAGAAGATTTCTTCTTATATGTTTTGAAATATTTGGTTTTGACTTTGAGAAAGCTGTCTATTAAAAATTAATTAAAATTAATAATTCCTGGTAAAGAATTATCAAACCTTTTTCTTTTAACAGTAGATATTTTTCATTAAACAAAATATTTGAAGGGAAAAACCCCAAAACAATTTTCTTAGCCAGTCCAACTCATATGCCTGAAGATAAATAGTACATGCTTAAGTACCATGCTAAATAAGAAGACAATTACTGAAAGAAGAGCAGCAAAATCTTAAACTGAACTTCATGAATGAGAATCCTGCAGAATAATGCCAAGTTTACCAATGTAAATATGATGTCACATGACTTTAAAGAAAATTGTTGGATTCCGTGACTGGCTCTGGCATAGATTTACATAACAATGTATAAGTCACTTAATCGCCTTTAGTTTCCCCATCTGTACAACAATATCAGCTCCAGGGCAGTGTTGTGAAACTTAGTTAATTGCACAGAAATTATTTAATGATCCTGCAGTGAAAAGTTATATTGATGTTTTCAGAAACGCAATCTTGTTTAATCTAAACATTGTCTTTTGTCTTGCCTTACAAATCACATAGGCCAAAGAAGCCTCTTCTGGTCAGCACTTACTGTATCCCTAAGTTTTAAATAGCCTAAAAAGTTTTCATAGGCCAAATACAGTGATTCTCAGGGAAAGCGAAGAGCAGGAGAGGGAAGGGTGAGGGAACCATCTTTTCCCTTTCTGTTTCCCTATGCTAGGAGTGTTTTGCAAAGCAGAAGGAAAGGATGCACACGTGTGAACTGCCCCCTCTCCCTGACATTAGCTGCTGATTCAAGCGAACAGCCTTAATGATATCTCTGAGAGGGGCCAAATGTCCAGCCTTCAGTTAGGGCAAAGAGTTGTCATGGCTGCAGAGCGCAAGGGAAGGAATCAAGGGGGGAAGGGCAAAGGGATGGGTACAGAAGGAGTAAATCCACGTGAGAAGAAATAATAATAACCCGAGGTAAAGTGGCACTCCTCCCGAGTGTTTTGTCAAAACAACAAAGGATGAATTCCTCAATAAAAATTATTTTAAATATTTTGCTTGAGCCCTTTTGTTAATTATGCTGCCATTCTGCCTGCTGCTATAATTAACAGTTTTACAGTACTTCCATTCTAAAATACTCTCTCTCTCTCTCTTACCTCTTGGCTGAGGACAGATGAGCATTGATGAGAAGGAAAATAGAAATGAAGAAATGACATTAATGAAGATTTAAAATGGGAGACTAAATGGCAGAGTTTTATAACTACAAGAAATCCAGGAACATCTAGAAGAGTGAATATTCATAGCAAAATTGCTTTGCTTATTTGCAGCAAATATCTATACCTGCATATAAATACGTAGGTACAAATGTACAAAAAATGCCAAATGAGCACAGTTGTCAGAATATGCTAAGATGCCATGGTGACAAGAGACCTTACAAAAACCCAAATAGATAGCGAAGGGCTGGTGAATGTAATGAGCAGCACGGCTGATTAGGCAGGGAGACCACACTGTGCAAGAATGAGGCCTAAAGCAAAGACGGGCCTGAAAGAAAGCCATGAGAGAGGGAGACTTGGAGAAGTGAGATAAGTAGACTTAGGGCTGGAAACAAAGGCGGAGAGAGATCTGTGGGGAAAGGAAAGACTCCTTGGAAAAGGAGTCTGGTATGCAGCTGACAACAGAGGGCTTAGAAAGGAGCAGTTAGCCCTGAGCCCTCAAAGAGTGCCAGGAGATGGGGGAAAAAAAGAGACTTAAACAGGGAACGTGCTTGCAGTAGAGTCGTCGGGTAGAGACAGAGAAGGAGCGCCGCAAAACAGGATGATGGGTATCGAAAGGGCAGCTTGGCCAGACAAGGCCAGCATTGAGACACCAAGGACTTCTGCCGATGGAAGTGTGATCCTTATCTTCAGCCTATCTGCAAAAAAGTCAAGATTTACTATCCTCTCCCTAGGAGAAGGCAGTTAGGGGTGAGTACTGCTTGTCCTCATCCTGGGTCAGTGTCTTGTTATTAGATTCTCAGGAATCACCCCATCTTCAGAGGTGGTTTTCAAATCTGCTGTTTGGATGTTTGACATGAATTAGGGTGAAAATGATCAAAACTGTCATCAGCTTTTACAAACACTGTATAAATTCTTATTCATACTATCTTCCACTTTTAAAGATGTTTTAGAGCTCAAAGGTGATATGCAGTCCAGTGCACAAGGACTGTAAAGACATTTTCATTTCCCTTTCTTGACACCAGGCATTTGTCAGGGGGTGAATGTCACCCAACACCTCTAAAATTAATTGTTTTAGACATCACACATACACAGAGGTGAGACATTTTAGTACCAGGACCCCTCTTTGTATATTTCTCTTTGTATGTCCTCTAAATCCTTGCTTGTGGCAGAAGGAGCAGACCCTGCTCTGAGCTGCACACATTTCTTTGATGTGCCCAGCAGAGGCATGGGAGAAGCAATAGCTTCACACGAACACCTCCATACATAGATTTCACATGCACAAATGAGTGTCTCACAGAATAAACTATGACCAATGTGTTCACCACTTGAATTGATCAATTGATGATTATGATGGGTTGTAAGACTTACCCATAAATCCCCTGTCTTTACTTAGTTCTTCACATTTAGTTCTGTTCCCTCCTTTCCTTTCTTGAATCTCAGTATAATGAGATACCACACTAACTGATGCATTTTCAGCTTTTTATCCAACTATCAAGTGCTGTATTCCACCAGCACAAGCCTACTGGATAACAGGGTAAAAAAGCCCACATATTTTTCAGGAAACCTATAAATGCAAGCTATATAAGTACGGATGCTTCTATATTTCATATGTCTGGAAATTCTTCGTATTCCTGGATTTAAGAATCTCATTTCTAGTCTATGTATTTTATAACTGAATCTTGTTTTGCTCTGCATTGCTGTGAAATAAATTTGAAGAGGAATTCAGAGTTGTCCAAAATTTGGCAGAACTAAAGAACCAATTTGCAGATAAAGGAGCTGAAGCTGCAGTTAGGTAACCAGTCAAGCTCAAGATGATCTTGGATCTACTTGAGCTTGGCTGGAGCTAGGAAAACGTTTGTACAGTGGTACTCCAGGTCAATCCAATAACTGGTTGGAGGGGAAAAAAAAGATCAATAAAAGCCCCCTGAGTAGTAATTTGATTAATGCACACAATGAAGTAATGAAGCATGAGGTGATTGAGGGAAGTTGAAACTTAGACCTTTAATTTCAAATCCAAACATCTTTTCACAGGAAAGAATTTCATTGTTTTACTGGACTTTGTCCTCCTTTGATTGTGAACTTTAAAAATAATGAATGCCATAAATTAACAGAAAATTGAGTCAATGTATTTAAGAAAAAATAATTTTTGGAACTCCAATTACTCTAAAATCATCTCTGAATACCAATGAAGACAGAAATCTCGGTTGGTATCATCTTCAGACCTTCATTCAATGCAGCAGATTCAAGGGAAAGCAACACTATGCTCTTTACTGACATCCCAGCAGACAAGGTTTGTGCTCTGAAGAGTCTACAGTACAAAGCCAATTCAAGCACCTACTGAAGCTGAAAGCTTAAATTGATGGGAGTGTGCACATACTAATATCCAAGCAATTGGTAAAATATTTTGTATAAAATATTATACATATTCACAAGAAAATATCTTTGCTAAAACAATTGAAGATGAGTAGCTTTAGCTGGCCTCAGCTAATAGCTGAGAACAAATTTGAACTTTGGATATATCAACTCAAAACCTTTGAGAAAGAATAGATCTGGTGAGTGGGTCTGTATAATTCTCAGCAGCTAACATTTATAGCTAATCTGTTTAATTTGTTGCTATCCCTTTTTCTTTCCTTTCTGCTATTCCTTTGTTCTTGTGGGTTTACACACCTGATATTATGTTTTTTGTTTCATTTTTTTTTTCAATAGGAAATATTTTTCTACAAAGAAATTGTCACAAAACAGGACCCATGATTTAGGTTCCAGACATTTTCTTTTCAGATGTGATGACAGAAAAATATTACTTTAAGTAGCAATGACATGAATTCTCTTTTTTTTGAGCCACAGATTTGTTGGTTATTAGATGTTCTTCTTTCATGTAAATGTGAGAAAAGCCTTTATGTTTCTATAAACAATCTGATATTTAGATAGAACACTAATAAGCAGTCACAGATTTTATTTTTGGCAAACTATATACTAAAACTTTTGTTGAAAACTTATGTATCAGCTAGAAGATGTAGCATCATTCTGTTGCACTCTATGTGATAAAAGTTTAGCATTTCCTTGAAAAAACGGTTACCTAATAACTAATAATTAATTAGTTCATTAATTAGTTGATTAGTTCATTCACTCATTCATTGCAATTAATTTCAATGCATTCATTTCCACCATGCTAAACCAGTGAAAATAGAGGCAACAACAGGAGAGCAGGGATGAACAACTTGTGACCAGTGCAGGACTGTGCATGAAGGCAGTGGCACTGACCTGTGGATGCCATGGTAGGACTGATTTCACCTGCAAGGTGGGTCCTCATCCTTATATTCCTAAGAAGAGACATTCACCTAAAGCAAACAGGAAAGCTATGCTCAAATCAGCTACCAAAAACTGGGCTATTAGGGGATGTCTGCGCAGTCCAAGCTGTCAACCATTCCCTGCCTTGGTGCACTGCTGGATCCACTGTCATGCTGGAAATGCAATTGCACCCTGTAGTACATGCCAATTATACAACATACCCATTAGCAACTGAATTGGAAAGATAGATATTATGCAAGATCTTCAGCTTGCGTAAATTGGCGTAGCTCCATTTAACTTAGCTGAGGATCTGGCCCTGTATGTTGTCATATTATTTGGAAATGCTAAATTGTATAAATATTCATATTCTCTGCTGCGCGATTTTTATTTTAATCTAGCTGAGTGTATTCTATATTATATGTTACATGTTAATTTACCAATTAGCGGATTTTTTAAAATTATTTGATTAAATTTTCTCTTTAGCTTCTTAAGGTTTCCCTGTTTAACAGCAAATCGAGTTTCTCCATGGTAATAGTAAAATAAAAGTTGAACAGAATGGTCCTTGAAAACATTGTATAAATCTAAGACCCTTATATAGCACGACACTCTGTTCCCTGTCTTTGATGATAGTTCTTACATATAAATGCAAATGTACATCTCTTTCATTGTTGTATATAATGTGATTTAGCTCTAATTGACTGGAAGTTGTGAAAGTCCGATTTAGAACAGAATAGGTAGATTATAGCTAAATACATAATGTGAGTCTTCAAAAATATGGAAATTTATTTTAAATTCTCAGCTCTTCTTTCTCTCTCTGAAGAAAAGGTGTATAGTTTTGAGCTGAAGAGTGATGAATCACTGCCATCACACAAAGACTTGAAAACGTAAGGTCATTTTTTCTCCACTTCTGATTTTTTTTAAATAAAACCAAACAAAACACATGTACCTAATAAAATCAGCTCCAAATAGGAATACGATAGTATTGCGTGAAATATATTTCTGTGTGTGCACCATGCAGTAGTCATTTCTGTGAGAAAGAAAAAAAATTGCAAGGTAAAATTTCAACTGCAGAAGTAAAAATGTGAATGTTTCCCCCTCTCCTTTTATTATTCACTTTATGAATTAGTCCTAGTTTACTTGTTTCAGTTGGTGTCGACATATTTTTGAATACTATTACCATAGCAATCAAGCCTGTTCTCAGGTTATTGAATGGTGTGTTGACTTCCAAAATAAATAGATATGCAGTGTGAAGGACGAGCTGTCACTTTGGGAGAGCTTTGCTGATCTAAATTAAAAGGCACTTCTAATTGAAAATTGTAATACAAGGAGAGTTAGGGAAATAGTGAAACCACTCAGTCCCTTTCAGGTTTCATGGAGCGACAGAAGGAGATACAGGAAGAGGATAGAGGATATACTATATGACAGTGTAAGTAATAGCATTAACTTAGACTAAAATAACCATATCATAATAAGATATTTTTATTTTGTTCACTCTGATTTTTCGGTAGTTTGTTTTTACTTTGTGTGAGTGATGTGAAGAAATCTTGGGATCCTGTGATTCCCACTGAATACAATTGTAGTTTCTGCATCTAAAGTAAACAGAGCTCAGTTACGCTGGAGTACAAGCTTGGTCCAAAGCCCACTGAAAAGAGCAGAAAAATTCCCACTGAGTTTAACAAACTTTATTAGGCCCTCTGAAGACCTAACATTACAGTATTTTGCAAAGACTGTTAATGACACTTATGCCTTTCAAATCATCCTTATAATCTCACTGAGGGTGTTTGTATGGCGCTCCTGTAGCGTATCATATACGAGACCATGTTGCAAGCGGTGATGTTTTTGTACCAGTTTTGCTAGCTGGGAATTTTTTTCAGGCAAATGAGTAAGTTCAGTGAAGCAATTATGGAAAGTTAAGAGCGTAGATTAAACTAGTTTGCAATTTATCTTATCTGAACAGCTGCCTGCTATACAAGGCTGTGTTTCCTTCATTTTTTGCTTTTGTCCTGTAAGGGTTAACAACTGAGGCCTGTCTATAGCTCATTTCTATAGTAACAGCAAGACTGAGACTTTTTTATGGGCACCTAATAATTAGAAAGTGCTAGAAGGTATAACAATATAATGAATCAAAACTGATAGACTTGTGGGTTTCCATAGAAACATGTATAATTATGATAATCGGTCCCTGGCGTACCCTCAGAATCGTATACATTCAGTTAAATGCAATAAACATTAGGCACTATTTAGTGAGCTGTGATGCAGATTAACAGTGTGAGATACAGGGAGGCTATGAATAAAATTGCTGTACAGTTTATCTCAAACTAATTTCCCAGATTGCCTTAATAGACGTGCTATGTGGATGTGAAGAATTGAAAGTGGTTTTTTGTTAGTGGTAAAGCTAACAAAGATAATATTTCATAAAGTGCCTGACTGATTGTTAATTTTGATGCAGATCAAAATGTACTGTGGCACATTACTGCATGGGAGATCACTAAACTTACTGAGCAAATGACACAGTGGGTCTCAAATGAATTATTTATTTTTTTGAATATGATGCAGGGATATTTGGGTTTCCTGTGTTGCCCTTCTCTTACTGGCTTGTTTTCCTGTTTACTTCACTCTCGTTTTAGAAAAGTGCTTCCCAGTGCTCAGGGCCTAAGTCTAATGCTCACTTTTCCAAAGCAAAGCAAATTTCTGGTGACTTGATATGCAGCTGCTCAGCATTAGCTGGTTTGTCTTCCTAGGTGCCCTGTGGAATTCTGTTTTTTGGTTGATTTACAGATAAAAAATGAATTATAATTCTGTGATAGTTACTTGAGGGATAGATAGGATTGTACATAGTCCTGGACTTGTTAAAAAAAAAACAAAGATGTCCAGCATTTCACTTAAGGAATAAACTGTTTATTGAGGAGGTGTGCAATGTCTGAAGTACAGTATTGATGGTGATTTCAGAACATGCACTACGGATCAGGGAATTCATCTGATTATTTATTTGATTATTCCTGTGCATGTCAGAGAAACTGTGCAGAAGGAAAGAGCCCACATGCTTCCGTCAATCCTCCTCTTCTCTGAAGACCCAAATAAGTCTTGAAGGATGCATTGGATTTATGCTAGTCCCTTTGTAGACGGAATATTTAGTTCTAATGAGTACTTAATTATCGAATTTCAGGATAGGTTGAGTTGTGATACTGCTGTTATTAAGAACATACACATATGATTGCTGGACAATCAAATCTTAGTGTGGAAATTGGTGCCCATGGAAAATGTAGTAATATGCCACATTTACCTTAAATTCACTCTTGTTCCCTATGTAATTCCAGAGAAAGCCCTCTGCTTTCACAGTCAGGAAGTTAATTTGCATGTGTATTTTCTTGCTGTAGCTGTTGTCCGTGACTTAATTGCAACAGCGGTTGTGCGCTGCATACCAATAGCTGGACGCAGATTCAGTCCCAAAGACCTGGAATCTCAGGTACCCTGTGCCCTAGGCTGGGCACTGCGAGGCAGCTCATGAAGTGTTAGGTTCAAGACTCTTGTTTTCAACATAAGGCTACCTGTCTTTATTGCTCAGTCTCCAGGTTCTTGCCTCCATTAGGAAACAAGCCTTTTGTAGAAATACCTTTTCCGTATGGTTTCCCCTTTGCTCTTACGTCGATGCTAGTACTGAAATGCCAGAAGCTGACAGGGGTTCAGAAAGCTATTAGACAAATTCATGGGAGAAAATCTATCAAAGGCTACTAAACACAGAGATAACACCTCTGGGTCAGGAAGTCCCTGAGCTGTGGATTTCTGGTGGCTGAAAGCAAATACCCGGGGAGCGTGACTGCATATCTTGCTCTTCTCTTCCTCCCCAGGCACCTGCTATTGGCCACTGCTAAAGACAAGATACCTGGGTTAGATAAAGCCTGCCTCTAACCCAGAACAGCCGTTGTTACATTCTCATGTAAAAAGACTTGTCTGCTAACACTGATGCGATAAAATGCTTTCGAATGCTTTCTAGAAAATATGAAATCCAGGTTGTACTGGAAAATCTTGGGAAAAAATGTGCTTTATTATCTATATTCTTTCATTTTGAGTCTGGAAAATCAGTTCCTTCCCTCTTTCTTCCTCCTGTCTGTTTTTAGGAGGGGCACTTCCTCTCTTCTGCCTTACTGGCTCCCCAGGAAGACATAACCCTTGCGATGCAGGAATACCCACAAAAATGCTCGTGTGTAGGTGACCTGCACAGTTTTCCTGGTATTTTTCTTCATCTTTCTGCAATGAGGAGGATGTTTCCTATTGTGTATTCCATAAACTAAACTAAGAGGTGAAGTAAGGTAGTAGTTCAACACCCTTTCTGAGAGGCAGAGTGGAGGAGCAAGTGCTCCATGAAAGGATCAACCGGTTTGAGTGCACAGAGTGCAAGATGTGCCTATGCCCAAGATGTTCCCCAAATTCAGGGGATAGCTTCAGACAAATTAACCCATGTCCCTGCTGGCACGGTCGGGGCTTGATCTTTGTGCCTCACCTAGACTGGTTGTGCCATTACTCTGAGAGCACCAGGTCTCAAACTTAGTCCCACATGCAGCCACAGACATGGCCTGGGAGAGAAGTACTCAGAAGGCAACACGCTGCCCCTTGCTTAGAAAGACCAAGGCCAGTTGCTAATTTGGCCCACTTTAGCAGGTCCAGTTCCACCAACGTGTATCAAGTCACTACTTTACTGCTCGATGTCCAGGGATCTGGCAAATGTGGACGTGTGGGCTTCCTCTGTTAGACTGTGCAGCTCTCAGGGCCAGCCCTGTGTCCCTGTGCGCCTGTGGAGGCTCGTGCAGAAAGGGGCTGTTGTTTAGCTTGAGATTAGTGGTCACTATTGCTATCTAACTCATTAATTAGTCACCTGCATTCTAATGTTTTTGGCTGCAGCTGGCCGGTCTTGCAGAACTGCACCGTTCATTGAGCACAATCACAAAATCAGGGGTGGTTTTGAGAATTTGACCCTTCAGGCCCTGCCAATGGATGGAGGATCCTGTTTAATGATTAAGACTGTAACAGTGCCTGCCCTGCAGTTGGCAGGCACCAGAATAATCCCCTTCACTTGTGTTTCTGCTTGTTCTGTGATAACATAAAACAAGGGGTCTCCTCTCAGGAGAAATTTCCTGACGCTTTCGGAATTAAATTTATTTTAGAGTCCCCATATGCATCGATTCTTGACTTCCAGCTCCTGCCTGTTGCTAGATTTCTTTGTGCTGGCAAGCGTCTTGATCCCCTGGGATTTCTTTTGTCATGGCAGAGTGAACTCTTTCTCCTTGCCTCGCTCAGACTGCTCGTAGCCATATTTTCATCTTGCTTCTTTGTGCGGCAGAACTCCCTATAGCTCCATGTCTTGTTCTTCTTTCCCAGGATGCTGAGTTGATTACCTTTGTATGAAAACGCACTTCTAACCAGATGCTATTTGTCATATATGCTTAGTTACTGACTCAAATTCCCATAATTTGATAAACTTCAAAATCTCTCCTGTGAAGTGTTTTTTTAGTCCTAACTAAAAAAACAATATCAATATTTAAACTAAAGGAACTTGGATGACAGGCAGATCAGGGTATGAACATGTTATATTTCAATTTTTGTGAAAGGGGTATTTATCAGTTCAGATTTATTTATTCATTGGTTGTTATCCATATTTACAAACCATTTAAGACATCCACAAACCCTACAGCAGGCATAAAGTTTTGTCTAGCATGATGTATTTTCTTGTCAGTTAAAATGTAAGAAAAAAAACCAACACCTTTTATTTTCAAAGATAAGTTTTTTTCACATTCAATTACCAATAAATAGATATGAACTATGAGATGTTTTAAAACTTATTTTTATAACATTTTATTAAACTGAAGATATAGACTTTCTCCTTGCCTCAGATGAATTTAGTTACTTTAGTTTCTCAGGTTCAGCTCTACCAAAGTGCCTGTGACTGCACACTATCTTGTTGATAGTTTGGTTTAAAAATTGAGTCCTGAATGAATATAATGACTGGTTAACCTTAAACTGGACAAACACAAACTGTTTTTCCCTTCACTGGTGCATGAGATTCCCTCTTCAATTCGAAAAAGGCTCTCAGACTGGTTGAGTGGAGTGTCAGTATAATTTATGTGTATGGGAGGGAGAGAAGATGCTAACAAATACCTGAGTCTTCCGGGTTTAAGTCAAGTGTCCAGTCTGACTTGTAGCCCATTCACAAAGGTTTCTCTCTCATCCTTTAGGATGTGAAAAGGCCCATTCTTGTCCTATTGCACAGTTTAGAAAATTCCACCTCTCCATTTTTTTCTTTGGTTGTTTTCTGTATTTGCCCTGAAAAGAAAGCATTCAGAACAAGTCTGATTCTAATCCTAGGGTGTTAAGTGCTTTATAAAAGTAACTAAATAAGGAAATAATACTTTTGTAAGTTTAATTCACAGAATTCAGGTGAGAAAGATGTATGTAGTCCTGCCAGCCTAACCTCTGGAGCAAGGGTAGATAGGTTGGGGATGGACAGACTAATGCATTACAATGAGCAATGGACCAGTTATTTTCCAAATCACCACCTGGAATGGCTGTTCTTGAAAGTTTTAAGAGCTGTTCAGCAGAGAGCTGATTTTCATCCGATCAGAGAGTATGACTACTACGTATTCTGGATAATAATTTGCAGTAAGTGACCTACAGGAAAAAAAATGGAGGAAGAATTGGAATATATGAAAACAGAGTCACTAGGATGATGGCAAGAGCTGTAGGGTGTGCAAACTGCATGGAGGAAAAAGGAATGGCCCCACAGAAAGGTATGGGACTCTGAGCACATAAAGCTGGAATTGACAACAGAGAGCATTTTCAGTCCTGAGATAAGTTAAATTACTATCTTACTATTACTAAGACATAGGAATTGCAATATGATTGCAGTAGGATCTGATGTGTACTCGCATACTGATGCAAAAAAGCTTATCCAGTTTTCTGTCTTCAGCATTACAATAAAGTGCTATAATATATATAATATTATTATTTCTCTAATATTATCACTAGATGGTATATTAAAAGACTACTGTTTCGCCTATCTTTCACTTCAATAAATATTTTAAGGATTTTTAGGAGAATTAATTGGTTAAATGTATCATTTATTTTCTCTTTCAGAATCACTGATTACTTTTGTCAGGTTGAAAAAAATCCATGTAAAACAGAAAAAAAGAAAACTTTTTTTTTCAATTCATAAAGCTCTCACATTTATTCATTTAATAATATTTTGTCTAATTATTAATCATTTTAATGACACTTTTAGAAAATAGGTATGTCGCTTTCATAGTTCAACTCAGAAGTTATACTTATTGTATTCTAGGAATTATGTAAAGAAAGAAATTCAGAATAAAATTACCATAATAAATTTAGACTTTGTATTAAATAAAACCCTATGGTTGAACTATAATTATTATAATAGTATAGTAAATATACAGATAATAACTTGCAGCTATTATTCAATATGATTACTGTAGTCTTACTATTATTAGGACTGATTTACTATAGTTTTAATAAACTACAGAATAATTACAGTGGTTTCAGTATAATAACTATAGTTCAGTTACAATTTTATGCTGGGATCTGCAGCTTTATTATACAGTAATATTTCTTGAGATGAAAATATAAAGAGAAGTACCATTAAAAATAAAACTGAAAGTCTGATTTAGATAAGTTTTTATCATTTATTGTGTACTTATGCTGAGCAACAACAAATAAATAAAAATTAATTATATTTCCAATAAAGATGAATTTAAATCTCTTGCTTTATTTTCTTTTGAAAATGACTAAGAATACAAAAATAATGCCTTTTTTTTCCTCGATTAAA
Organism: Crypturellus undulatus; assembly: GCA_013389825.1. Taxonomy (NCBI): domain Eukaryota; kingdom Metazoa; phylum Chordata; class Aves; order Tinamiformes; family Tinamidae; genus Crypturellus; species Crypturellus undulatus. The sequence goes on along the minus strand of VWPW01021866.1, from coordinate 737,344 downwards.
AACTAATTACATTCATCATCCTCTTATACATACTAAATTCTTAAAAATTTATAAAGAACACATATAGTGCATTACCTTAAAAAAAGCATAAACAGTGATTACTAGTTCAAACAGAAGCTTCTCAGGATAATAATTTCTTTTCCTATATGTTTGCAATACGCTCTGTACATTTATAGCTCTATGTAAGTAACATGTCCTCTCCTATACTGTCATTATTCATTTTTAACCTTGTTCTAATCACCACCAAAATGATCTATTAATTTGTATCCAGCTTAAAAATGTAGAAATTGAACACAGAGTAAAACCGTACTTAGAATAGGTATTCACAGCCAAGGAGACCACCTGAGAGCTGTGCCTCCGTGCAACGTGCAAGTTGCTTTCCTAAACTGGTGATTCAGCACCAAAAGACCAAAATGTTGATCATCCCCCTCTTGCACCCATCTTGGGAATCCCCATCCAAGGACAGTACCAAAGGGACCCCTCAGGGCATCCTTGGAGGAGACTGAGGTTATCCTGTCTTTGCTCCAGAAAAGTAATGACAGAAATGAATAACACCAACATGCTAGTATAACTGGAGTCCTTTTCCCTGAACTTGGTACTACAATCTACTACCAGCATTTTCCCAGTAACATTGAAAAGGGGGAAATCATGGCCTCAAAAGCTGTGTTCATACTGGAGGTTATCTGGGACCAGAACTTGGAGTGGAAGACCTGCTTTCAGCTTCAATATACGCTACTGAGGCCCGAAATGAGTATTTCTGCTAGTCCTGTGTTTCAAAATCTAACATTTATGGTTTGGCAACGCAGGCAGCAACCTTATAATAAAATTAATATATAATTAAAATGAGCTCATATTTAATATTATTGCAGGTCTTTTTTTTTTTTCCCCTGAATTTTCTCTACTTCCCATCTCCATGCATTTACCTTTAGACCAAACCTAGAGTTCAAGTTCACTGCTTTGTCGCTTGACAAACTATGAAAGAAAAAGTATGCTGTTAAAACAAAGCATTTTTGCTAAATAACTAAAGAATTTTAGATTAATGGTTAGTAGGTAGCATGCCAGCCCTGCCTATGCAGAAAAAAAAGGCAATTAATGTTTAAATGATATCCACTAACTGCTTTATAATGACAACAAAATAGTATTTCACCTAGTATGAGTGAGCTGTCTTGGCCATCTCAAAGTTAATAGTTGCCTCCAAAGGATGATTTGTTTTATTGCTCTTAGAAGTCTATCTTAGATGCATTGTTAAGTCAAACTGATCCAAGGCAAGAAGACTAAGTTAATGCAAATCAGAATAGCACCAAAGAAATCAAGGAAATTAAACCAGTTACCCACTACCAGTTAAACCAATACTATGGTAGCAATGAAACTTAGTGATTCAGCTCCTTTAACTACAGGTTTTGCACTTCCATCTACAAATAGTACAAAGAACCCAATATTCACATATCTTGTCTGTAATATTTCAGGGCCTACAAATGAGAAATAAAATTGTCAATTATTTCCTAGAATTCTGAGTTTTGCCACATATGTATTTACTATATTCTGTTCAACATAAAAGACATATAGTTTAAGGTATCTAAGTTGAGCTTAGAATTTAACCAACAGGATTCATCAGCTACTGTTAATATCTTAAAGGTTTGCTGGCAGCAGTGAAAATATAGATTTAGAAAGTGATAAAATCATGAAATGATCAAGAAAATTCTTTAAAGTTGCCTTCCTATATCACTTCAACCAAAGTACAGCTGCAAGGCCCAGGCCTTTATCCTTGAAAAACAGAATGGACATAAATGAAAAGGAAAATGAATTAAAATGCAAGGGAAGGGAGACAGCTGAATAAAGCCAAAGCAAAGTGATGGACTAAGCAGATTTTTTTTTTAAAAAATCTGCACAATCAGACCAAACTGAAAGCGAAGATTTAACCTAGAATTGTGAAATTCAAGTATTAACTCCGTTTGAAATTTTGAAATTATTTTTTTTGAGGTTTACATATCTCTGCTTAATAAAGAGCCAAGCTGTGGTATACAATACCTATCCAGGAAACCTGGGGAACCTGAATTGTCCTTTAGGGATATGACATCATTCACTCCACCGATTGTTATGCCAAGTCTGTTAGAGAGTACTAAATCCGTGAATACTGAGAGACCAGCATAAAACTACTACATTGAAATAACTCTTACTGCAGAACCTTTAAAATTCAGTTAGTTTCTTTATTCTGGATTTAATGCAGAGATTTATTCTTCACACTATGTTTATGGAAATATCACATTCTTGCTCAACAGAAAGCAAAGGTCATTGAAAATCTTCTCAGTCTTCTCTTGCAACAGAAATATCCTTTACTCGTTTTCTTTTCTAAAGAGCAAACATAGTTTAGAAACTGTGAGTTCAATTTCATTTTGAATAGCTTCTTCTATAGGAATGCAAGTTCAGGATCCAGTTGAAATTCCATCCACAACCAATACTTCGTTAAATTGTTCAGTTAGTTAAAATGTGACCATTTTACATGAAGATAATGCAATTGCAAAGAGAATGGAGTTTGGCTTACAGGTTCATTTTAATTCATGACCACATACAGGAAATAAAAAAAAGAAAGTGTGTATCGTGAAGAATTTGTAGCACCTACAAAATGTTTTTACCTTACATATATTCTGAATAAATCTGATTTAGACACAATAGACAAAATATCCTTTCCAATGCAATTTTCAAGGCTATCCCTCCACCTTAAAATGATGAGACCAAACAATATAATGTTTTTGCTTTATAGATGAATATTTTTGATTCACCTACAAATACATTTCTTTCTATCTGAATTTTCATGCTAACTTTATTTGTGTTAGTGTTCCTACATTAATATCATAGACATGAAATAAAATGAAGAGAGAGATAATAGAGAGAAAACTAAAGAAGAAAGAGTGCCTGAAAAATAATTTAGAAAAATTCAGCAGAGAAAATGCATCTTGTTTTCTGATTCTTATTGTGCTCAGGGAACAGGCTTTTTGTATAGTCCTTGTACAAAAAAAAAAAGGAAAAAAGTGTTTGAAAAGGGAAATACCTATCTTCATCATCAGTCTCTCCTTTGACTATGAATAAGTTGCAAGATCCTGAATTTTAGCTAAGCGATTGAATTAGAAGGGATAAAAGGATACAAGCTCTGAGATGATGTCTAATGTATGACAGCTGGAAGAAATAATCAAGCTGCCCTGAGTATAAAAGTCTGGGTATAAAGAAAATAATGCAGTACCTAACACATGAGCTAATTCATTCACCAGAGATATTCAAAGAAGGTCTAAAGAGCCCACTGAAGTCTGAACAAAAGGTTTTCCAGAAATTATTGAGCGAGAGAAGCAGAAGCAAAGGCAGCACAGGAGCAGTAACTGGAATGCTTCTGGGCAGCCTGGGAACACATACGCAGCACTGGAGGGATGCTACTCTGCAGCACTCCTACACCAGAGCACGAAAGGGCTTATGGTGGCCAGTGGCTTACTTACCAACCAGTGCTGGGACAGAATGCTTGCAAGAGAAGATGAGAGGCCTACCAAGCACTGGTTGCATAAGATATTGGTAGGAAAAGCAAACCAAAGACAGCAAGGACTTGAGAAAATGAAAAATCGTCTAGGAAAGAAAGCAAAGCAGGTATGCCACAATGCCTTTCCTTAATGTTGGGTAGATAGAAGACCTGGGTAGCATAACACGTTCCGCTTGGGTAGTATAACACGTTCCGCAGTAGGAACCTATGGAATCCTGAAGGGAAGAAGCATTATTTGGAACAGATTCTAAACATGGATATGAGCTCATAATTTTATTCCTGTTCCAAAAGCTTCATATTTAAGCTGATGAAACTCACTGATATGTTCAACCTGCATCCATCCAAGTCAATGCAAAATGCTTCCTGTGTGCTCATACATTATGAGATTACCCTTACCTTTCTTTCATATATGAATATATCAGTATCTTTTACAAAATGTCAATGCCTCATACTAGAACACTGCAATACAGCATGGAAAAAAACATAGTTAGCTTTCAGGATGCATTTTGATCTCTCAATTGTGAAATCTAGTGTTCTGCATTTTCCTGAATTTGTTCCTACATGAGAGCTTACATCTTCAGCATAAACCTGGCCCAAATCAAAAAAAAAAAAAATTGTGATCAATATTAAATATTTGCTTAATTTAAATATCCTGTCAACATCAGTGTATTCAGAAAGAGGATGTGCTCTCTACCCAAAACTATGCACCACCCTGCAAAAAATGTCGTCATGGCTTTGCACGGGGTAAGCCTTCTTTGCAGGATCTCTCCAGCAAAGAGAAAAAGAAGATTCTGGCTTTGCGGATCAAGAAGAATATAACTCCAGTTAAATCAGTAGTTCACACGCATGGCGCTGTGCTGTACTACCAACCTGTAATTAGCTCAGACAATAGGAAATTCAAAACACAAGTCTAATCAACACAAGCTATTTACAGCAGCACCACACAGAAACTCAGGAGAGCTGACATTGATACTGACATACCAAAGGAGCTGCTTTTACTCGTAGTGTCCCCTTTACAGACCCCTTTTAAATTGTTCCAGGACGTCTGGTGCAGAGGGGCAGTTTTGCATGCCTCAAGAATTTAACAATAAGATATTGAATGTCCTAAAACTGCTAAAAAACCCGTTTTCGTTTGATAGAGGTAAATTCTCACTAACAATGACAACTTAGTAACTTGCACGATGTATGCTGATGATTTCATTACACATATGAATAGCTGTTAATGATCACTGATAAATAAATGTATGTGATTCTTCTTATTGGCATTAGAATTATCATTTGGAACATACAGTGTAAGAAGAACCATTGCAGGCTTGTGCCTTCTTTGTAAAGAAAAAAATAAGTTTGCATAGGAAGAAGAAAATCAATCTTACTCCAGAAACTGCATTACATTGTGTTAAAATAGCTGCGTAGCACTGGTAACTGTTAGTGAGATTTTATTTTTTAAGGCTTTGACTAAATAAAGAAAGCACAGCATAGCCAAAAATATTTTAGTAGAGGGAAGTAAAGTGGTAATGAATACAACAAAAGTGAAGAACTAAGTTAATTAAGATTATTATAGGTCAGAGTAGTAGTTTACTGTATGAGTTGGAAATCAGTCCTGTTCTTTGACCTGTATCTTTTGTGATTCCATGATTAAAATAAAAAACAACCCCACTAAGAGGAAAATTAGAGAGAGCAAAAACCAGAGTATCTAAAGGAGGATAAATATTTTAAAAGATTGAGAAACAGAATGCACAATAACAAAAATAATAACAAATTGGTACTCTCATTCATTAATTCAGAATGTCTTATAAAATATAGAGTTTCAAAAGAAAATATGTGAAATATTTAAGAGGATTAACTACATTTCCGTACAATTGTTTTTTGACTAGAGAGCTAATAATTATTCTAAAGGGCTTAACTACTGGATTCATAGGGTAAGGCACTTTGAAGGACTTCCACTATCTTTAATGGGTTTTGAAGGAGAATTCTATCAGAATGAGCTCTAAGCCACATTTTTTGGTCTGGATTTGTAAATTTGAAGTATGTAGCGTGTACATTTACTCATAAGGTTTAGTTTGTTCCTTAGTGAGTAAAAAGCCTTAAACAAGAGGTTTCCATCTAGATGTCCTAAAATTTAAAAACCTTCTCTCATAATTTGACACTAAGTTTAAAGGTATTTTTAGTCCACATGGAAAAGTCAAACAGGGTTTTGCATGAATATATGTTTTATGTGTATGTGAGAGAGCAAATCTGTCTGAAAACAAATATTGCCTTCTGATTAAAAAAAATAAAAAAAGAATAGGAAATAAGATTTTCAAACCCAGAAATCTAAACTTGGTATCTGAAATCCCCAGTAAGGCACCAGCACCACAAATAACTGGATATTTTAAATATGACCCCAGACTCATAGAAGAGAATGACCTATTCCTCCCCAGATGCTCACAGGCAGCCATGCAGCATCTCTGCAGATCTGGGGCTCTATAAAATGTTTTAATCTCTAATGCCTGAACTTACAAAGTAGCGAGCATCCAGCNGGCAGCCATGCAGCATCTCTGCAGATCTATAAAATGTTTTAATCTATCTCTAATGCCTGAGCTTACAAAGTAGCGAGCATCCAGTAGAACTTTCTGAATCTAATAGGTGCACAGTGGTCTCACATAAGTCAAATGTTCAGAAATTTGCAGGATTTAGGTTTATATGTTCCTGCCTGAAAAGTCTATCTCTCACTGCACACATGCTCACTTCTTAGTTCAATTCAGCAGCGGTTTCTGCTGTTGCCTTTAAGCATTAAACTGTTATTACAGTTCTTCCTTTCCTTCCATCCTTTTGTTTTTCAGCCCTGACTTTTCCTCTTCCCATGCAGCGCCGTGTGCCTCCTTTGTTCAGAAAATCATGTAGCCACTTTAGTTCAGCAGCGCCTCACGCTTCAGTGAGTTTTTAAAAGCAAAGCAATTCCTGAAGTGAATTTTCTTACCATCTCTTTTGTTTTCAACCTTTTTGGTACTTAATAGCATGATTAAGAGTTCTCATTTTGCATCCTTCTCAGTGCAATTAGTTTATTCTCCTTCCTATGATGTTTATTTTTCATCTTGCTGCAGTCCCAATTTTTCACCCCAGTGTATATGCACGCACTATGGGATGCCCAGATTTCAGCTTCTTTTCCTTCTTTCCTGAAAGACCATGGCCAGTATAATGCCTTTCCCTCAGCAGCCAAATCAATGCCTTAGGCAATCACAATTTTAGCTTTGATTTGTAAAGCATTTATCTAGGAATACATCTCCATATCTTGCTTGAATTCATCTCTGTGTCTGCACATTGGGTTCAGGGCTGCAAGGATATTATTTTTCAATAACTTCCAAATCTCTTCTCTGATCAGGATGCCTCAATGCCTCAACATTTAGGAGATATTTCCTCCTTTTTTATTATTTATTTATTTTTAATTTGCTTTAAAACTCATTATTTTTCATTTGTCCTTAATGAACAGTATTTTCCGTCTATCGGTCCAGGCACTTAAATGTTCTAAGTCCTCCTATATAGGCCTGCAATATTTCTCATTATTTACTCTTCTCAATTCAATACAATCTGCAAATATTGAAGAGAGAAAATATGGTAAGTGTTTTCTGAGTTTGTTTTTGTTTTTAAGCAGAAACAGGATGAGCTGTCAGGATAGCAGTGTAAAGATATAATGAAAGAGTAATCAAAATATTGATAATAGCCTACTTCCAGCCTCATATATACCCATGCTGTACATAATGTGTGTTTCAGGGCAGAAAGGGGTGCATTCTTAATATCAGACTCAATACCCAGAAGCAATAAGTGGATTCTACATTATTTAGAAGGAGATTTTACCAGCATATAGAGTTCCTATGATAATACAGGTCCAGATAGCATCAAAGTGATTTATGAGTTTCATGTAACAAACACATGACACTCCCAGGGGACAGTAAACACAAAGCCAGATCCTCATCTGGTGTCACTTAATAGAGCTTCCACAAAGTCAGGTGAACACATTTTGGAGAATACAAAATCCTAGCACTTTCATCTGTGGTGACAGAGTTTGCTTTTATTACCAAATATCAAATTTTGCTGGGTATATTTGACTTCTAGCAAATTGATATAGTCTACATGAATGAGAGAGGTGGTATAATTAGGGAAGAAAACTGCAGTTATGAACCTCTGAATATATAACATCCCCAGGCATAGATGCCTTCATTTCCATATAGCACAGAGAGAACAACATTACTGTGGTGTACAATAATGCTTGTAAAAGTTATGTAACAGTCAGTCAAATAAGCTTTGTGTGATGTGGTCTCAATTCTACATAGTATTACATAATTAAGCACAAATTTAATTTTCCAGTCAATGGCATATATTGTAGGCTACTTAGGCATCACTGATACTTCAAAAATGTGATATAAACATTGACTCACTCCAAAGGATAAAACAGAGCATGATTATACTGTCTCTCAGGAATAATACTAAGTCTTGGTAATATTAAGAGGTACTGCAGAAAAGTAAGATAATGCACACAAAACACGAGAAAATTATAAAACTGCAAAGAAGATTTGTAGACCTTCTTTCAACATTCAGAAGTCACATTTTTAGTTAACCATTCCAGCTGATTTGCAGGAGGAAAGTAAAAATATTTCAGCTTTCCATCTTTTGTGAAAACAATTATAGAAAGGATCACTTTATTATTTTCAAGATTCAACAATGATTAAAAGATTATTTCTTTCAAGTTTAGTTGTTAGCTGTTAGCTGTTTAGCACATCCATAAAGAGACTATTACAGGAGCTGCTCATAATATAAAGGCTATTGACAGTTGTCTCCTTCATGTAACTGATCTACTAATTTCATTCACAGTCTGCACACACAGCCTTTACTGACCTGATTCAGAATATGCTCAGTTATGGTGAGGCAAACAACTTGCACTGATTTCAAAGGGCTTGGACTCAAACCTCAAATCACACACAAAATTTGTATTGACAGAGGATAAGAAGTCCATTTTGCATAGGATTTAGAAATCTGTTTTTATTCATCTAGAATAAACCCAGTAAATATCTAATTCTCTTAAAAAAATAAAAATTATTACTTCAGGTTATCTCACAATTCTGTTTCACCTTTGAAAATTCCATATTGTGATTCATATAACGTTGTACAGAATAAAACCTTTCAAATTGAAAAGTTGTTTCAAAGTGAAAGCATATGCTTTTCAACTTAAATAGAACTGCTTCTCCATCAGAAATGGCTCCAGTGGTCAGCTCTAAAGCATAATACAGAATATGTGATGGCAGCGTGAGATTTTAGAAATGATGACGCACTTGTGCCTTTGTAGAATCGTCCTTTAGATTGTGCAGTGCTACAGTTCAAGAAAGCAAATTCTACTGATCCTTTCCTTTTGCTATCTGACTTTCATGACTTCCCAAAAAATGCACGTAGGTGAATTATGAGAAACAAAGTATTGCATTGAAAAATAAAAGTTGAAATTCTTCCATTAGCAGGATTTGGTGAGCTTCAGATGCAGTTGGTGCCTGGAGTAATAAGTAAACATGATTGGGAATAGCTTTCCCCACCCATTTCTATCTTGCCTTAAGGTCAACAGCCATCTGGTCTGACTCACGGTGCCTCTCTCAAATAAGTCGCTTTCCCAGTTGTGCTTCTGCACAAAGTCAGTGGCTGAATTATAGAAAATTCAGATGATGCTGTTACTAGCCATTTTAGCACCCCAATTATTTGTCTGATATGTTCCTGACACATTTAATGTCATAAAGCCAGCCATAAGTCTGTGAAAAGATCATGGGAAATGAAGCTCGCTTTTACAATGAGACAGTCTGAGTACGGAATGCAAGTAATGTTCTGACATGTTAATAAAACCTGCTGATAGTTTCTCCCTGAATCCTTGAAGCCTGTGTGAATTTTTCCTGTATAAATAAATATATATACATATAATGTATATATTTTGACATTGTTCCCCTCCAAGAAAGATGCAAAACATCCGTGTTTTCTTATAAAACAAAACTGTATTTGTGCTAACCTTTTTACTCTATTGACAGAACAAATATTGAGACCTCTAAAGACATCTTCCAACAAGATAAGGCATGCAATTTTCATAGTATCACAGTAATGAAGTTAGATATGCATTGTACCACACAATGTCTATAAATATATTTTCCTGAATATATTTTGTGATTTATTAAAGGCAGCCCTAGACAGTGGTATGGAGCAGCACACTGTATGTCACTGTGTCAGTCTGTCTTCAACGACTGATTATTTTGTTCATCTCATGGTCTTATTCCATGATTTTCTCTGTGACTTTCATCAGCCCCTTTTCTTTTTAATTACATTTCCAGAAAGGAGCTCCTAAGGGATGAGAGTGAAGAATGTTTTGAGGTCTGTTTTGGTGCCATATTAGGAGGACATATGGCTTGTTTATCCATTTCGGTCTCTTTTCTGTATAAGAATTTTTCTTGCGGATAATTTTTACTGACTTTGCTGCTTTGTCTTCTGTTTGCCATGTTACTTTTCTATTTATTTGTGGATGGTGGCAAAGAAAGAAAAGAGATGCAGAATGGGTAACAGTTTTAGATTTAGGAAAGCAATGTTGCACTAATGCCACTTCACATCTTCATATACCCAAGGTAACCTGAATAGCTCATGATACTGGCTTGTGCTCTGTAGACAACTGTGATTCAAGTTAACAGGCTGATAAACTGATTCCTTCAACAAAAGATGAAGAAAAAATATGACGTACTTTGACATTAGAGTGCTATAGCTGATATAAATAATTAAATAGCTGTAAATGTAAAGTTCAATTAATTTCTCTTTGACATGGCAGGTAGAAGTTGAGCTAGTTAAGTGTTGAATTTCAAGGCTCCTTGTGGTTGTTTGCATCTGAAAAGTTGGAATTGAGTACATACCTACTTTAAATGTTTTGTTTTGTTGAGTGCCATTGAAAGATGATTAACAGTTATGAAGGAGAACTGTGTGATTTTATATCTTTTTTTTTCACTCAGAAATATAGAACTCAGCAAATACATCACTTCAGATGAAAGCTGTTGTTTCTTGGATACTTTAAGGACTTTACCACAGGATCATGGTTTTCTAGAGCAAATGAAAAATGTAAGGGAAAAAAAAGCTTTTTTGATTTCTTTAGTGAAGAGAGAATCTTTGAGATATTTCAAATTATTGAACGCAGTGAAGTCAAGAGAATTTAAATCAACAGCAGAAGAACTGGCCCTGTTTGCATGATATAAGAATTCAGTAGATGGAAGTGTAGCCATCTCTTCCAAGGGAAATAGTATGCCCATTTTCATTTTCAACCAAGTATACTAAATCATTTTTTTTTCTTAGATATTTAGAAAGCCTGATTATTTTTAAACTGTCCATGGTAAATTGGAAATCGCAAACTGGCAAAAGTTTTACTGGTTCTGATAGTTTCTTAATTTTATAGTCAGTATATAAAAATCACTTCTTTTGAGAATCACCATTATTTTCATAAAAAAATATTGTCATGAAGCTAAATGAAAGAAAATTGAAAAACTACCACTTATCCTGTGGTTTTGTGAGATATCCAAAATGTTGTGTTTTGTTTTTTCTTTACTTTTTTTTTTCTCTGTGTCAGTAGGGACAATTTTTCTCACATGCTTAATCTCAATCTTCTAAACATAAGGCAGATAATTTATCTAAAAGGCTAAAAAGTCTTTGATTAATAACCATGGGAATTGCAGGTATTAAAATCACCCCCAAGTGACCCCATATTGTTCCATGAATCCATTAGAAACTTACTCTGAATTACAAAGAAAAATTAATTAAAAAGTATAAGGACTACAGAGCTCAAATAAAGTATGCTCCCCTGAGCTCATAAGAAGATCTATATGCATGCAAAATGTCATAAAATCAGATTTAATTTACAGTATAATTTCCTTCTTCAACAACAAGAGGAATACAAGCACAGCAATTTCTGCATTTTTTATTACTATTGAGTTCTCTATAACAAGCCTACCTATTACAATGACTCTTGCATTAGTATCAGAAAAAGGGGATTAGATAGAAGGACTAAATGCTATTTCAGTAGTTGGAATTATAGCAATGGGTGAATCCCATCTGGTTTGGTTCAATAAGACAGTAAACCATAGTGCTCTTGTCCTGGCTTGACTGGATGAACAAAACTTCAAATGAGTTACGAGGAAGTTTGCAAAGAATTTTTGCAGAATTTGTTCAGGTATGTCACATGCTTGTTCTAATTTTATAAATACTGTATAAATATTGTGTTATTCTCTGTTCATTTTTCTTAGTAGATAATAGCCACATTTGCAAATGCTTTAGATACCCAGGAACATAGCTAAGTGCCACAAAAGAGGTTGTGCTGCCCCTATTCTGTCTCGTGTTTTAGCATTAGCCAAAAACAGTTCTCAGCCCTGCTCTTTTTCAGGAGCGTGTGATCAGGATGGCTTAGAGGACACTTATGGGCATCACACAGCTGTTTACTTCCAAAATGACAGACTTTCTAAGCATGCTGTCTCTTGTATTTTCACCTTCCTAAGCATGATTGAAAATCTTGGGCAGAGGCCTGTCAGTCAAATCACTTTGACCTGTGAGTTGCTTTAATAGTTTCAGAGCTGATTGAGGAAAAGGCCTGTTTAAATCCACCCCTGCCCAGGCAATTCCAAAAGTGCTATCCGGAACAAAAGCTGGTATCTTGCTTCTCAGTCATTAAGGCCAAAGGGTCATAATACTTAAGTGTAGTTACAGCTACCTCTGTCCTAAACAGCATTAGAGAATTATGAATTCAAACATTGGGAAGCAATAAATATGTGTTATTTAACAGGCACTTCAGAAATGCAAAATCAAATCACTATAATCTTTATTTTATGAAATTACATACCACCTAAGTAACAATGTTCTTTATCTATTGGGATCCTACTAGCTGTGATATACTAGTACTAAACTATGTGGAGGCAGGAAGCTGAAAAATATTGCTGCTATATTGTCTATGTAGAGTAAAATTAGCTGTCAAAGTGCTACAGAGTCACAGACTCACAGAACAGTTGAGATTTGAAGGGACCTCTGGAAATCTAATCCAAACCACCTACACAAAGCACTAGGTTGCTCAGGATGCTATCCAGGTGGGATCTGAATATCCCTCAGATGGAGCTTCTGCAGCCTCTCTGAGCCACCCACTCCAGTGTTGGTCATCCGCATAATAAAGAAGCATTTTCATATGTCTAAGTGGAATGTTCTATGTTCCAATCTGTGCTCATTGCCTCTTGTCCTTTCATTCAAGGGCTACTGAGAAGAGTCTGTGTCTGTCCTCTTTTGTCCCCTCCACGTGTAATTTATACACATTAAGTTCTTCTCTCAGCCTTCACTTTTCAAGAATGAATAGTCCCAACTTTCTTAGTGTCTCCTCATATGACAGATGCTCCAATTCCTTAATCATCTTTGTGTCCCTTCACTGGACACACTTCAGTATGCCCTTGTCTCTCTCATACTGAGGAACCTGCAGCTGGTGCCAGTACTGATACTGTGTCTCAGCAGTACCAAAGAGAGGAGAAGGATCACCTCCCTCTTCTTGCTGACAGTGCTCTTCTTGGTGCTGTTCAGGAGGCTGTTGGCTGCCTTTGCTGCCTGGGCTGTATTGCTGGCTCATGCTCAACTTGTCTATCAGGACCTTAATTCCTTCCGCAACTGCTCTCCAGCAGGTTGTCCCCTAACATATACTGGCGCATGGGGTTATTCCTCTCCAGAGACAGAACTTTGCATTTGCTTTTGTTGAAGTTCATGTGATTCCTCTCTGTCCGTTTGTCCAGCCTGTTAAATCCCGCCCTGTGTGACAGGCAACACAACCATCCGGGATATCAGGCATTCCTCCTGGTTTAGTGTCATCCCCAGCCTTCCTGAGGGTGCACTCTGTACCATCATCCAGGTTGTTAATGAAGAAGTTAAACAGCACTGGCCCCACTATTGACCCCCCGGACACACTGCTAGAGACTGGCTTCTAGCCAGATTGCATGTGCTTCTGACAACTCTCTGAGCACAGCAGCTCCAGCAGTTTTAAATTCAGATAAAGGACACTTTTGTTTTCTATACTAACTCCAGAAGGGCGTTAACAGTCAGAGTTAAGACTAAGCAAGTTTGTCTGGGTTAAATATTATTGGATGAATTACAACAACTTGTTGCTTGTAAAAATTAAATATTATAAACATATATAGTAATAGACTGTATTTTTTAATGCTGTTCATTTGTGCTCTGAGAAAAGTGGCACTTTGGAAATATGCTAATTCAGAAAATGTAGGCATAAAAAGCAAAACAAGTACTATTTATACATTTTTTATGTTTTTAATTTTTTCCTCTCTTTTACTAGCCCAGTCTGATCCCAGATCAAGTTTGTTTTCATTTCTTCTGCCATTTGCTATAATTGCTGTATAGATCCCCTGGAATCAGGATTACAAGGCGTGATTCTCTCTCATACTGACAGATTCTCTCAAGGCATGATTCTCTCTCATATATGCAGAATAATGTAGTCCCACAGCAGTTAAGCAAAATTATTTGTGCAGTAAGGGTGTTAATTAAGAGAAGCTGTGGAGTCAAAATCTGGCCTACCCTTAACGGCTAGGCTGTGCCACAGAGATGGAGCCCATATTGTTTGTTGTGCCATCCCAGAAAAGGTCCTTAACTAATGTACTACTTGAGGCTAATACAGGCACTTCCATCAGCGCCCTCTCACCTGGATTCTGGCAGATTAGAAAATGGAGAACAGATTAAAATTTTAATCAGACCACAAACTCTGAATATTTTCCCATTTTTATTCAGATGGAAAAGCAGGAGTTGAAAAAAAATCAATTTTTGGACCCCTGGCCTGGATCCTAGGTATATGACACCATTAGTTATAACAGGGATTTAACTCCCTGGTGTTAGGAACACAGGTAGCATCCTGTGTCATCATGCCCTGGTCTCCACCATCAAAAGCCAACAAATGGGTTGTTGGCTGTTATACTAGCTGTTATGTGATTTATCTAGCTAGTGGCATAACAGTAGACCTGCGACTCATGAGGTTACATAGTCCCAACATCTGGCCTCCTGCAGGATATAGGACATGCCCTCTATATTTCCTAAGTAGTCCTCCAGATATTCTCAAAACAATCCTTACCAGGTTCACTGAAGGATTTTTTTCTTTCTACTTTCCTCAGCAGCAACCCGTGTGAGTGTTTCACTGTGATAACAAGCCAGAATGGGCTTTGGATGACACCGTGTCCTAGAAAGTTGCATATGTGAGACCATTCCCAATATCACCCTATGAGCTTCCCCCAAATTGACTAACTCGTTTAGAATAGCCCAGTCAGAAGCAGGGAGTGAATGGGAATGACACACATATCAGAATTGTGTTTCCTCTTCTTTCACCCTCCGCTTCAAGGAGGAAATAAATTACTGCGACCTTAAGAGGCTGTAGCTATTAGGATTTAGCAGCTCTCCTAATTGTGTGTGGAGGGAAGGAGGTAAACAGAATTAAAACTCCACACATGACCTACCCTTCTTCCATCCCTGTCTTTCTCCTTTTGTGAGAAATACTTTCCTGCAGAAGGTATAATTCAGCTTTTTAGAGAGAGGGTCAGATGTATCAAACATATGGCCATATCAGAGAGATATCTTTATTTTGTAAAAAAATATGGTACAGGGACAACTGCTCTTACAAACTACATTCTTCAGAAAATGGAACAGAATAGAGGAGAGGAAAAGAGAAAGGAAAAAAAGAACAATGGTAAATGGAAAGGGAAAAAGAAAGAGAAAGGGAAATGAAAGGAGACTCTATACTTTGAGGGTTAAGCATCAAACTGTCAAAAATAAATGTTTAGTTAAGACAGAAGTAATAGCAGCTGCCTGGAGCATTTTGCTTGGGTTTTCTAAATGCTAAAAATAATGCTGTGCATATGCATTTGTTTTTGAATTTAACATCAAGTTAACTACAAAGCACAAAAATGCAATTGTTTCTGCTGCTCTGCACATGCTCCCTCCTTACTTTTACTGGCAAAACATTGCTCTTAAAATATATTTTTAGCTGCTTGCAGATTCTGTTCTTGAATAAGCTTTTCTTTTCCCCCTCCTGCCTGTTTCTTACGAAACTTTAAATTTGTTGTGTGCCTCTACAGCACTGCAACGCATCACATGCCCACAGAACTAGCGGAGATTAGAGCCAGCCCTCTGAACCATCTGGAAAAGTAAATTCCAATGGAGTAAAGCCTGCGGCTTTTGTATGCAGCATAAAAAGCTTTCCCCAACTCAAAATGCAGTCCCAGATTCCACGGAAAGTCCATTCCTCTGCAGTCAGCTGTTATTACATAACCATCAGTTGCGTATTTCTCCCATATATCAAGTTCAGCTTTTAGAGATCCTTGTTCAGATGAGTTTGAACAATAGTAATTTACTGGATCTGCCTTGGCAGAGTCCCTCTAAATCAGTGCACAGAAAGTCTCTCTTTTTTCTCAGTATGGGCACCGCAGCGCTTTGGTACCACATAGTCATTTTCTCTACTTATTTTATATTGCCTTTGAATGAGGGAACTCTCCAGAACTTTCTACCCTTATTTCTTTCCGCAGCATCAGCATTTTCGTATATCGCACTGGCAATAACATGTCGGCTTTCATTGCAGGAACCTGGCTGTGAAATCCACGGAGGTGCAGCTGGCAGCAGTCACCTTGGGATGCTCCTCTAAGCCGGGCATGGGGAGGCGGCGCAACCCGTGCTTCACCGCAGCAGCTGAGGAATGCAGCTGCCATTCTCGGTGGGAAAAGAGAGGCACAGGACTGCTAATCACAGACCTATATTTTGTCATTTGCTCCACATTGGAAATGGGATAGGCAGTTTGATTTTAGCGTTGATTGTATAAAATTCAGGTGTTAATCCTCAGCACCTCATGTATCCTTCATGTAGGATTCCACGTTTAGGAGACAGGGATGTTTGATCTGAAGGTGACTCAATCCAGAGTAACACAGAGCACCTCTTTAAAAGAAGTTACAGCTTTCAGCTCAGCATCAACTGAGCAACCTGCAATCTTTTAACTGCTGTGAGATATTCAGTACTTCAAGTACTGAATGGATTCATATGATGGATTCAATATGATGGATTCATCCTACAATGGGAGCTGAAGACTTTGAATCTCCGCTTCCTTAGAAAATCCCCTAACCTTGGCCTCCACTCCAAAAGCCAGGCATCATTATGCCCCAGGAAACTGTGTTTTAAAGAGATCCATCCTGCCTGGTTTGAAGTCTAGCCTCAGAAGACCACAGAAGGGTCCACATCCCAATTGGATGGAAGTGTTTTAACTTCAAACAGGAGGCACAAGTTTCAGACATGCTCCTGTGCTCCGTGTTTTTATTCATCGGTGCTAGGTGTATGCCCATTTGAACATGGGTTTTTAGGGGTGAAGGTGAAGCGGCCATGGATAGTACCCAGTCACCGCACAGGGAGGCTATCGCCCAAGTTCTGCACTTTTGAGCCACCTTCCTTGGGGGCGGGGGCTTATTCCTTTAATGCTTCAAATGGGAGGACACTAAATAATATCTCTACTGTTTTAAACAACAGAGATCAAGCATACAAATGAACTTATAAACAAAGTTGCCAGACTTATTTCATGTTTTAAAAATGAATATATGATAACCTTATCTTCATGCTGCTGTGAAAATGTGACGGACTCATCTTTTTCTGTTTTCCCTTATACTCATGCTACACTAGTTTCAATATAACTGTAGGGAGAAAAAATGGCTTTAAGTTCGTCTGGCTCATCTTGCTGTCTGTCTGTGGCTTAGGTATATACAGCCAATATTAAATTCAGCTCTATAAGCAAAACAAAATCACAAAGAGGAGACTAACTAACTTCAGCATTGCCTGGGCTTTGTCAAGATGAAGCTTTTACAACTATTTGGCTCTCTCAATAAATTGCCATATATTTTGGTTAAATGTAAATCCTGTTTGTATACTGCAAATGACCAGACATTTAAAAAGAAGGAGGAAGAAATAATTAGGTATAAAACAGAATGAAAACTGTTACTGCAGAATTTTCCAATGCAGTGCGAAAATCCAATTTGGATGCTCACACGAGCTGAAATAATACAACCTGGAGAGTTATCCATAGAGAAAAAAATGTTAGCTTTGTTTCTTCTTTTCATGTACTTAACTTCCAGCAATTCCATTTCTCTTCTGGAAGAAGAGATGTCTAACTAGAAGTCTCTCATCAGAAGGATGTAGTTTTTTTATTTTTATTTTTTAGCCTTCTATTGCTTTACTGACTAATTCAGAAGACTGACAGAACTTAATAGCCTTGTGCAATGAACTAAATTTACTTAAACTCATCTCTCTCAAGAATGAGTTGAAGCTTGTACAGTACAATCTCTAGATCCCCCTAGATCTCTGATTAAATTTAATATATTTAAGCTACAGTCTCTGAGTTTTGAACCCATGCTAAGTGATTAGACACAGCAGATTGCTGTATTCTCTGTTATTGCAATGATAATTTATAGAGACATCAAAGGTTAATGACAGACAATTTTTTTTCCCAGGCAAGGGGTTCAGAAAGTTAAAAAACAGTCAGAAAAAAAAAGTGATTAGCAATTGAACTTGGAGTATTTTGTGCCATGTTGGTATTGTAGCTAACTGCAACCAAGGAAACAATGTATATAGGTACATACGTTTTTGTTTGTTTGATTGTTTGTTTGTTTGTTTTTCTGGAGAGGATGCCATGCAATAAAGGGAAAAATAAATATTTGACCTTATCTTTTATGCTGTTTTTTATTAACCTTATCTGTTAGGCAATTATGGTCAATTTATTACCTATGTACATGTGAATTTCACTGATATTGCACTTTCTTTTATTGCTTATAGGAAACAAGTATACAAGTTAAGAAATAAATCAGGAGAAGTCCTCTTATATTCCTCCCATACCTGGACAGACAAGCATTCTCAGATACAGGCCACAGCTGGAGTGTTTGCAGGCATCAGGGATGAGACTGTACCTTGAAAAATCAGCCACAGGGCAAAAATGAAAATTACATTTTTACAAGGTTTTTATTTTTCAAAAGGGTGAGTGTCACGAAATGGTGAGCATTGCTTTCCTTGAGAGCAAGGAGGAAATTCCACAGGAGGCAGCGGCGCGGGAGAGCAGATGCTGCTCCAATCATGTGTCTCCCAGAGTGCACACATAGAATCACAGGATCATTTTGGTTGCAAAAGACTTTCAACATCACCAGATCCAACCATAAAACACACAGCGCAGGGCACGTGAGCTGTGGGCACTGTGACAGTGATGGCCGCGCCGTCTGTGCCCAGCAGCATTTTCGAGTGCCTTCCCATTGGGTTTTAATGGGTTCTGGATCAGGCCATTGTATTCAAGTCCAATCTGATGTGGACCCCTCTGAGCGGAGCACTTTTTAATTAGCTAAATGAAATACCAGGAGTGATGCTTTCAAAGTAGGGAGGGACAGGGGTGCGTGTTCCTCATCAGAGCTCATTATACATTAATGGAGCATGTGCCTATCCATCCTCATTGCTCCCATGCATGCCTTTGCCTCGCTCTGCCTTTGAACAGCCCCTGTTAATACTCACCCTCTCTTGTAGTCGAGCATTTTGGAAGCCTATTGCTAAGAGTGAATGTTGGGCCTGGAGAAACAAGCACAAAATCTGGCCGAGGCCTTTGCTTTCTCAAATCATCTATATGTTAGCGTTCTTCTAAAAGCAGGCTCATGAAAGTGAGTTCTATAAATTACACTGTGATATTTTTGAAGGCTGTTAAAGGATTTTACAAAAATATTTGGGGATTTATGCCTCATGAACTATGTAATCTCAAATTAAATAGATACTGTATTAAAGCATCAAAGCAACAGCTTTAATCTGTTTTCTCTGTTTCCATAGTTTAAGAGACGAGCCTTATCAGAAACAGCTGCTGCTAATGACAGCCTAACATTTGCTATATATTTTCCATTATTTTTTCCTCAGTGTTTTTCTCTCTTAACTTATTTAACCTATTTGTAAAGGGTGACAGTTGGGCTGGTGCCTGAAGGGAAGAGGATCTTATTGCTCAGTTGTTTAGTAAAGTCAGCTTAAATATTTGAAAGTGTGTTGTGGTGGTAGTATCTAGCAATCCTAGGGGGTGTGAGGAAAGTGAGCGATGTTTAACTGTGGTATGAATCAGATGTAATTTTTTTGACTACCATAGTAAGTGCATTCCTGTGACTGAATATCTCCATGATTAATAATATGTGGGCATTTAAAACTTAACTTTGGGGTAGAAATGGACAACATGAGATGCTTCTAACATGCAACCTCTCTACCATATGACAGCAGAAGAAGGTGCTGGTCAGCTCAAGACACCTATTGCAGAAAGCTGCTGTCGAAAGCCACAGTTTGGCTCACTAACAAATGAAAAGAAAACTGAAATTAAAAAACAGAAATAAATCTACATTCATTTTGACATTCATATGGTTGCAGCTATCTGTAAAGGTGATCTTGATATTAATATGATTTTTCTCCTCCCCATGATATAGCACATCCCAAAGCCCTCATTTGAGAGGGTGGAAAAGGCCCAGTTCCTTGCGTTATAATCTCTCCCACTACATAGTGGGTTATAAAGCTGAACCATTTACTCTGCAGCTCCTGGGATGTGTTTTCTGCCTTTTGGGGAAAGCTATATGGGTCACAATGCAAAGCCTAGGCAGTGCAGAATACCTTGCGGGTTTATTGTTTTGTGTTTAATATCTGAAATTGTTGGGCTAGGAAAATGTTTTAGGATATGTTTTCCCAAAGTGAGATGAAAATAACTTTATGAAAGAATCAAAAGCCCTCACGCTCATTTTAACACGATTTGAGGCTTACTCTGATGTATTTCAATCCTTAGTGTCATTTCAAAAAATACGAATGTAGAGGTTGTATGATTACAAAAGTGGATCCTTGCCTGGATTTTTTATTGTGTTTGGCTCAACTTTAATGCAGATGAACTTTTGTTAATTTTTTTTTTTGGTTCTATTTTGATGATGTTGCATAGTACCTCAAGCACTTCAGTCATGGCAATACATATAAATTTATGTATATTAAAAAAGAGAACATTTTCTGAAGCAAAAATAATCTTCCCACTCAGGTTTGCTTTCACAGAAGAAGTCCGATTAGTAAAATGCTTCATGAATTTTTAACTGCTTTTAAGAAGATTTAACAGCAGGAATCAAGCAGAGAAGCCATCATCTGGAGTTTTGTTTCCTCTCCAAAGGCACTAGTAGCAAACCCTCCGCAGGTCACAGATGGTCTGTGGGCCAAAGTTTCAGAGCCAAAGCACTAATCAATCAAGACAAGTCAGACAGCACCATCAATCATTTCAGAGAGCTCATTCTTTCATTCATAGAACTCTGACACTGGTTTCTTCTTAAAAAAGAATAGCCCTTTTAAGAAATAATTTAAAGCAATTGTCAGTTCTCTGTGGAACTAACTTCTGTATATGTTGAAGTTTCGCTGAGAGGAAAAAAAAAAATATTTTCAAACCATCTCTCATCCCAAATCAGAAATGGACAACATGAGATGCTTCTAACATGCAACCTCTCTACCATATGACAGCAGAAGAAGGTGCTGGTCAGCTCAAGACACCTATTGCAGAAAGCTGCTGTCGAAAGCCACAGTTTGGCTCACTAACAAATGAAAAGAAAACTGAAATTAAAAAAACAGAAAGAAATCTACATTCATTTTGAACTCTCTCACCACAAGCTGGCCCATCACCAATAAAACAAATGTGGGAAATGGATTTGATTTACCCCAGTCACTTTCACTGTTAAGATCCCAGGGAATAGGACTATGCTTCTGGCAGAAATGTGTTGCCTGAATTTGTTGTTTCATTGTGTTTGTGGTCTCAACATTGGCTCCAAATCAATCATTCAATGTCAGAAACAGGGAGTACCTAAGAAAATTATATATATCAAACATTTTTACTGTCTCCGGTTGCAGAAAGTTTTTGCTTTCAGAAAACTGAATGTTGAATCACTTTGACCTGATGGGGTTCTGCTTTGCCAAGAACATTTTGCCTGGATTTGTTGTCCCGAATGTAATTTTCCAGTAGGAATTAGTAAGCCAAATGTGCTGCTTTTCATTATTTCACCTGCCTAGCCTTAATTACCCATAGGAGTTGTCCAGAGAAACCTTTGGTAGCTTTCCTAGGAAATCTTGAAGAAAGAGGGGTGAGCTTTGCCCTGCAGCCATTGCCTACTTCTACATGTTTCCAGATCAATAGCTAAAAGGGTGCAAAGCCAGTTGGCCACCAGGGCAGCAGCACATCCCAACGCTAATGAGAGTGCCCTTTTCACCTGCAGCTTCATACGATTGAAATCAGGGAAAATTAGTTTACTCAAATCAGAACTTATATAACTGATGATGCTAGAGTTGAAATTCTTGCTCATGGTGTGATGAATACACTGCAGGTCTATTTGAAAACATTGTAGAAATCAGAATGGAGATAAAAGAACTGCAACTGAACCAGCTAGATCCTCTGTAGTTTCTCATGGATAGGTGAAGAATAATGATGTCTCCAAGGTGTCTATCCTTCTGTTTGGTGAATTGCACATTTAACTGAAAAAAAGCACTGCTGTTGAACTAAAGGTCCTGCTGCTTGTGCAGTTTACAAAGGCTCTTAAAATTACGGAAAAGAACATATTTTTGTGAAGAAAGGAACACCGCTGTGTGAGTTGAAGAGCAGTGGTTTGATTTGCTCATCCCAGAGCACCCACGTCATTCCTCATTTGCTGTTATAATTTAACCTAAAATGGACCTTAGTTTTAATTAACTATCCATCTACATGTTCGTTCATACATCCTATACTAAATACTTTAAAAGTATTTGATATATTTATGGAATGAGCTAAATATTTTAAAGGTTTAAAGGAATAAAGAATTTTGCTACTTAAATAGTATTTTATACAAAAAAAGTATAGCTAAAAGGGAAAAAAATAGAAGAGTATTACTCTACTAAGTTCCAGCTAAAGGTGAATTCCAAGCTGAAATATAATGTTTTCTCATACAGGGTTATCACAGCTCTCATTTTGACAAAAAAATCTAAAAAATATAATACACAGTGAAATAAAACAGTGAAATAAAAGTCAAAGTCAAATGTTCCTTTGCAATGCATGATCCACACAATAATCATTGCTCAAGGATAAGCTTAACAATATATTTTTTAACAGATTGTATTTTAGTCATTGTTTAAATTTGCACAGGTGGAAGATAGTTTTTGTGCACCTAACCAGGAAAACACGTTTTGATAGAGTTTATTCAATTGATTTTTCTTTTCATTTTTTTTCTGTCAAAAACTTTGAAAAGCAACTGCCTTAGCATGGAGTGTAAACTACCACAGGTTGTTTAACTCAAATCCTATAGTTATAATAACGTTGTATATAGCAATATAGCTTGTCAGGAATAGGAGGGATAGTAAACTTTGACATACTAAGGTTAAATTCCCAAGTCGATATTCAAAAAAAAAAAAAAAAGAAATTTAAAGAGATACTACCACTGTATGAAACAGCAGTGCCCTTACTCGATACCCATCTAGATCTCATTGGGAAACTGTCTAATCCTAAATGTCCCATATACCTGAGGATTTTAAACTGTATATACATATGACAGAGTTGTGTTTGATCTTAATCATGAATATATGAATAATCATGATACATAACTTTTTTACCTTTAAAGTCAAGGTTTCTGTGTTTTTGATTTGAAAATATTTTTAGTGTACTAGAATATAATAAGGGTTATCCTCAGATGAATGTGCAAAATTCTTATTCTAATTTATTATAAAATCTGTTGTTTGAGTAAAGCATCATCTTCCAAAAGTCACCGGTTAAAAAAAAAATCAAAACAAACTAACAAAACAAACCTAACTGAACCATTAAAATCAGAATTTTTTTCTTGAGTCAAAAAGGAATAGGAACGGGATTTTAAATGAGATCTTGCTATTTGATGTATGTGACATTTTTTGAAGAGTCCCAGGCTGGCTGCACCACTAGTCTGATTTAGCCTGAATCAGACTCTTAGAGATCTTTCCGGACTTTGACATAATAGAACTTTATCTATCTGACCAAAATCTCTGGAGATGATTGCAAACTCAGAAACTTTGAAAATATAAGCTGATAGATTGGGATCATGATTTTTCTCACAATGTCTTTGCATGGTTTGGAGACCTCTCTACAAGACCCTGCCTCTCTTTCCAGACTTTCAGTCAACTTTCTTCACATTCTAACAATCTTACAGTAAATCGTTCTTATATATGTCTTATAAAGACATTTTCATTGTCTTAAGACCTATTAAAATTAATTATTCTTTGTTGCTCCTGATCTGGACAAGATATAGGTTTTGTCCTGAAAGTAGCTAGCTCATATATTGAAATATTCAGTGATACAGCAATTTCAGATTAACATCT
Organism: Crypturellus undulatus; assembly: GCA_013389825.1. NCBI lineage: Eukaryota > Metazoa > Chordata > Aves > Tinamiformes > Tinamidae > Crypturellus > Crypturellus undulatus. The sequence goes on along the minus strand of VWPW01021866.1, from coordinate 713,403 downwards.
AAACTCACATCTTTGTACACGGTCTAAATCATCACTCTACTATTTATACCTAGCTTCTGAGACAGCATTCTAGTGTCTTACAAATCACAGGGAAAAAATGCGGCCACTAAGGAACTTACCTGTTATAGTGATGCTCCTTAGAAGTTATCATCCTACTCCAGGCCACGGAAGCCAGGCTATAGAACCTCTTCACAATGAACTTAGTTGGCGGAATGTAAGACTGCTGCACATTTCTCTTAAGAGCTTCTTATTAGTCATAGCCAAAATCTTTAAAGACTTCAGATGGAAACCACTGATAAGTATGTTAATGTTCAAATGGAAACAAATACAGAAACAGTGTCAGCCTTATCGCTAACCAGAAAACTTCACCAGATTCACAAGAGAATTTCAGGGAGTTTCATTCTCATACAAATAAGGAAAGGATGCATGACACATACCACAGCATTTTCTAAGGCCAAAAATTTAGAGTGCTCTTAAAACTTTGGTCCCTGTCAAGGTCCAAGGCTAGTGATACAGTGGTACAGTGACACAGTTGGTCCCAAATGCTTCAGCCCCAACAGATTAAACCTCGACTACCTAATATTTAAAGTCTTTCTTAACTGTATAAGCAAACTTGTATAGTTTACTTGTAAACTGAAGACAGTGGACAGTTGTAATTAAAATAATCTTTTTAAATTATATATTTTTCTATCAAAATTAAAATCATCATGATTAATTATTATTATTAGAAATTAAAGCAAAAACTATACATGTTTCGGGCCTCAGATGCTTTTGCCCTATATGTTCCCTCATTTATTTATTTTTCTTATATTAGGAGAATACTAATACTAAAGAATACTAATAAAATAGAAGGAAAGTCAAATAACAAAAACTCCCCATTGTTTTCAGGTGTTTCTAGTTTATAATAAAAAATGTGAAATCTTAAAAATAGCACTAAACATTTTTCAGATTCACTTTGTACTCAATAAAATTGACAGTTCCATAATTATTATTAGATTTGAGGATATTTTTCTAGAAATTAACTCTCTTTTTAACTTTCTTTAACTCAGTTCCATTGTGTCTTTTTACTCAGTTCATGGTCAGTAAAGGAAAAGGGAAGGAAACATCTTAGTTGCTCTGATAGATATAGACATTCTAGAAATATACCATCTTTCCAGTGTAATTGCGCTAATGTGGCACATCATTTTTCTTCTCTCCATACATTTAAAAGGCAAATTATAGTTATTTCAGAGATTCTTTCCCTTTGCAATGGAGAATCTATACAACTATATTACACTGGCAGACAGTTTGATGTATATCTTCAAAAACAGGTTGTCTGAGCCATTATAACCAGAAGTCATAGCATTTCCAGCCCCTTAAATCTTCTTCTATATTTACATCTGAAAAAAATAAAAAAAGAAAAACACAAAATATCTTGTAATATTCGTATGAACACTGCCAAGTATGAGAAAGTTGAGAAAATTAAGAAAGTTTGCATGGATGTCAGAATGAAAGATTTATTCACCTACTGAAGAACATTTAGACACCACCACTGGGTCAGGTTTATCCATCCCTGTAGCAGTTGACTGCAGGAGAGAGTCAGGAAAAAAGCAACATTTAGTGATACCACCTCCACCACTGGTCCAGATTCTTCCTGACTCAAAGGCAGTGCCTGTGGATGAGAGTTTTGCTTACCCATTCTGAGCCAAACACTGCAGGGTCCCCTGCACTGATGTCTAGAGGCACAAGAATCTCTGCAGAAGGCCTCTTTGAATATGGAAATTTGGGTTGCTGTTTCATGCACTTTTTCTAGACCAAAGAAAGGAATATTGTCATGATCAAGACACCAGACAACCAGATAAGAATTCAAGCTGTGCACATGGACAGAAAGACTATAGTTCAGAGACATGCTGCCAAAATAGTTGGGAAGCTGTTCAGTTAGATTAGAGACAATACAAAAGACAGAAATATAAGCAATGTTCACAGTATAGGTTTATTTAACGGCATCCAGAATACAGTGCTCTCTATTATGCCTATTGATGAGGAAAAACAAATTGTTAGACTAAAAAGAGACTACAGAGATTGAATTAATTCTAAGCTATCTTTTGGACTTTTCTTAATGGTACCACTTCATCCCATCCACAGTAATTCACTTAAGCGTCAAGCATTGCAGACGGAGCTGTCAGCAGTCACGATTTACATAGTATAATTAAAAAAAAATCCCAAATTGTGTGTGAGACACAAAGTTGTATATAAACTGAGAAACTGGTTTTATCTTAGTTTGGTAAATTATTTTGGAGGAATACACACTTCATTGTGTCTGTAAAACACAAAGTGTGGGGAAAGTAAGCAAGCTCTGTTCCTTGGCTTTATAATTATGTTCTCTTTGTTAAATAGTTTTGTTACTTCTCTAAATTGCAAGTCTGCTGAAGACTAGTTCTCCAAAGAACTTAGTATTTACTGTCTGAGATTTGTGAATACCTCTCTAGTCGTACTTGTGGAGCTCATTCTATACCCATTTTGTACCAAGAAATATATGCACACCGAGACTTATATTTTCAGAGAGATTTCACAACCTAATGGAATTTAGACATCTAACTATTTTGGGTCATTTTGAAATTCCATTGGATGCCCCATCTGCATCTTTAGCTGCCAAAGTACCTCTTAAAATATAGACATACTATCATCAAGTTCTTCAAAATCCAGTGTAGTAAAGATCAGTGAAGACGCCAATTTGATTTTGAAGTTCATATCCATTCGTGCTGACTCATGTCATCAGCATTTGTAGAACACACACACACACACGGCTACTTTGGTATCTATGCAACCTTGAAACAAGCTCTATTTCCCATCCATCTTACTAACTATTATCCATGGATTCACAACTAGATGTTTAACTTATCACATGTAATCACATGCCTACATTTATGTGCACTAAATTGCCACATTCAAACCTGTTTCATGTACCCCTCTGATCTTTCTCTAAGGCAGATTAAATGTGGATGTTGCCTAATCAATAAGTGTCTCATTTGTATATATGCAGAAGGTATTTGGCTTTTGGTGTTTCAGCATGAATCATTTTTTTCATTCACTTGGTCACCAATTTATCTGTCCTTCACTGTGAATGAATGGACATATTTTCAGCAGGAATTAAATGAGCACAGGTATTATGAACCAAGAGAAATACATCTTAAAGTGTGTTACTAATTATTTATACACTTCATCAAAGGCTCAGTGCTCTTGCTGTGCAACTCATAATCCTTGTCTAGCCATTGTCCTATCCATTTTTAACTTTTCCTTTTTTCTGTAATAGTCTTTTAGATAAAAATAATTGAGTACTTAAATATTTCTAAAGCTAGCAATTAAAAAATACTTTATTGCATAACCAATATATCTTAGGATGAATACATTATGGAAAAGAAGACTGTCAAGGAGTCCACAAATTGGATTCCAAATCTGAGTGCCAAGTCTTCTGCATACTCTTTATAAACAGCACAAAACAATATTGCTGAAGCGTCTGATGAGACAGTAGAAGTGTGCTCATTTACTATTAATTCTGTATTCTGGAAATCCTGAGCAGTGGCAAAAAAAAAAATGTGTTTAAATCAGTGGGTCTCCATTTGTCACTGAAGTCTAAAATCATGTTCTGAGGGAAAAGATTTTATATTCACAACTTAGGGAGAAGGAAGGAGTAGGTACACTACATGACATGTATTTATCTGCTGACTTTGAGTCTACTAGTTGTGCCTTTACATACATATGGTTATAGTCAGCATAAGATCTTGACCTAGAATGACTGGACTATTTCAAACTGTTAAAAAGGATAAATTGTACGTCGATAGTCTAAATTGCTAAGAGCTGGTTAACCGCTGAGGGCACAATCTCCATCTAGCTATTGAGGTCTCTAAAGTAGCCTTGATGTATGAAAGAATTGCAGTATTGAGTTTTACAATGAGAATATTGAAATGCACTGCAAAGACAGGGACCTGATCTGTACCCTAGCTGCTAGAGCACCTAGCAGGCTAAAGCCTGAGTCTGAGTACAGATTTCAGGGCTATTAATGTGTTTTTTTTATCACCTGCTGTATGTGATATACAAAAACTGCCTTTGAAGCCTGGGCTAGAGTTTGGTTCCTAGGCCCAATGTTTCCTCCTTCTGACCCCTCAACTCTCAGATAATTTTCTGGAGAGTAGCTCAACTTCCACATTCCCTAGCAGCAGCAGCTCTATTTAGCTTGATGCTACATGCTTTCTGGTGGAACACTTTTGGTTGAGTTTCCTTCAGGTGGAGAAGCGGGCAGAGCCTAGTTGTCTTCCATTCACTTGGTCAGTGTTTGAACCGCAACATTTTGCAGAGAAAGAAGAGTAAAAAGTAGTCCTGTCTGCTCCTCATACCCCACTGCAATAGCACAAATCAGACTTTGAATGAAGAGAGATAGTTCCCCACCTCCACGAGGACGACGAAGCTGTAGGTCCTGAGGATGGAGATGCCTCTCTGTAACTGTGAATAAGTGGAAAATGTGAAGACATTTCCTTTTGCCTAATCTCCCCAGGGGAATATTGCAACCATCACACAGGACACAGACTGGTTATGGATCTGATATAATGGCTTTTCTGCTCAGCCTCCTGGAGGCTGGATTCTGTCCTATAATCTATGCCTTGCCCTGCATTATCATGGGACCCTAGTTGCCTAACTGATAGGTTCTGTATTGCTTTGGGGGAAGTCAGCTATAGATGCTTTATCATCCAATGGTTAGTAGACAGAGTGCTATGTCCCCAGGGCTCAACATAACCCAAACCCCACTAAATTCGCTAGGCCTGACTTTAGGAAGTTACCTCAAGTATGAGAGACGTTCCCTCAGACCATTTGGCTATGTACAGTCAAGCTGACCCAGGTGGCATTTTTAGAAAAGTGAGGAAGACTTGGACAATATATACTTTTTGCTCAAAATTTAAAGAACTCTGAAGGATATCTAAGTATTACCTAAAAATATTAAATTCTGAAAAAAATGGGGTTTTTTTCGTATCTATCTAAACCTTTATATATTTGTATTTGATAAAACCTAAATATTTTCCTTTTCCTGATCCTCATGAGGAATGAGAGATGACCACCTAGCTAGTCAGTCAACCTGGCAACACTAGGGTCAACCTATCCTGTGGGGGTGGCTGTTAGCTTTGAGTTAGAGTTGTGAAGGCAAAGATTTATCTAGGAGTAGAGGACTTATTAGCAAAAATATGTCATGAATTAACTATTACTTCAGGTTAATTCTACTGAGCTCATTATTTTTATTTTGTTTTGTTTTGTTTCCTTTTTTATGACTTCATTTTGCAGCGAAGTAATGTTTTGGAGGAAAGATAGTATAATGTTTCACAAGGACTTTTGGTAGGATTAATGGAATGAACTTTACAATGTAAACAATGATACCACAGGCATTCTCAACAAACATCCCAGTCACAGAATCACAAAATGGTTGAGGTTGGAAGGGACCTCTAGAGATCATCTAGTCCAACCCCCTGCTCCAGCAGGGACACCCGGAGCACGTGGCACAGGGTGGCATCCAGGCAGGTTTGAAGATCTCCAGAGAAGGAGACTCCACAAGGAGCCTCTCTGGGCAGCCTGTTCCAGGGCTCTGTCACCCTCACAGGAAAGAAGTTCTTCCTCACATGGAGGTGGAACTTCCTGTGTTTCAACTTGTGCCCATTACCCCTTGTCCTGTCACTGGCCACAACGGAGAAGAGCTTGGCTCCAGAATGGAAAAGCAGAATTCTTTGCACATAGAGGTTTAAAGTTCTCAGGCATTACTCATCAATATGCCATGTATGTAGTGATATTGTTTTAAAATATAGCATCTGCTATAACTTACTCTTTCCTTCCACAAAATGATGTATCAAAGAACAAGAGTTCATTGCAACCTTCATATGCAGCCATATGAAGGATTACAATTATAAATGCAACCACACTTTCTTCTGATTTCAAACCACTTTTCTCATGAAAGGCTCACCAACTACATGACATTTTTTATGAGACTGGGAAAAGAGTCTGTCATTGAAAAGAAAGCAAAATTTTCTAAGGAATCTTCTGGATGTCTTTCATCTCACGTATTTATAGCCAAGTTACTTATTGCTTTCAATGGAATTAATGAGACTAGTATTCACCTTGTCCTATTTATATTTTCCAGACTAAAAGACCCTTGAAATAGGATGGGTAAATACCCCTTTTGCAGATGCTTATATATGTTTTGGTTATTGTGTGTAATTGAATTGCTCACATTTAAGAAAAGAGTTTCTCTGGAAATCTTTAATCTTTAGATAACTTTGTGGTTTTGTGATTAGAAACAACTTCACAGTAACAGTGTGAGAATTAGAATCTAGTAATGACTCACTAATTTATTGTATTAAACATTCACAAACAGGTAGATCTATCAGAAAAATCCAAGACTGAAATTAAATGTTTATTCATAAGTATTTTTTTCTGTTTCTGATAACATAATAACATGTTAACAGACTAAACTTCTTGTCTAATTTCTAATGATGTAATATTGCAAGCCTTGCATATTACCTTGCTTCAGGATGACTAAGAGTGAATTTTCAAAGTGGTGCATGAGACACAGGGACACAAATCCTATTAGTACGTAATGGGATTTTTTTTTTTGCATCTCCTGTGCACCACACTCAAATACTTAGCCTTGAAATTTTAATTACCAATATTTGTTCAAAGATTATATGTCTTGTAAATACAAGATCCTTCAGAATTGGTCAAGTGACACATGTTTGACAGGTTAAGCCCATAATTACTAAATTGATCTTAGATATATATATTGCTGTTACACATTCCTTTTCTTCTTTCTTATTCTTCTCCCATTAAAAGCAAACAAGATACCTCCACCTGTCTCTGTTGGCATGTTCAGAGATAGTGGGACACAAGCATGTCAACTTCATTTCTTTCTCTGGGAAAAGAAATTCAGAATTTTCATAGATATGTTCATATGCATGCTTTTCTCTATGAATATGAGAAGTGCTATTCAACTGGGGCATGAGAGGCCAGAACTAAATATTGAAAAAGGGAATAGACAAAAATCACCAGGTCACAATTACATATAGCAAAATGGATGCGATGAGCTAATGCATATTTTGGAGGAAAAAAAAAGCCCAGTTTATTTGTTTTAAAGTGTATTGAGCAGAGGGTGAAAGGCAAAGACATGTTGAGAATACATAGTAATAAAGAAATGATAATACATACGTTATATTTCAGGCTTGTTTCATAACTTTCTATGAGGAACATAAATTTTAAGGACATGAAAAATCACACTGTGATTGAGATCTTTCCTCCTGAAGGTAAAATTAGTATGATTTATAGATTCATGATTTTCTTGTTATTTTTGTACACTGTAGGATATTTTCCTTCTAATGTTTGAATAAGTGTGTGTATTGATAATTACTCCTTTTAAGGAAAATGCAAAAATAGTTTGATTTTATTTCATTTATTTTCAAAAGAATACGAAAAATATTTTTTCCTGTAAGGACATTAGCTATCTGTAACGTCATGAGTAGCTGCAAATGACACAGCAAATCAATGGTACACTGAGAGCTCCTGATCCTCAAACTGTAGCTCATCCTGATTTTAGACCACATTTTTTAGGGAAAAAAAAAGGAGGGGAAAAAAATTTATACTTATTTCTGAGTATATTCTCAGAAAATTAACAAAGGAAGATGATAGCTTCCCCCATAGGTACTTATTCCTTGCACTGCTGCAAACATTATTCTTTATATTTTCAGTCATTTCCTTAGGCAAATCCAGTAGTTGCAGACGGCTTAATCCCTGGTGGTGAAGATATAAGAAAAGAATAAGCAGGTGACAATACCTGGAGCATTTTCTTGAACCTCTAACCTTCTGTGCTTGTAAATGCCATTAAAAAGGAAAGTTTCAGTAATTTGGACCCTTTTGTCCATCTAGAGGCAAGATACTTTAGAATTAAATGTGGCTGCAGAGGTTCGTAATGATTCCCTAAATGGAAAAGAATTTCAATTTTTGAAGGCAGTTATAAATTACTGAACAGTTTCTTAAGAGTTTCAACTTAAGCATGAGTTCATTTAGCTCTTAAAAATTTTGTAAAGGAGAAGAGAACCACCACTATGAAAACTGAGTTCAAAGAGTATGACAGGTTTTCAGTCAGTAGTATCTCAATCAAATAACTAGAGACTGTTCCACAGTTGAAAATACAGACATCCTACCATCTTTCAATCTGCTGATGGAATCTCCCTTGATTTCAGGGGTGAAAACCTGAGGGCCAAACTCTATTAGCCAAAAATGTAATTTTGCCCACTGACAAAAAGGATTAAGGAATCTCAGTGGTGGTTTTTGTGTACTCTTTTGTTTGTTTGATTGATTGATTTTATTTGTTCGGGTTTTTTTATTTGTTTGTTTGTTTGGGGAAAAAAAAAAAAAAAAAACTTTCATTAGTCTTCATCTATCCAAGTTTGTTTTCCAGTTGGAGAAAGAAGTAAGAGGATTTCCCTGCTTGAGCAGGGGGATTGGACTAGATGATCTCTAGAGGTCCCTTCCAACCTCAGCCATTCTGTGAATCTGTGATTCTGTGAACTTGTGTCACAGAGCAAGAAACAACCAGAACAGTCAGTAACTGAGAAAAGAACGTAAATACAGAAAACTGAAAGCAGTATAAAACTCCATGATTACAAGTTCTTAATGGAAGTGGAAGGAGAATAAAGCCTGAATGTATCTTATGAAAATATATATATATATAAATACTTTTCTTTAAGATCAAAGATTGATTTGGAAGTTAGAGAATTAATAGCCGCACTTTGTGTTGATGGCTTGTTTTAAAAGTTCACCTTTTTAGTTCTTCTGAAAGCACTGATGCTTCTGGTGCTGGCTGCCTTTCAGAACCCAGTGCAGCTCTTCCTGCCTGCAGCTCCCCTGCACATTATTTTGTTCAGGAACAGGCTGCAGCCAGCAGTGTGAGGTGGAAAGTTCTGCAATGTTTTATGAAGTGCAGATGCCACTACATCATGAATAAAAAAGCAGACTCAATTATTGTTGGCAGGTGAGTTTATTATGCAGATAATGGATTAGCTTAATAAGGAACAGTTACAGTGGAAAATGACCGCAACTTGGTCATTTGGGACCAGGACGACTCTAGAGCTGGCTTTAGCTGCTGCCTGAATCTTCGTAAGTTTGAAAATTCCCGGTGCTTGTCAAAAGGGCTTAGTTACTTTTAAACTATTTTATCCAGAAGATTCAACTACATTTTTAGGGTTCCTTGGAGCAGTTCTCTTTTGAGGACAGCTATTCTGTTTTCATGTCTTTCATCACATTCCAAATACAGTAGCTAGTTCAAGGAACAGTAGAAATGTTTTTACCATTTTAGTAATTCTGTGAGGAAACCAACAGCTTAATGACTCTGCGTGCACCTTGTTATGATACCAGACATATATCTATCTATATATCCATATATTGATATAGACTTGTAGGTGTGCTCTGAATAAGGGTCTTGTCTTTCCTAATGGCATGTAGATATCAATCTGGCTTTGTGGTGAATTTTTAGGAAAAAAACAGAAGGGTAATTCCTTATTGCAAGATAATTTTTCATTAAATTGCTGTAAGCACTAAAACAAAACAGAGGCTATAGTGCATCTATAATCAGATTTTCTGTTTTTGGAAATCTCCCAGTGACAATAATACAATAAATATTTTAAGAAAGTGCATCTTAAAACTCCTCAAGAATGTCAGGTTTAAAACAAATGAGAGGATCCATAAAACTGAGTGAAAAGGGAAAGTGAAAGAAATATGTCAAAACAGTATAGTTTTGCTAAATCCCCTTCTGAAGGTGTAAATTGTCAGTCTGACACAACTGCCAGTCTGAACTGCTTTGGTTAACAATAAGTTTAATGATAAAAATAACTCTTTAAAACAAGAAGACAGATGGGTTATCCATTCTGAAATTTTGTTGCCCCCTAATGATCTGTTATGCTTAAGAATGTACATTTTGCACTATTAAGTGCCAGTGTGATGTTGAATGTGTATTGCAAATGCTAAAAAAAAAAGCGAAAATCTTCCTTATTTTATGCATTTTTGTTAAGTCTGTTTAAATCAAAAGGAAGATTTATTTTTCAATTTTATGAAAACTTATAAGCTTAAACATAAAATAGGGTTTTATAAATGGCACTGATTTTCCAAAGAGGCTGCAGTTTTTGCAAGAAACTGAGCTCAGGCAAAGTTAGTGTTCCAAATGTCAGAATACTGAGTGGAAAAATCCATGAAATCTTATCTAGTGTTTTTTTTTTTTGCTATAAATCTGTGAGTTCTCCCTAAATATTGTTAAAAACTATTAATAAATGATTAAGAAGCTTTTGTGATTTTTTTTCTAAGTGTTATACACGAATTGGTAATAGACCACAAAGGATACAGAATAAGATGTGCATGGACCATAACTACAGGGTCTTAGTCAGGTCCAGAATTCCAAAGAACAAATTCCCTCAGGGCACTTTTCACAGGTAAATTTTTTTCAGTTTTTCCAGCACTCTAAGATGTTCCTCAGAGAAGCAGATGTATTTTTCATGACCCCTAAAATGGTGTTTGCTTCAGTTTCTCTAATCAGTCTACATGGAAAATGTTCATACGTGCTGCTTATGATGACAGTAGGTAACAACTTGTATGAACACATTACACTCTGGAAATGCAGAATACTTTATTTGAGGCTGTAGTAGTGGAATTTTTATAAGTTTTACTTGAAAGTCCTTATGCACTGAATGTTCCCTTAGCTCATAAAACTGGATAGAGAAATTTTGATTTTTTTTTACTTCATACTTTAAAAAAGACCAATATTCCCAAACAAGTTGCACATTGTAAAAATATTCATCTTCTTCTTTGATATGGCTCATTTCAGAAAATAAATAGATGCTTTTCTGGAGAGATCAAGTCAATACACACTTCCCTTTAGCTGCGCAATAAAAAAAAAATGCTACAAGAGTTATAGGGCTGCTAATTTTCCACAGTCCTGGCAGTTATTGACTGTGCACATATCAATATTTACATCGATGTAATCAAGCAAATGTAGTAGCTGACTAGTATTTCTTGCTAAATATATGGTGTGTCTATGTGACTTCTAGGATTAATCTGCTCACATTGATCTTCATGGTGTAGTTTGGTGAAAGTGTAGCCCATGGTTTACAAGGTAAGTGCTGTGGAGATACTGAAGAATACAGCTGCAAACACGGCACACGTCTGCATGTACTCTGCATGTACCTCTGAGACGGTTCCTACTCCTAGTTGCTCTCATTTGACTGTCTGTGATAGTTTATCTTCCAAAGGGAAAAAAAAAAAAAAAAAGGGAAAAAGATTATTTGGCTTGTCTTCATGAATGGTTCGCTCATCCCCTGGGTCTCACCTCTGTTTTTTGATATACAGTGGGTCTTCTTCAAAACCACCCCTCCTAGATTTTAATTCTCTTATGGGCACCTAAACTTTAACTAAAGTAAGGTTCTAGTCTTTCTGATTATAGAAAAAAAAAAGAGCACAGACTGAATCTAGATGCTCAAAATAACACACACCAATCACACACAGAAATCCCATGATTTCAAGAGAATCCACATATTTTCATGAGGAAACAAACTAGCACAAACAGTCACCAGAGTTGGCAACGATTTATGCAAGATATGCTGCCTTAGCCAAAAATTTCATAAACGCAACAGTTATTCCTGTTGTTAATGTTATGAAAGTTCATGGATATGTCTGAACACTAGTCTAATGCTGCTTTATACAGAACTGTTAATTAATGGACTGTAAAGATGTACAGTTATTTCATGAAGAACATATCCAATGCAACATAAATCTGTCTCAGGAAAAGGAACAATTAATCTCCAATTATTTTTCTTGTTGTTTCTCTGTGATGATCAGTAAACACCCGTCAAGAAACTTGCGAATTAAAATAAAAACTATATTTCCCCACAAACCATAATTATTTTAATTATAGGATAATTATATAAATAATGACTTTGAACACTTTTTTTTTTTTTCCTAAATATTATCATATTTCTTTATTTTCTGATATATATACAGGAAACATTTAAGTGTAGATGAAGAGCAGGTGAACTGCAAGTAAGGCAAAGTGAGACAATAAAAAGATGATTAAGCTTCCTAAAACTACTTAAGTACTAACTTTTAAAAGAGCAGATGTATTTAGTCACTATAACTTAAAAATGGAAAATATGGTTGAATTAAGTTCCAATTGTATATTGACATGTCTGGGCTATCATTGGCAACCAAACCAGAAAGTTCTGTATGAAAGCTGAAATTCAGTTATTACTCCCAAAATGTCATGAGACCAGTGAACAGAAGAATAAGAAACTTCATTAGAATAATGATTTGGGTTTAATAGCAGTATAAATACGTATTTGTATAAATCCATACAATCTAAATTAGAAATAGATAAGCTTTGCTCACCTGGACTCATCATTGACTATGCTAGGAGCCAGATCTGCTTTAGAAGTGCCATTTACTTCTATCCATCCAGACTTTCATGTGTGTGTGTGTCTATATAGGATATAGAGAGGTCAAAATTTTTCTCTCTCACTTCCCACTCATATTCAAACTGCTGATCAGCCCCCAGATTTTGAGATGGGTTCTCAACATGTTCTGAAAAATCAAACTGTTTATTTATTTTTCTAAATGTGGATGCTCTTTCTCAATAAGTTTGAAATTCCAGATCAGTGTTAAGTGATATGAAAAATGAGTATAATGAGTTTAATGCATATAATGCAGCTAGTGGATTAATATCAGAAGTAAAAGCAGGAGTCCAAGTGTCATTGATGAATTTGACAAAGATTTGCTATTGCATCGCACTACTCGGTTCTTTAATGATATCACAAATTGTATGGATCATAATTATAAATATCACATATTTATTTCTGTTACTTTTAACATCTAAACACAGGAAACTATTGCTACTCTCACTATTGCTATGAGCTATAGGCATATATGCTTCTGAATCCTTTCTTTTGCAACCTCAGTTTAATATTAGATGTAATGTTTGAACTGCTGTAATATCACTGAATGTCTTTCTTTACAATATTTTTTTCTTATTTGGCAGAGCTATTGGCAGACAAATCACTTGCAAAGGGACAAAGTCACAAGTCACAAGCAAAGGGAAAGGATTCAAGCTCAAATGGTACACCATAAATGATAGCTTATCATTTATTATCATTGCCTGGAATTCGTGCCACCAAAACATATTCCTTGCTGATATCTGTTTTATTAACACTTCTTTGGACTAACAGAGGTCAGTTTCTGAATAGTGACATCCGATGCAAATCTGGAAAGCTCTACGGAGGTCGCAGTTATATCCCATAGTGAAGAATCTTTAATGCATTAAAACTGACAGCAGACTTAGAGCCAATCTTCCTTCACTGCACAAACAAGGCATATTTCTTTACTTGCAGATGGAACGTGTTTTTTTCCTTATTTCTCATACTGCTTCTTTGCATGTGTGTCATGGAAAAATGCTGAAAGGGTCAAGTAGCAGATTTCCCTGGCCTTTTGGAACATGCCCAGCAACCAAGGTCGCTGCTTTGTATTGAGTGACATAACTAGAACAAATAAACATTTACCTATGACCCTCTCCCTGTTACTCTGAATGTACAGCTACCCAGATTACAGTACTTGCAAGCACTAGTATTGCCACTAACGCATAACACACAGACTAAACAAAACCATTGCATCAGCAGTGGCCTTATCATTTTACTGAGATCTCTTCAGGCTTGTGAGTTGATAGAGCAGGCCAATGCATTTCATAAAGACAGAAGGCCAAAAGAGGTTTATTTACATTTAATTGGACTTTTAGATTTCCTCATCCTGATCCTGAGAAGCATCATGCTATGTAAATGATGTCATTTCATTGATTTGGGGGAGGGGGGGTTCTCTTTTATCCAGATCTAGCCGCCACAAGATGTGACATCACCAGAACGTGCTATCACTTCCCACAGAAGTTCTCATTCTAAATGTATGAGTTCATCCCTTCAGAATTAGTTAACCCATAGGTGGTCGTCAGAGTTCAAATTTTGCTTGGGGCTTAAACATGAGGTTAGAGAGTTGAAGGACATTTTTTATAAATCCTTAAAATTTATACTTTAGCCCATAACTAAGAACTGTCCCCACGCATGAAGATCAGGCACTTATTTCCTCTGCAAGCCTGTGGTCATGGCTTTTCTCATTATAAACTGTATATTTTCATTTCCTTTCTTGCTGTTTTTATTCACCTCTCTATTGTTAGACAATTAAGTGGCAGAAGCTGTTAATATTGTGTTAAAAATTGATCCTATTTCACAGATTTTTTTGGCCTTGCTCCACTATTTTCTTGTGAAAACAAGGATAGAAACACTCAGCGAAACAATAGACATGCAAAGGATCAGAAGTAGGACATTTGCAGATAATCTTCAAAACTAATTGCCATGTGAATTAAAGAATTCAAGCACTCACACGGTTTTGTTTCTGAGTTCGCCTGTTATGTATAAGAAGAGAATGCTTCTGGTGCCTTTAAAATATGTATGTATGTAGAACTTCTCAATAAAAATAAAGAAAATACAGTGAGATCATGCCAGAGGTCATTTGGAGATCTCTCATATGCATGGTATCATTTGATATGTAAAATTAGGGAAATTAGGAGGTTAAGCAGTTTCCTATAATAGGAAAAAATGGCAGTCTGTCCAACAAATAACTCCCTATGACGATAGCACTATACCTCAGACGAAGAGAAATACTGAGGAGAATTGCACTGTGGAATCAACATCTTCTCCAATCCATGTGGGAAACAGATGTCCATTAGATCAGTTATTCTGACTAGATTTGACAAGTGCAGTGTACTTCCATGGTAAGGATTTTTTTTTTTTATTTAGTTCCAGACATATTAGGTTTTTGATTTGTATACCTGCACATAGTGTAACTGCGCTTTTATTCTTTAAAGGGCACTTATTACATTGCTAATACAGTGTAACATGCACTCTACATGGATTAAAGCTATAAACAGTATTCTGCTGTTTGCTTTTCTTTGAAGTTCTATGAAACTACTATAAAATGTCACTTAAAACTGTATCACAAATACGTCTAATGAATTATTGTGTAAAATTTGTCTTCAGATAAAGTATGATGATAATGCTGTATATTCACAAGTAAAATCAGAGGCCTTTCAGCAGAATATTAGCTACAGTGATAACTGCAGGTGCTCCCCTCTGGCCCTGAATTTTATCATGTTTATGGTCTCTTATCTCTATAGATCTCTAGATATGACCTAAAAGTATGGATGTTTTGTCAAAGTAAATAATAGTTTCAAATAACACATATTCTGTATAGATGCTGCTGAAATAATGCT
This sequence comes from Crypturellus undulatus, assembly GCA_013389825.1. NCBI lineage: Eukaryota > Metazoa > Chordata > Aves > Tinamiformes > Tinamidae > Crypturellus > Crypturellus undulatus. The sequence continues at coordinate 698,045 of VWPW01021866.1, read as the reverse complement.
GAAAACTGTTGTTTTTTTTTTCTTGGTCAAGCAATTCTAAGGTGACTAGAACTGATTCAAGAGTCATCCTCTGATTTTTCAGTTGAAAGAAGAATCTTAGTGCATTCCAGTACGGTTGCTCTAGAAAAGGAAAGTATCGTGCATCATAATTGGCTTCTTCGGGAAAAAAAAAATCTGTATATGACTGGTCAAAATAATATCTTCCCACAATCTTTTTTAATAAACTTAATAACATGAGGTTTAAATTGGGGCTTAACAGGTCACACAATTTAGCGATAACAACAGTGTTTTTGAGAGACACGGTAAAAGTTCTGTCCTTAAATTTCACTCATTCTTTTCAGATCTTTATATCTCAGCCTGTTCTTTTCAGAAGTAGTAGCTATTTTGGTAGTAATTTATTTGATTGTAGTTTGGGGCAGATAATCCTTTCAATATCTTAATTTGTCCAACTATGAAACTCCATCAACTCTGAGAACTTTGGTCTTTCAAAACACTGCGGTGATAGCTTTGAAATACAGTGAAAAGGATAATAGCTTATTCCTTATTTTGAATTCATAAAAAATATTTGTTTGAAAAGTGTAAGGGATAAGGAATCAGATTCCCAGTCCCAGAAATTCCCCTTTGTGTCACTCTACCCTCAATAAAGAGTGGCCTCTGGATAAGTAAGGCAAAAGGTGAGACCCAGACTCAGGCCTAGGTGATCATATTGGTAGACTCCAGAGTGAAAACAAGAAGGTGAAGAGAAAACCATTTAAGGAAGTTTTAATTAACCAGTGTCCTTAGTAAAATATATGTCAACCATCTTCCCACTTAAGCCAACACCAATTCTGCAGTTAGCTGTTAACTGCCTGGTTAATCTTGATAAGACACACAGAAATAATATTCAAAAAAAGGGGAATGTGTTGCTTAAGCTCAGTATTTTGTGTTGAAAAGTTTTATTAGTGCCATTGGGACCCACAGATTAGATGGGCTTTTGGTTGATGGCTCAGACACAAACCACTTCTAATTTATGTCTAGTTCAGCTGAACGATTTTTAGTCACTATGTTGTTCATGAACTGTTCATTTTGATTAATCATTATTTGTGAGATGTTATTGGTCATAGAGTATATTATCTACTTCTTGTTTAGCTAACTGATGGGATGAGATATGACTAGGTACTAGTAAAGGTATGACTAACAAATAATGAACAGTAATTAACAATTTATTTCCAGTACAAATTTGTGGAAAATTGGTGATTCACAGGCACTGCTGTGAACACAGGACATCAATATTTGGAAATATGTGATGATGGCAAGAAGAGCAGCAAATCAATGGTCATTCATTTGTGACTGTATTTGCAAGTGTATTTCTTGCATCATTCCGCCAACTCACTCTCCAATATAGAGTCATGGTCTAGTACAACCTCTTTGCTGCAAGCATAGAAACTGAAGCAGAGAGGTGATTCCAAGTAAGTTGTTGAACTGTCCCTGAATGTCCTTCTTAACTGTCTATTTTTCATCTGAAATCTTCTACAATTATTCATTTTAAGCCTCAAAAAAAAAAAAAAAAGCATCCACGTGGGAAAAAATATCTAAAAATATAATAATATCAATTTTTTATCACTTCACAGAACACCAAGTATTTATTTAGCTAGTTGTTAACAACAGAGTGCAGCTGCTGGTTTGACTTTCATCACCTCACGTGATACCGGTGACATTCTAGTACATTTGCAGGAAATGCAGAATAAAGGACTGTCTTTGCTACAGTAGTTAGCTGCTTGCAAAAATCTAATTAAGGCTTCATCCTCCTTAACCATTAATATTATTCCTTTAATAAGAGCTAAATTTGGCAGGCACATGTGTCATATGCCATCCTGAAATCAAACACAGAAGGTCAGGACTTTTATGACTTCAATGACTTTTGAATTAAAAGAGTAAATCCCTTAAACATTGTGTTGAAAATAAAGCATTGACTTTAGTGACAAATAAATCTAAGAAACCCTAAAATAAACTTTTTGTGATGTGTCATATTAAGGCTGTAATAACAGAGGGATTAACTTCCTCGGAAAGCAATACGGACTGAGTTGAGCATTGCAGTTACTTCCAGAACCAGCCAGAGGAAGAGACACTGAACTTACTCTGCCCTATCTAATTTCACTAAACTTGTTAATAGGCAGTGAAATTCCTTCTGTTTCAAAGTAGTCATCATAAAAAACATGATTGTGTAAATTCTGCTCCAGTTTATATTTTCTTCTATTTTTCATTTTACTCCATGCTTTTGAAATCTTTTAGTTATAAGCCAAACTGAACCTTGAGGCTTGCAGAGAGAAATCTCATTCCTTGGAGTGGGAGCTGTAAAGCTCACTTATTTAGGAACTAAATTTGGCTAGCTTTGTTCCAGGAGTCAAAGAAGTATTTAAAATAAACCATCAAAATGGCTGTGCTTTCTTTGCTGGTCTTTGTTTAGTTAGGTAGATTTCATTCCTGCTTTTTACTTTCTCTGATGTTTAAAATGTCTCCTAGGAGGATAAATCAGGTTCTTTTTTCATATAGAAAGTTAACACAAACACCAGATAACTTGCTGAGACTTCAAAGGAAAGTGATAAAAAAATACTTTGCAGATATTAAAAAAAAAATCCTAACCACTCTTTACCCTCTTCCTATTTTATCAGCTTTATAATGAACAGAATTGCGTAAGAAATTTCTGGCTGAAAAAAGGCCAACGGAATTTTCAGAAATCATTTTGGGCTCAGTTAACTGTGGATGCTTTTCTAATCTTAGAGATCAAAATGAATACCCTACCGTTTCTGAAATTTAACCCTGGACTTCAATGAAAGTAAATAAAAGTGGTGAAATATTCCGATTTTGAAAATATATTTTTAAAAACATCCTGAATAGAGTTTTCTTTATTCAGTACCTTAGAGTTACCATTTCATGGCAAGTATGTTGCATTCATCAACATATTGCAGTTAGAATGGGCAAAGATGAGTACACACAGTTCAGCCAGTGTAATAAGGAGATCGACTCTAGGGGTGAATCTATACAAAGAATCCTCTATAATTCCTATGTGAGTTGATATGTGGTTTGGGCTAATCTGCCCTTTCTTAAAAGCAGTTTGTGTGGCAGTAGGAGCAAAGAAATCTAGAAAGCTAAGTGGGATATCTACCCTGGGAATCAACACAGTTTCATATATCTATATCTGAAACTATTTCATATATATATCTCTCACAGTCTCTGACAGTAGTTAAAGAGGGATCTGGGCTAGATACATATGTTAGGTATGCAAAAATATCTTGCAGTATCTGAAACGTAACAATTTGAACACCTCTGTCTTGCTGCCTGCATTGAAGAGATGTATGTTGCTCAGATAGACGTCCTCTCTGCCCCACCATCCTTCACAGAGGAGCAATCCAGAAGAAAAGTGTTGCAACTGGAAGGAAGTCTTAGTGGTTTCTGGAATGTAGGACAGAAGCAGAGGTAAAATAATCCCACTGTGATCTTTGCCCCAGGGAACATCCTGCCTGTTGGGCTTTTGATATTAATTTTACTGCCTACAGAGGTGAGGAAAGTGGACAAATGGGTCCATGGTCTACTTATGTGGTGTAAAATATAGACTCTGTCTAAACTGTGGGCCTGGGAGCAGTTCCCATCAACCAGGTCCTGACGTACTTTAGCTACACCCCGGCTCTGTGTTGGGATGAGCCTGCACTCTTCTCCCTGTCCTGCTCTTCCACATAAAAAGCTTGGAAGTCACACAATAAAAATGTAAAGCAGTTGTAGAAGACACTATCTTTGTCCCCAGTCCTTGCACATTGTGCAAGCTATGCAACTTCCTAATACTTTTTGCTATGGTATATCTTGGAGACATGGCTGTATACAAATTGATGAAGAATGTATGTGCAGCTTGCAAGCCCTTGTCTTTTCACGGTAGCTCTCGGTCTGCTGGAGCTGTAGTATTTTTGACATATTTTAAAAGGCAAACCTGTGTTTTTCACAAGTACAAGCCTCTAGTTGTTCCAAGCTCCACCTCTCACCTTTCCTTTTTTTTTTTTGACAAATATGTTAACAAATACAAGTTTGCTATTTCAAGAATGTGATTAAGGAAATGGGTAGCTTTATGTTCATTTTCACAATGATATTTTGTGAAGTTTTAACACTTCCCTTCTTCATTCTGGTGTAAAGCTGTGACACCTGGCAAGAAAGCAATCTCATGTTAAAATGTACCTTTTTGAGATTTGCTAACAAAATCTACCAACATAAACTCCGATTTGGCCAAATTATATTCCTTTTAAAAGTAGCAATCAAGATGACTTTAGAGCTTCTTTTTTCTGTACACTTACCTTTTTTAGTTAAGGTATAGCTGAAAAAAAAGCTATTTAATATCCAATCTACACATGTATCACCATTACAAAGCATCTGAAGCTTTAAGAGACTTAAATCTGGAACAGAAAGCCTGGAACTGACTGTGAAGACCAGCTGAAGGCAACAAGGAGCTTGCAAAGCACAGAAGAGAGTGAGAATCATTAAATAAACTATTTGCTCCTTGATCAAGCTCATGCCATTAACTGATCTCTGCCAGAGATCAGTTCTCAAGTATTTAGTTTTCTCCTAGCACAAACTCCATGTTCCTGAAATTTATACTAAGAATGGCTTTCTGGGTTTTCCTGGTGACAAAGTTTTCAGTAAAAAGAAAAGGTTTATTACCTCAGTTCAGTTTATTAAATTGACTCTATCCAATTACGAGGAATTAACTTCTTTTGGCTGCAAAACTCTCTTCCATATTTCACCATGCAATCAAAATACTGCTGTATGGAGTCATACTGTCTTCCATAAATATGTTGTTGCACCAACTAAGATTTAAAGACATAAAACTCCCAGACAAATTAAAATCTAAATGCTTTTCCAAGAATCATCAAAGACAGAAAAACTATTTTAGCGTTTGGTCAATGAAATCCTGCTGTAGTCTTTGCCTAGTGCATTGCACAATAATTCTTTGAAGGCTGTATTGAACTTAAAAAGAAACTGCAGCTTACTGGAAAATATTTGCCAATTCTTAAACTTCATGAAACCTTCCTTTAGGAAATGCTGGCACTTCTGACATGAGCTAGTCTGTTCTCTAGCAACAACTTCACAAAGACAGAAAAAATGTTCCACAGACACTTCTGTGCTATGCAAACAAGGCATGAGAGTGACTATACTGAATATGAGCTCCCAGTAAGTATTGCTAATAGGTCAGCAAAGCCTCAATGGTATTGTGGTATCAGCAAGAATTCAGGGGGTAAAATGTGTGAGATAATATCAGTCTATCATGTTTTCCACACTCTTGGGTGAGAAAAGTCCTGGCCTACTCATGCCCCCAGAGCTGGAGTTATCAGCATTCTGTTTCTCACCTCCAAGGTCAGGATTAATTTCCTTTTTTCAATACTTTTACCTATGAAGAATGAACTAAATAAATGGAATCGACAGATAAAGTATTTTATGAATAAATTAGGAAGTCTCTCCCTCCTGTCATTGTCACCCCTTGAAGTGACAGATTAGCTGCTGATCTGAAATCTATCAAGTGAATTCTTGAGCTAACACCCTCCTGCCCTCCCCAGAGGGACCCCAGCTAAATAAAAACAGCCGTGAAAATATATTTTTCTTCAGAAAGCTAGAGAAGATGCTGAATTTTGGAGCTGCACCACACAGCCTCAAACCTTAAATAGACTTTTTCAGTTACAAATTAATGCCTTCCTTTCAGAAAAGCAGGATTTGCAAAGCCTGACAAATTTCTGAGACCGCCTTATTAGTTGACATTCATTAAGTTTTAACTAAGATCTAAATCTGTGTTGTTTACTCACACCGAATGTGTCTTTGGTCTTTTTTTTTCCTAATTAATTCACTTTACAAAGTCATCCGCCTAATGTTTAAAGCTGTTTTACAAAGAGGAGGTTCAAAGTTGAGGCTGCCTCTTCATCTTCAGCATACCTAGCTAGGCCTACATACTCTGGCACATATGGAATGTAGCATCTTTCATTGATCTAACACACTTAAAACGTGTAGACACCAGGGAACAAATTAAGGGCAAAATCCTCCTCTCAGATCTGTTGTGCATGGATCAGAGATAAGCAGTACAAATTAGAGCTTTTCTCAGCTGCAATGCACAAATGTTGCTTCATGAGATCCCCTCTAGGCTTCAAAAAGATGCTCTGCCAGTTGTGCAATAACATCCTCTTTGGACCGAATCTCCAAGGGTGTGTGGTCTGGCCAAAAAAAGACCATTTTATCTTTCAGGTCTTTGCTCCCGTTAGACATTTGCACATACACACTTCACTGAACATGAGATTGAATCAATACAGCAGGCTTGGTCGGGAATGAAACATGAGCACTCAATAAAATAAATACGGAAAGAAATATGTGTACAGTCCCCAGCCTGATGAAGAATTCAAATTGCCTCAGAGTGTTTTTTACAGGTTTATACATAGAGCTTGTTTAATTTTCTGTTAATTCCCTGTGTTCTATGTTTATTGCAATTTGCTTTTACTCTAATTAAAAGAAAATATTAGTCAAGGTTGCTGTGTTTATCCTTCATCAGTATAGCCAGGAGAAAGCCACTGCGTGGGTTAATGACAGATTTTCACCTGCCTTTAATGTTAACGGTGAACAAATTAATGGATTTCTATGTGATTAAAAGGAATGTTGTACTGCATGCTGAATTTCACATGAAGCATGCCTGTCTTTAGACAAAACGTAACATCACATCTTGCTGGTCACTAGGGCAGGTTCTCGACCAGGAGGCAAGAGAGAATGGTTAATGGTAGCTAAAACAAATTCAGTGAGATTTGTGCTTATAATACGCACACTATGTTTGCTTTTATCAGCTAGTATATTATTTTTTCTGTACAGGAGATATCAATGCTGCATTTTGCCTTTGAAATAAGATGCTCTGTTACCGCTGAATGTACTGAATTTATTTCCAGATAGCAACACTGATACATTTCTAGATAGGTGCTCACACTGTATATGCTCGAGTAGTCTGCTTTTGGGAAGAGATCCATCACGTCAGCTCTTTGAGGTATCTCTGTCCAGTTCCAGGAGGGATTTGGGACTCCTGCCTTGGAAATAATTTCAATCGATTTATCGCCTGGGATGTGGGAATAGCGACCACTTCACTTTCTAAAGAACATTCTGCAGCTCTTGCGAATGTTGAGAGTATTTGAAAATCAGTTTATTATTAATAGGCCCAAGATTATGTACAAAATATGTAGCAGGTTTAAAAATAGTCCTTGATCTAAGCTATAGGCCAAAAGCCTTTCTTCTTGCCTCATTTACCATTCCTTATTTAAATCATTGTAACTATAGGCTGGAGTCCTCCTGCTTTGTAAATATAATTGAAATTAATTTGGCTCCTAAAGTGGTTTAGTATTTAGAGAAAAACAAACTCAAAAAACAGCATTAAAAAAAAAAAGACACTATTGTCCTGTGGTATTTTTTGTAGTATTGTGGTATTTTTACTAGAAAACTTTCTAATATCAAGGCTGGTGCATTTTTCTCTTTGAGCTTTCAAAAACCTTTTCTTACACTGGGACAAGTGCATGAGTAGATAATAGTTTGATACCTTTTCATGATAAAATACTCTTTAGTTGAGGACAGAAATATGCCCTTATCTACTGACATTGTTTATGAAAGAAATACAACTCTACAGAAAGATAGTGTCTTTTGTTTTTCTAAATTGTTTAGCTGAAAAGGAGATTCTGATCTACTGATATATAAATAAATGTCCGATGTTGGCATCTTTCTGCCTAGCTATCACTCCAAGCTCTTGAAATTACTCAGTCAAAAATAAAGGTGGGAGGAAGAGTTTCCGTGGGTGAAGCACAGCACTTCAGATATCATCACAGAGCCTATTCACCAAATTACTGCAGATAAGAGCCTTGTCTTTGTATAAAGGGCATTTACAGTCCTCTCATATTCGTATTTTTATTCCCAAACTTTGAACAATATGATTAGGAGATCAGTATGTAGCATACCAAAGGGAAGGGGCGGGGGGACGTTTTTCTAGAAATTCAGTGTCCTACTTCTCTTACAAACATGCACCCAGATACTAGGCAGAAAGCTATAGATTTGTTTTGGGCTACAGACTACTTCATAGATGGTGATCTTATATGGGCCAGACTCACCCAAAAGCACTCATTTTGACAGCCAATTGGAGGAGAATAAAAAAGGCAAGAAGGGAGTTGTGTGTAAGGCAAATGGAATTTCTATTATAGTTGTCAAAGAGAAGGACCAAATATCAAAAAAAAAATGACAAACATTTGAAACTCAAAGGAGAACTAGTATTAAAAAGATGACTGCAAGTTTTCCACAGTCCCATCAGTTTCAGTAGGAATAGAGGTCCTGTGCTCATCCGGAGGCTCCACTAAGGTCTTCTGTGGTGGAAGATCTCCTTTTTGAAGATCTCTTTGAGGTGTGAGGGCAAAGTCAGCTCCAAATTTCATTCACCCACTCACAGGAATAGGCTGTAAAAAGATAAGAAGGATGCTGATTTATGGCGATCAAGCTTTGGACCAGTATACAGAAAAAGCATGAAAAAGAGAGCAACCATCAATGCTAGGAAAATAGGACCCTTAGGAATCATATAAAGGTCATAGAAAATGAATAAATATTAATGCACTTATCATGCAGAATCTGAGAAATGTGCTGTTATGACTGAAATATTATTCAAAGACAAGTATTGTAATTAATGTTTTTTCATTTCCCTGGGCAGTGATAAAGAAATGCTGGGTTTATCCTCAGCCTTTTCCAGCAAGGGCTTTTTTCCCCCCTTAATTCTAATGTGAGTTCTTAATGCAATAACCCTTTCAGATGGAATGAATAGCTAGTTAATTCTTCAAAAGTGTGGCATTCCTGTTGCTAAGCATTTAATTTTCCCCCCTCCTTTTCTCTTACTTCCAGGTGAATTCCTGGGCTACAGTGGTTGCTAGTTTGTGTAACCCCATGAAGTCAGCAGGCTTAAGAGCCCCTAGAGCTAATACAAAATGCATGAGCGTGCCATATCTTGAAATTCCTGCTGTCGGAAGTGTCGGCTTGGAGAGGAGACAGGAAGGCTGAAAGGGAGAGGCAGGGAAAAGTCCCACAGGAAAAAGAAAGGGGAAAGCCAGGGAAAGAAAGAAGACGAGGCATTTGAGAGCATAAAGATCGTGATAGGGAATAGGGAAGACCAAAGATCGCTTGAGCTAAGGGCTCCACCGAGCAGAGGGCTCACTGTGAGGAAAGGCAGGGCTGACCATGCGATGCTGGCTGCGCTCAGATAAGCACTCCTAGCCCTGCTCTGATATTCAGCTGTCCATCCTCCCATTTGTTTGAAGATGATCAATCCCCTCTAAGCAGGGGGGCTAAGCCCACAAGCAGACCCAGACTGTATGATATGATGGAAGATGTACCATAATATCCAGCTGGGTGAGAAAACTGGAGCAATGGGCAAAATGAGGTGCTGCAAGCTTGGACCGTGCAACCATTCAGCAAGAGAGTCAGGTCACAACACTCAGCTGAGGCAATGCTGTAAAAGAGAGGCTGGAGCTGGTGGACTGTACCACCACCTTCTGCTGTTTCTGTTGGTTGATTTTTTTTTTTTTTTTGGTGTTAGCTTCATTCCTGTTGCTGTTGTCATGAGGCAATTAATATTGACTGTAAATGTGATGTGGGCTGAGGGAATGTTTGGAGGGATGGTAAATCCATCAGTTAGGCACAAAGGCACCTTCGAAACAGTAACATTTTTGAAGAGGTGTAACCTTCCACTAATCAAAGTTTTAATGAGGATAAAGCTTAGTAACTTACTGTTTTAACTCACAGCATTTAGTGAGCAATAAGAGCAGTAGCACTCAAGCAGATGCACTCTCCACATGCATGTGTATGGATGGGCCTGTTGTCTCCTACATGACTTCTGGTTCCTTTACCTCTTTACTGGTAAAGCTTGAGGACAATTGATTTGGAAAAGGGGAAAAATTAAACAAGTAGCAAAATCTATAAAATTACGGAGGTGCTTTTCAGGGGCTGACATGTTACAGAAGGATCCACAAAGGTTCTACATAGCATTCCTCTCTAAGCAATCTATCATCATTAGGCTCTAGAAACTGGGAAACTGAAAGATTGTTCGTTACCACTTCCTACTTCTACTTTCTACTTCTTTAGTTAGACAAAGCTCTGAGATTTGAGGTCAGGCAGTAGTAGTAGGAACCACTCTTATATCCAGGTAAATCCCTTTGTCCTGTTCTCCTTCCTCATGATTTCTTAGGAAGAATGGAAGTGGATCAACCCCCCCAGGCGCGCTCTTCCATGCATGATGGCTTATCTGCCATCAGCTCCTCAGAGCGATGAGAAAAACAGGGCTTGTGCCCTAGCAGGGCTGGCTTTTACAACAGAAGAACCTAAGGGCTGCAAGACTTTTCAGGACCCCACTGATGTGTGGGATAAGGTCTCAGTCCAGAGCAAAACGGGGATTGTGTGTGCAGATTCTGCTCCTCGTCTGTGTTGTACTGGAGGAAGAGGATACCAGAGGAAAATGCTCTAGCAGCCGGACCTTATCTGGGCCATTTGTAAATTTGTGGATTTTGGTCCCTTCAGCTAAAGCCGAAGGGGTCACAACACCTGAATCCCTGTTATACAGGTTGCCACTAAGTAGTCAAGAAGTTAGACTACTGACTTCATGCTGCTTTCTTTAGTGAGGAGCTAAAATACATCACATTCGTTGCAGGCAGAACTGTGGAGGGGCACACAGTACAATTTGCTTTGGATGCTACCACTTCTGCCATTTCATTGCAACAGGCTGGAAAGAGTCATTTGCTTTTATGATAGGAGTGATGCGATGCATGTAAACAGAATTTTTTCCCCTTTGCCAGAGCACATGGACAAAACCCAAAAGCTAAAAACAATAAACACACTTTGTCATTCAAGTCTTCCTTGTTCCAGATTTGCTCAGCTGTTGTCTTTGGGATATATGATGCATGCCCTGTTACTCCCTGAGCATCTGCTATGGGCCACTATGAGAGATGGAGGAACGGGCTAAGGGACCTCTGTTTTGAGTCAATATGTGCTTATGAGGCAGCTCCTGCTTGCACTGCAGGCAATCCAGCATTTGTGCTGTCTGTGCAGCAAAATGAGGACTCAATTAGAGCATGAGCTGGTATAACTAGGCTATGTCATTGAGCCTGCTATACGTACAAAGAACACTGAGGGTGCAGCAGCACGGGCTCTATAGAATGTAAATCAGAATGTATTGCTGCCAGGGACCTTGTGTGTATTCTCTGGTTGCCTAGTACAAGCTAATGCCCATGTCACTGTATGTCTATTGCAACTGTTTCTCATACTAGCTGCATAACAGATGTGTGTCCTCGATTTCTGTATATGTGTCTTTATTTAGACATGTAATATTTCCTCTGGATCTCTGGTCTTATCTTTCCTGCTGGCTTTCAGTGCACAGATATCTCTGGACCATCCAACTCCAGTTCTCTAAGGCTAAGCCTTTACTAATAAACTAAACAGATGCAGAGCGTGGCCCCAAGCACTGGCATGTGATTGCCCATATGGTTAGACTGCAGGAAGGTCCCCAATCCTGTTTTGGCCTAGGCCAACTAGTACACCCAAAAGCAATGCCTGGGCACAGCTGGGTATTAGCATGGGCCAAAGATCTTCTCAGATGGCAATTTGATGCTATTTTGGAATGCAAGAAAGTTTAATAATATAGGTATGCCCAGGTCTGGCTATTCAGGGAGGAGAAATATACCCTGGCCCTGTTTAATTTGTCAGTAAAAACACAGTGTGAATTCTGAAAGAACAGTTAAATAAAAAGTCCGGACCCTTTTAGCATTACTGTTCACTGTTACTCTGGAACAGCTATGTCTAACCTGACAGTAGGCAGTAATTAATAGGCAGTAATGGTCAGTCCAGCATTAATCCTTGCCTAAGCTAAACCTCGCACAAACATTTGTGTAAAAATCTGAGTTTCTTTGGTAACTATTTTGTCCAAGATACGCAGTGGCATGGGCAGAGGGAGAGTACCCAGGTACTCAAGGCATCTGAAGCAGCAGCAAGGCCAGAGGTGCAAATGACAGATGATCCAGGGAAATGCACTTCAGCGTGCAGAAGCTGAGACACAGAGCACAGGGAACTGCTGAGACACGGTGCACCGAAAAATGAAAAGAAAGGCAAAGTCTCTTTCCATCTATGCAGTCATAAAATTATCTAGTACTGTGGCCCCTGTAGCTACTGAAGCTGTCAGTCTGTTTTTGTTGTTATTGTTGTTGCTGTTTTTTTTTTAATTCATGCAGCAATTTCTTTCAATGCAAGGGGAGACTCTGACATTTCATATAAGCTATTGTCTGTGTGTTAGGTTTTTTGCAGCCCTGAACTATTTTGATGGATTTAGAGACATTCATCTGCTTCTGAGCTTTGATTCTTCAGGACTGCTCAGAAAACCTGAGTGGTATTTCTCAAAATCATACAGAAATACACTGTAAAAGTGTGGGGGTGCTGGAGGAGGGAATAGGACGGAGGCTGGTCTAGTGTCAGGTGGTGTCTGACACTGACAACCCAGCCCACATCTGAGAGCAGGTCCCTTCGGAGCGCAGCAGCGGGCAGCTACCGGGAGCATCGCAGATAAGGAGGGCAGGCTGCTGCACGGTGTGAAGGACCTGATCCCGCAAATGTGCCCAGCAGAGCTGCTGAATCACAGGCAAGCTAAAAGTCTTTAAGATTTGGATTCAGACTGTGATTAATACCCATACACAGAAAGCACAGAGGAGTGAGACTGCATGACATCATCCTGCTCAGCCTGCTGCAATTCCAGCTATGCCACAAGCGGCTCCTCAGTGCAATGCAGCAACATATCTGCCTGGTAAAACAGACCGCAAAATTCTTAAAGAAGAACAAAAAGGGAAACCTTGTTTTCCCTTGCTGAATGCGTCATTTCAGTGCACAACAAAAGGGAAAGCAGCAGAGGAGCAGCCCTTAGTTTCTCCGCCCTGGCTCTGCTGAAGTTATAAAGTGGATGACTTGTTTCTCCTATGTATGGCCTTACCTTGATGCTAGTGGGAGTGAAGCTGCTTTGTGGCTTGGTTGCTGCATAGTAAAATCGTAAACAAGGTCATGGCACTCCTCCCAAAGAGCCCTGGTATCGATTCGGCTTTTTGTTTTGTTTGGAAAATGTAACAGTGCACGCTGGCTACATATCAATATAATGAAAAATTGGGGGATGTCAGGCAAAAGCTGTTTGCAGCACACAGTAGCACTGCTTTAAGAGCCGGCTGTGCAGTGCAGCAAATAAACAGTGTGCACTAGTCTAGAATGACATGGCCTACAGATAAATAATTAAGCTTTTCTAGGAGGCGGATGGGACATTTTCACCTGGACTGCAATGCGTGCCATCACATATAGCAAAAGGATAAACAGGCTTGGGCCAACTTGATGAAAATTGATAGTGACTTACACATCCCTATGCAAAACCAGTCATATCCAGATTAAGGCAGCCTCAGACAGCAATTTCCAGAATAATCCTACATAACGCTTCCCAGGCCTCCCTAGTCATTAATATGTGTTGATTGGAAAAGGGTTTTAATGTGCTGATTCACAGATTCCATGCTTGTCTGCTGAATAACTAAAGGGTAAACATTTTCAAGTTTCAAGTTTCATTTTGTTCTCCAGCCTATGAAAGGTGGAGATGTTTTTGTAGGGGAGGCCTGCTGTAGAAAAGAAGTTTGCAAATTTTTAGCTGGCTGTTTCAGTCTGATTAGAGATATCTTCTCATGACAATCTGATTTAGCCTTGAGGTAAAATTTTCAAGCCCCATAAATCTATTTGGTCTTTTTGAATAAAATGAGCCTCGGCCTGCGGTCCAAAAGTTACTGCAGTTTAGACAGGCATTCTGTCCTGATCCTCTCCCCACAGACTGACACTTTTATTTTTTTTTCTGATGAGAACAGCAAAGGAAACATCATAGCATCAGGATAAGTTTCTACATAAGTCTTTCAGAAAGACATTAGACCATCAAGGGTAGCTGGTGTCTCAGATTCAATGGATATGGATTATCCATTTCTTATAATCTTGAGGCGTTTGCAGTCCAATGCCCAGAGTTCTTGTAAATCTCTAAGACCTCATGATGTGACAGATGTTCAGAGCATACATAGCAAAAATAATTGATTTTAAGGTAAAATGGCTGTCTTTTTTTGCCATTCCAGCACTCTGGACAGGACTATGGAGGACTACAATTTCTTGGCAGATGTTCTGACATCCTTTGATTATCATCCCTACAGCCTTATCACCCACATGCAACTCAGCTCCAGTCTTGCTGATGCTGACCTCCTGCAGGCAGCATATACAAAAAAGATCTGCTACAGGTATATAAAGAAATCTTGTCACTAGTTCTTCAAATATTTCTTATTGCCCAACTCCCTAGATATATCAGCTGAGGGAACTTAACCAGCCAAATTCATCCCTGTTTTAGATCTTGTGCTGAAATTGGTTTATTGGATTTAACAATTTGACAAAACACCTTTATGAAACAGCATTTCTTGATCTTTACCCTTTTCATTTGCCTCTGCAACCACAGCACAGAAAAGAAGAAGGTGGAATTTATCCTTTTGAAATTTCAGGGTGTTAGAAGAGTTCTCAAAGGGTTGTTCCCTTTCACAGAGAAAGCATCAGTTATATGTAAGCCATCTTTGCCTACACTGTTCTTCAAAACCTTCACTAAATGGAATTCAACATGCATATCTTGCTCTATTTCTTTTATTAATCTTATAACCAGATTTTTTCCCCTACTTATAACTATTTTTTTTTTGTTGCAAAGTAAGGTGGTTTCTTCTGGACACTCCTTTCCTGCAGTCAGGCCCATCTTCTCTTCATAACAAGATTTTACATATTGGGAGGTTATTATCATCCTGCTTTCATCCTTTCCCTTTAACTAAAGTAAATTAAATCAGCCCATCCAGCCTTTACTTCTTGGTAACTTTTGTTAAAAACTGATAATTCTTGCTGCTTTCTTCTGAATATTCTCCAATTGGTCTTAAAGTGCAATGTCCCAGATTGGATATACTGAGGCTTCTCTAGGAGCAAGTAGAGCAGAAAAATTTACTTCCTCTGTTTTACATCCAACATTATTCTTAAATACATCGCAGAATGTTCCCAAGCTCTCCTTGTCCTTCATGAATCTTCATTTTGCTGATTTTCAACTGAACATGCTCATCTTGCTTTGAAATCCTATGAAGTCTTCCAAATGCTGCACCTTTTCGCAAATAGTACAGAGGTTCTCTCTGTTCCATTGGCGATATCATTGATGACAGTATTGAACAGAACATGGTCAAAAGCAGATATCCCTGCAGGAGGTGTCTTCCCAGTTTTACCACTGTTAACTACAGTTCAGTTGAGGTTTTTCAATCTGCTTTCAAGTATTAAAAGGAAAAAGGGAGCTCGTTTGACAGGACTAAATAAATTATAACTTCAGTTTCAGTATGAGTCAGTTTGGCATCCCTACAGATGCAAAGAAATCTCACCCAGGCAATTGCCTCTCAGGTTGTCCTAATACAAGTATTATTTTGAATAAATCCGGAAGTTCATTGTTCTGCTGCTTTTCCTCAGCAAAAGGGACTTATTAGCTTTATCCTGGATAAACTGCATTGCCTTTAAAAGATATAAATGCTTTGAAAATTGTAACTGACAGGAGAAACTACAAGGGAATTTGATGTGTTAGTGATATTGAAGATTTGGACCTGGAAGTGTACTGAGAGGCAGTATGGAGATATATTTAATATAGCCTATCTAATAGAGCAGTAGCTACTTTCTAGACCTTCTGTGAGGTTTCTACCCTCAATTCAAGGTGTGGTGAAATTCCAAAGTTTTTTTGCCATACATGGATGCTTTTCAAGGAAGAATTAATATTATTTTAGAGCAAGCTATGTTGCTACATATATTATCTCCATTCCTAATATAGCTGTGAGTTGAACATACTCCCTGTAATACTGAGGAATAAATACTTGCAGTTCAAAGGTAAAGGGGTAGCATCATGACTCTTCAAAATCTTCGCACTGCTTGTCCAGCTCTCCTTGGTTCAGCAAGGACGGTCCCTCACGGCCCAGATTTCTCCTAATTTCTTCTAACGGTTTGGGCATCGTCTGTAAAAGTGGAAAACCACTGTGTCAGATTAGAGTGTGCCTTATCATTTACTCTGAAGGTATCTCTGAAAATAGTGAGTTTATACATGCAGCTGTAGCAAGGAAATGCCTTCATTGAGGTTGTCTTTAAGCACCAGATTAGAGCTTTACCTTGCGTAACTTTGTTCTTAGTACTGCTGCTCTACAAATCTGTAGTTGTTTCTGTCAAGGCGTCTCTCTCATGGAGAGCACTGTGAAGGACATTGATACATTGACCCTGGCTGGTTAATCTCTGTTTTGGCCCAGTTCTGCGAGACTGAGGCTACCTGGGCTCCTGCGGATGTTGGAAGAGCACTGAGAGAAGAAACTGCTGCCAGTATTTTTAAATGTCCACTCTTTAATCTGTTCCAGCTTTTAAGTGTTCATTTTCAGGGAGATGCCCTCAGTAACCACTCGGCTCAACTGGCACTGGAGCTTCTCAGTACATTACAGAATCAGGTGGAAAGTACTTAATTAATCTGAGTGCCTAAAACCAGTGGCCACTTTTGGCCCTGATATAAATACAAAGCTGCATTATTATGAAATGTTACATTGCAGTTAAAGGCCAGTGCAGTAATTTATTAACACAAAACACACACTTCTTCAATGACACTTGTAAGAGCTGAATTAAGTATCGTCCTTTAGAACAGAGGTAAGAGCAGTACCCGCACTATATTAACCAAACAAGAGGGATAAGTTGTGAGCATAATCTTTCTCGAATGCACTTTACAGAGAGGGCTAACACTTGGATCAGGTAGCTGCATCAATGGAGAGTGTTTAATAACTACTCCAGGCTGAACAATGCTCTCTAATATCAGGCACTGACAAAATAGCCTAGAGAGAAAATAACCTTTTTACATACATATTATTTAAGCCAAATGTTATTTCTCAGTATTGCCTTCTCTAATGTGATGTGCTCAGCTGTTTAAAAATATCTGTACCGCAAAATAGAATCTCTCACCAAGAATAAAACATAACAAAAGGTAGATCAAGGAGCGCTCAGTGCTCTCCTTTGGTAAGCAGAGAACGACGAAGCCAGCTTGATACCTTCGGGCCGGCGGATCTGGAATTCCCTTCATCATAAGCACAGATTCACTTTGACTAAATGCGTCATGCTGGTGAATCCTAAGGTTAATTATTAGATTATTCTAATATACATCAAAGGCTATTGGAGGCTCCTGAGCCTTCACAGTTTAATATGTTCATTTATCAGGTGCAAGTAGAAGAAATGAAAACTAATTAAATGGGCTTTTTTAGCTCTTGTAAAATTATCTATTATTTTCAAACTCCACTAAATGGACCATCTTTATAATACTGCAATGTAGTACTAAAAGGCAGGCCTAGGTACAAATAGTTTGCATGCTTTCAAGTAGTGGATTATTTGGAATTTTATTTTTTTTTCTTTAAAATGGTTCTAAAGGTTCTAAAACCTTACCCAAGGATTCCTCGGGATGAGCAAATTCCTGCTGAAGCCAATGGATATCTCTCAGTCCAGTTTTCAAAGTGATACTTCTTCATTTCCAACAAGTCAGCAATCCTCAATTATTAGTGTAAAAAAAATCCTGGTTTTTTATTCCACCGCAGTTTCAAAGTCATGTAAGTTTGCAGTGGCATTGTTTCTTATCTTCCTACCCATTTTGGTTTGTTCATAGTTATCAATGGGAAGGGTATACTGATCCCCTTTTTCTTTTTTAAAATCCTTTTTATGGATATTTCCTATTAAAATACTTTTATACACTAAAGCTTTTGTAGCTAATGTAATATCTTATTTTTATGCATGTCTTCTTAACTATCTGCTTAGGTAAGTATATAGCCAGGTACATCCTGGCTATTTCAAATGAATTTAGTTGATCTGGTCTGACTTGATTTTTTTTTTTAGGATACAGATCAGGGCATGAGAATAAAGTATTGATTTTTCTTTAAAGAGAAGTCTACAAAGTACCTGAAGTGCTTAGGAGAAGGGGAAGGGATGCACTCAGCATTTTCTGGATACTGAATAATTACAGTGTCTCATTTTGTACATCCAAAATCAGTAGACATCACTGAGCATCCCAGCCTCAAAATATAAGTGAGAGCATAAAAACACAAGACAGACCAGAATCATTTATTATTTATTGCATTACTGCTTGACCTGCTTGCATCATATCCGTTGTGTATTTCTTTATTCTGAAAATGGATCTGAATCTTTAAAAAGTACCTCACACATACTTCTTGCTTTTTCCCCTTAGCCTTTCCCAAATAAGCCTCTATTTTCTATGAAAGTCCTTTTATATACATATACATATATATATATATATATATATATGAATCAATCACCATTCACTTGGTAGGAAAGTCTTTTGCACTTGATTACTCTATATGCATCCGTATGTTTCATATTAATCCTTAGCAACTTGAGGCTTCTCCAGTTCAAATCTCATTTCCCTGCTTGGAGTAGACACTGGATCTTGGACATATTTTCTTTTAGTTTTCCAATGTTCTGTTGTCTGATCAGGTTAATACGAAACGATCCATTTTAGGATCCATTTTTTGAGATGTCGCTTCAATTTTTGAGAAAAAAAAAAAAAAAGGAAAATCTTCCTTTGATTACAAGCTTTGAGATTGTTTATTTGCACTACTTGATTGCAAACAGATATATCTGATGACTGGCCTACTTGGCCTACTTTTGACTCTGGTGTTAGAACTGAGTTTTACTTTCTTCAACAGCTTTGGAAAAAGTGTCGTTTAGAGTGTCCTTCATAACAGTGAAGGAAACTGTTGGGATTTTAAAGAACGGTTGTAACACCTTTTGTTATTAGCTCAGGGTTTACAGTATTACAAAACATGACAACATTTTCCCTTTAGCTTAGGGTTCAGGAGCCTACACTTGTATGGCAGGAAATACTGGGGTCCTCCCCTTGTCTCAGGCAGGTCTCACTGCTCAGCAGCTGTACAGACCCTCACTGGTGGTCACAGATTTGTGATACAGCGTAAGGGCACTAAAGCCTGTGCTGGGAACGTAGGACCTCAGCCACGGAGCCCAAGGAGGGAAAGGAGCCTGAGAAATGCCCTGTCTGCACCAGTAGGAAGAACGGCATCAGCTTGGCT
This sequence comes from Crypturellus undulatus, assembly GCA_013389825.1. Classification (NCBI taxonomy): domain Eukaryota; kingdom Metazoa; phylum Chordata; class Aves; order Tinamiformes; family Tinamidae; genus Crypturellus; species Crypturellus undulatus. The sequence goes on along the minus strand of VWPW01021866.1, from coordinate 678,819 downwards.
AGGACACCCTGCCCTCTCTCTGCTCTGTATACAATTGTCAATAATGGATTTTCTTTCACGGCCAGTGGCCGTCCCTCATTCTGGCACACCTCGGGAAGAGGAACCTAACCTTCCCGTACCCTTCATTCCAAGAACAAGAAGCAAATGTTCATGGCATTAATGAATGCTTTTTTGGTCCATAAATTCCAATCTCTTCCCCAAATGACTGAAATTCCCACTGGGTGCAAGACAGGATTCCTAGATTACCAAGACTTTTCTGAATGAAGCGTAGTATGTTAGGAGACTCAATATGTTTTTCATATTTTACAAGTGCCTCAAAAACATTATAGTTCTGCACTCACACCTATTGAAATAAATTCAGGACTAATTCTCTCTACTGAACAGACATAAATGTCTATTAATATCTCAAACAATTTTGACTATTATGATTCTGAACTAAATTTCTAGACAGGGAACTGGTAGGCACTTCATGGACAAATAGGCAGCTGGAAATTAGCAATGTGTGGTTTTCTTTTGATCACATCAGCAAACAAAATATGGTCCTACTGAACAGGTAACCTGTTCCTTGAAGCAGTAGAGTCAGTTTCCAATTTAGTTTCTCCCTTTATACCCTCTCCCATCTTACCATATATAGCAATATACTCCCACTTTTTTGCTTTTAAATCTTTTATGTTATGAAAAAGTGCTTTCGTTATGCTGAAACAATAGATTTTTGTGTGGAAGATGCTCTCATTATTACCTTGTGCATTGTACCTTTGATCTCTGGAAGAAGAACTCCTTGCTCCTGCTCTGGTTAATGACCAAAAGGCTTAGTCTGAAAAGCACAGTTGCAATCAGGTTTGTGCCCCAATTTGCTGTGATAATTGTGAAGAAGTGAGATGTGCAGAGGGTTCATAGTGTCCCAGGGCCAGGACATGTTTGAGGAAAATAATACATCTGTGAAGTAAATATCATCAGGTACCAGAAATAATAATTTGGTCTTTGATATCTTTGTGAGCGTATGGAAAGTAAACTTTAGAAAGTACTTGAACTTTCAAATCTGCTACAAACTTATATTGGATATTGGCCATCTGAATGACATGCCGAATGATCTGTAGCACAGGGAAGCAGACTGCATGCAATAGGGGCTGTACCATCAGAAATTGATTTGGCGACTACGTCAATTACTTTTGGCACTGAGCTTCCTGTAGGTTATATTCTGATTGATCTTTTGGCCATCAGTGTGTGTTTCCCTATCTATATCTATTTTAGGAGGGATTTATGGAACTGGCTATCATAAATCATTCAAATTTTTATCCCACATGGAATTTCTGCCTATGTTGTTTGGGTCAGCTTTGATTATTCCTTTTCATTTCAGGCAGTAAGTGCTGTTGCTGAGCAATAGCATTAGCTACAAAAGAACTCCTCCAAACTAATCTTGATTTGTGAGATCCCAAATCAGAATGTAATTTTCCCCCTCACATCCTTTTGTTTCTCTAGATTTTTTGTACAAAGCACATTTTTCTGCAACATTTTTGATCTCTGAGTTTCCTTCACTGTTGTTGAATTACTAATTCTAAATACATTATTGCAGCAACTTTTTGCATGCTAATGTGTCAGACACTGATGCTATTTACACAAGGTCTCATTTAAGAGCTTAAACACAACTTTTAATGTTGCAGCACTTACAAATTCAAGGATGGCCGACAGAAATGGCATTATGCCACTTACAGCATCCCTTGGTTTGCAAAACAGAATGAATGTGAAACCACAATCACATTTTTTTATATCCTTTTTTTTTTGACTAAAAATATTGGCAATATCAGGTTGATTTTTATTTTGTAGAAGACCCAGAGAAAGATATTTAGCATTTTTTTTTTCTGCATTTGACTGTGGAAATAGAAGCACTGAGTCTTTCAACACATGGAAGAAAAATTCCAAACCAAGAGAGGTTTGGAATCAATGTGCTGCTAACAAAACTATGCATTAGAAAAAACATATTTCAGGGTTCTAATAAAAAATTATTTTCTTTCCTAACTCAGTGTTACTTCCTTGATATTATGTGGGGTCATAATTATACTATCCCCTTAGTCTACTGTTGAATCATCCAGGAAAGCAGATCAGATAAGATGTGCTATATAAAAGCGGGGAGACAGAGAGGGAAGCTTTCAAGCCTTCTTTAGTCATTACAAAGAAGTGAAAATGGTACAAACCCTTTTTTTCCTTGCCTTTGCAGGTCACCTCTAAAGGCTCCTGTTGTCATCCATTCACATCAATTGTGAGCAAGCTATTATCTTTATGGACTCAGGATGCTGGTTTCAGACTTGCAGTCCCTCAGCAATGATGTACATCAAGTAATTTTTTATTTATTTATTTGAACGCTTCAGCTCTTGAGACTCAGGCCTGCCCAGCATTCTGACAATCAAGGTTAATTACCGTAATGCTTCTCTGGCAGGTTCTTCCTTAAAACATCTTAGCAATATTGCATCTTATCTGAAATGATGCTGATTGTTACCTGTACGGGACTTTGTCAGCATATCACTTCCACTTTATGCAGATTGGGCACTTGCAGTCTGAAGTGTTCAAACCAATTTTTAGCACAGATAAGCAGCCTGAAAGACAGATTCTTCAACAACGATCAAACCTCTGATCCGTAGCTTTCTCAGGTACTCTCTTGTTTGTTTGATACTCAAAAACTTACCTCACTGAATACCTTATTGCTTCATTGGTCTGAAGGTAGGACAACACATCTTGCTTCTCACTTTGAATATTCATTCGAGGTAAGCCTCAGTTGTTTGACTGAGATTGTCTAATTTTAAATCTCCTAATGAGTTTTAGTCCTCTGACAGAGAGGATCTTCCTGCACTCTTCTCTCATCGCTTTTTGTAATGATGACTTACTTTCACTGAACCAGTTCTGCTCAAGTTTCAGATCTTGCAGGTCAGAATAGCCCATGGGTTGCTCTAAACTGTGCTCAGTAGAAATAAGCAGTTCAGGGCTCTCACAACAGCTAGTAATGGCTAAATGAATCACTGTTTGAGAGTAAAAATAAGGTAGTGTTTATTACTCTTACTGTCTCAGAGGCAGTCCCATTAATTTAGGGATTTCAACGCCTATTTACTTGCTTTCTTGACTGCTTTATATCACCAGTATCCAAGCAAAGGCTGAAGATTTGATCCGGAAGCACCAGTTTGCATCTCCAACCTTGTAACTGCACATGCATAACTGTATGCAATATAACACTAGCAATATTATCAAATATGAACTTGCAATCCAAATGACATCCTTATGCTAAGACTTTCTACAAGTGACCTGTGAGTAATCTTTATAATTTCCTGCTTGTAAAATGCAATTCATTGCATTCAAATCAAAGTACAAGAAATAACAACCATGTGGCTACCTGACTGAACAGTTTGCATTTTGTAGCCTTTCAGTTATGTCAGTATACTATATAAAGAAATTCAGGCAGCTGGTAATTCAATTTCAATGACATTTAGCAAGCTAGCTAAAGCCATAGGAATGACCAATGAAGAAGATGAATGAGAAGTGACTAAATAGGTTTGTGCAGGCAAAATAGCATACAGCAAGATCTCAGCCTAAAGACAAATGGATCTTGGCTGTACCTGTGGCTCTGCTTTCAGACAAAGTAAAAGTTCATTTTTTTGGTGCTTGTGATTTCTTAGGAATTAAATATAATGATAACTAATTTTTATTTAAAAAAAACAGTTATCTTTTTTCTGAGACTGGCTATGAGGTCGGAGCTAAGACTTCAGGATAGAATTTGTAGTGAGAAAAGGAATGGAGGGAAGGAAGGAAGGAAGGAAGGAAGGAAGGAAGGAAGGAAGGAAGGAAAGCAGCTAGTCCAAATAGAAGTCCAAGGGTTGTAAGTATCAAAATCCCTTGGGTTCCCTTGAAAATGCCAACTTCAAGATCTAGAGATTCTTTTGCATTACATTAAATAAAAACAGTGTGTCTGAGCTTCATTTATATCCAACTGCAAGTGACCAGAACTGTGACCAGAAGATACTCTGATACATTTTAGACAGCTCAAGATGTAGGTTTAGGATAGACTTAAGAAAAAAAGAAGAATGCCCACATGAAACATATATGTTTTTTTTTCAGGTTTGTTATTTTGGAGAGGGATTTCTCCCCCCTGTTTTGGAAAATGAAAACATTTTATGCTCAGTTTTCCCATCATTTCTTCAGTCTGATTTGCCCACACAAACTGAGGTCAAACCTTCTTTTCTCTTTTTTTTAATGATTCAGTTTTATTACAGTAGCATGCTCAAAATAGCTTGTACGTGGCGTACCCAAAGATTTGACACACAGCTTATTCTGCTGTTGTACAATACACATGGGAGTATTATGCATGAAAGCAGCACGCCATGATAAATGGAGTTAGATACATTGTAAGTATATAACTACCCTAATTAATGAGGCTGATTCTCCCAGCTGCATTTCATATCTAGGAAGATACTAAGGTCAGGATGAAGTGTCTCCCTCATAGATTTCCTGCTGATTATATGTTGTATTGGCCTGCTTTGAGGTATTCTACAGTATCCTGAAGAGAAAAGGCTATGAGAAACAGCAAGCAAGAGGTTTTACCCTAAAAAGTTAATGTGTGTCTACTGATCACCATCAACGGACAGTGTGTGCTCTCTTGTTCATGGCCAACATAAGATAAAAGCCTCCAGTTTAAACATTGATATAAAAAATGTAAGCTAACCTGCTTCTTATCACATTCACTATGGGCTAGGAGCACAAATTCCGTTACCAGGGGTTGGCTGGTGCTGGGTAACTCATTATGTTCCCACCATCAAAAATTTGGTAAAGGAAGTTCTTTCTCCATATATGTGGGGAGCTTGGGGACAAAGGGAAGTTTCTGGGAAGAGAAGGAAAGTGCATGCGGTGACAGACAGTGAGAAAGGACTAGGAAAATAAAAGACATCTGCTATGGAAGGAGAAGGAAATATACATAAATTATTACCTCACAGTAAACCCTGAATTAAATAGTCCAGTTCTTGGCTAATACTTCAACCAAATTGTTTTCTCTAAATGCTACTCTTTAGGAGAGCCTTCAGTTTAGTCATGATACTTAAATGTTGCCCAGTCCTTTACTGAAGCACCCTGTGATGTTCCTATAATATCTATCCAAGAAATAGGACCATAGGGTAATTCAGGTCAGGAGGGAACTCAGGAGGTCTCTAGTCCAAGCTGCTGCTCAGACCGGCCTGAGCCAGAAGTTCAGACAGTGTTGCTCAGGGCTTCTTCCACTCCGCTCTTGAAACCTCCAAGCATGGAGACAGCCTCCTTCTCTGCTTGACTATCCTCGGGCTGAAAGAAAATTTCCTTGCATTCAGTCTTAAATCTTCTTTTGCAACTTACCATCACTGTCTCTTGTTCTCCTGCTATTCGCTGCCACCAACAGCCTGGCTCTATCTGTGACCTCCGCATATGTATGGGAAGGCTCGTGTGTACAAAATCCTTCCTTCTCTGTGTGCCTTCTACCAGGGCAAGTGCTTCAGGTTCCTCCATCTCCGTGTCCCTCTGCTGAACTCAGTGCACTGGATCAATACCTTTCTGCATTCAAACCTGGATGCAGTATTCAAATGTCAGCAGGTTCAGAGTAAAGGGGGGATATCACTCCCCTCAGGGAACTTGCTGTGCTGCTGTAGCTACAACCCAGGATGGTACCGGCATCCTTGGCTACCAGGGCACACTGTGGAGTCATGAGCAGCTCAGTCTGCCATGGACTACAGGGCTTTCCCAGAACTGCTCCCCATCCAGGACATCCCCGGCCTGTACTGTTGTAAGGAGCAAACACTCTGTAGCTTTAGCTCAGTGAAAGTCTGTCTGGGGTGCAAGGTGCAATACCTCCCTTTGAGCTCTCCGCTGTCACAGCTCCGGGCAGGCGGGGTGTCCCTACAGCACACTGCAGTCACTTCTGTGCAGCGTGGCCATATCGAGGGTTGGTATGAGATATATCTCAAGTGTGCTGTAATGCCCTCTGGGTAGCTGCTGGAACTGGGAACGAGCTAATATGCTCTCTCCGTCTGCCAGCCTTATTAGCTTAGAATGAGTGCTGAGAGAGTGATGGCTCCACGGCTGCCAATACACAGATCTGTTTTTTGCAGGTGGCTCTGGGAATGAGTCAGGCAAGATCGAATGTGCCTGTAAAATACTCTGTACACAAACCCTGTGACAATCTCACACCAAAGTCAAGCTGTGCTGCTTGTGCTATTTTTTCCCTCACAACTAATTGTAAGCTTTTGCTAATCTTAGAGGAACAAAGTGTGTTTTCATAGTGAGAAGTGTATTCCTTTTAGCCAGAAATTTACTCCATATCATAGTTTCTCTTTCTTTCACATAGCCTTAGACAGAGGGTTTGACTCCCTGAACCAGTCCTCACAACCCCCCTGTATTAATCTGAACAAACTTGGATCAGAATTTAAGCTTTTCCCCGCTAAAGTCTAGTCTCTCCCCTCACTTCCGTGAGTTTGTGGCACGTAAATTATTGCCTTCCTCTCCCAAGACTGACATATACACACACAGCTCCTCTGCACCGTGGCCTCCATTTCTTCAGATGCAGAAACATGTCTAGTTCTTTGAGGTGATTAGGCAGAGGCAATAAGACAGATTGAAAGAGAGAGTTAAAGAAGGGTCTGGGTACCCTTTATCTTGGCACTATAGGTCATCTCTTCCATGCAAGGAAGTGACTCTTGGAGGTATTTTGACGAAGTGTTTTCTGGCATTCTTCTTCTGATGGGGCAGCCCCTCCTAGCTTACATAAATGCCCTGTCCATACCAGATTATTTATCCCCTAAAGAAGTACCTTTTAAAACAGAAGTCTGACATAAATATTTACTTTGAATTGCATAAATATTTACTTGAAGTTGCATCAGACAACTGTAATTGCAACATTGTGTAAACATATTGCATTGCATCTCTGTAATAAAATGGAGACACTTTATTGTGAATTTTAACTTAAAAAATTATTATTATTATCACTACTTAATAATATACCTGTGTATTACCCAAAACTAGGAAAGAAACTTCTTTCCTTTCGGGAATACAATTACTATCAAAGCCAAAACTGTTTCCCGTATGTTTCATTCATGGAAAAATGACTGCAAATTTCATGAACTCATTGCTTTCTGTCACTGGAGAGGCAAAATTGTAGGTCAGGGTTTGTAAATAAAACAGAACATGTCCTGAGTAAGGGCTGAGTATTCAGCTGAATAGATGTTATTTCGTAGCCTTAAGATCTAATCATATCAACACAAAGACATCCAGCAAAGAGATAGAATTAATTTAACTCAATGAAAAGAAAGAGATCTTGAAGCCCTAGAAATGAGTGAGTTGAAATAAAGGCATAAGTAAAAGCTATATATTTCAATCTGTTTTTGTTTTATTTTTAAACTGGCTATTATTATATGTAAGATAAGTGCAATTTTGGAACAGAAAAGAGATATTTGCCTTTCTGAATGTGCAAACATACAGTATCAATTTGCAGAGGTTTTCTGAAAGCTGATACCTCTTAAATCTTTCTTCTTCTAAATAAATGCACTGATTCTGAAAAGTATTTGGCAGTGTTTAGAATTCTGTTCTCACTAAACAGAATTTTAACATTGCTCTCAATGGAGGTCCTCATACAGCCTAAAATCTTGCCCAGTATAACAAATATGTTTTGTCACTGGATGTCTGTAATCAGCTGCTTATTAAGCTTCTCCCACCCGCTGTGATTTTTTTTTGTAATAGCAGAAAGGACAATTATTATTATTATTAAGAATAAGCTGATCTTCTATACAGTTGCAAAGATTTCAGATTTGTAATTGCAAGCACTGGAAAGAGTTTCTACTCAGACTCAGCAATCTTCTTGGTTTAGGTACAACTAAAAGCTTGACTTTGAAATACTGAGTACCTGCAACTTGCAATAGATTTCTCAGAAATGATTGAAAGGCTAAAAACTCTCCATATTTTTTTTCAAAATATCTTCAAAATCAACAATAAATTTGAGAAAATCATGATACATATGATGAGTCGTAGAAGCCAAAGTCTTATTTTATTAAATGGATTATTTTTATCCTTTTTTTTATCTCTAGACACAAAACAGTACTAACTAGAGCATGAAAAATAGATGCTATCGTTGGTCATGAGTTTTCAGAGACTTTGGAAGAAGGAAGGAAATGGCTTTTCCAATACAGACAGAGATGTTAACGTGTTTCAGACCATTACTGGGTAACAAAAATATAGCCAGCAAGCAGCTCTTCAGAGCTGTTGTCTTGACATTTCTGTATTGCCCTTTCACACTGAAAAGATGCGGAAATAGAAAAAAATAACAAGATCATGAGATTTTTCCTGCCATTTTTTTTCATAAGTGTTAGTTAAGGTAGGGCCTCTTCCCATTACTGCCTTGAACCTTGGTTAAATTGTTCTCATAGGGGCTGGGTTTGGCACAGCCTTCTGTTTCAGACATCCTGCTTCTGCATCTACTTTGGAATCCAGAGTTTACATTTCCACTGGAACTGGCAGCAGTAGAAGGGATAGGCCCGGGAAGGCAAGACTTTCAAGGCTTTCAGTGCTCTTTTGTAAAGTGTTCCTAGCAGTAATATACTTTGATCATATTTTGATCTCTGTGGCTGACTCAGCACCTACTAATTTGTTTTGTTGATTTGTTAGGACAATAAATTTGTTATTCCCATTCCCAGATGTTGTCTCTTGATTTGGTGCTCAGCTGAATATCTTTTTTTTCTCAGAATAGTACTGAGCTAAATCATCACAGTGAGCTAAATACGAGTTGTGTTGCCTTTCCTTTTTCTGTCTTATGTGTTGTTAAGCTTTACAGAAGTTCTTCAAAATCTACATAACCTTGATGGGATCAGGTATAGGACTCAAGTGATCTAAAATTCATGTCTGAGTCAGCATGTTGAAATTTGTTTCAAACTCTGGGATTCCTGCCAACATCCTCAGTATTGCTTAGCAGCTTCCATCAAGCAACTTGGAACACAAACATCAGCTTCTACAGACTATACTTCTCCCAGTTTTTGCAGATTTTACAATGCCTTCTGTACAGTGAGGAAGCCCATGAGCTATAAGAGCTGATGAAACAAAGCTCTGAAGCAGACGTAAAGTCTATGTTTCTAACAATGTTAGATTTGCATTCCTGTTTTTCCCCTAATGCTTCCATTCATCTTAGATCATGGGCTTTGCTTTCTGTCTTATCCATTAGTCACACTGATTTGGCATTTCTAGCATGCTCATATACAGACAAGCGTGCCTACTACCTTCAGGCCTCATCCAGCCTCTTTATATGCAGTGATAAGTGATGGGGGTAGGGAAGAAAAAGGATTCACCACACACTTCCCGTCTATCCTACCAAAGAATATTCTCTTCTGAATAAAAACTGTCAATTCCTTTAGCAATGTTTGCAACCTTTATATATATATGTTTATAAAAGCAAAACATCTACAAGCATTTTCATTTTAAAATATTCATAGGAAGGAAGAAGCACCTACTTTTAATGGGAATAAATATTCAGAAGATTATTCATTCTGTACTGGTTTTAAAAAGCCTTTTTATTATTCTCCAAATAAACTGGAGGTATAGAGAGGGGAAGGAAGGACATTCTGTTGGTAGAAAACATGAATGTTGTTCGTCTCCTAAGTGCGAGGCCTAGGTTATCATGACCTGTAGCACCAAGTGACCACTCTTTTGATGAAGATAAAAAATAGCTGCCATGACTATGTGTTCACATAAGTTTTCACACATTTACTGGAAACCAGAATTTATTTTTGATGAGGCAAATGGAAGCTGTGTGGATCGGTTCTACGTGTGGTAAACAGCAGTTACGTCCAAACATTTGGGACAGGAAATATTAATCCAGTCGTAGGCTTACAGTGTAGCCATTTGATTTTACAGGGAGCCTCCAATCTGCATACAGGTCCATACAGAGAGTTCCCAGTGTCTCTAGGAAAAGAAAACAATAGAATAGCACCACAGATAAGTACAGTCTCCCACCCAGGTGCTGATTCTCCCTCATAACAATAATCAAGCTAATCTCAGAGGGTTCATCTAGCAAAGGTTGGAAATTAGATATGTATCCAGGATTCGATTGCCTTCCTTATTAAATGGGAATCAGACCCATCCACCCTAGAAACTGTACCCTCACAGCAGGATCATGGGAGAGAGACTTTCATAATTTTTATCCTTAGAAAGCCACAAATAAAGCTGAAAAGTAAGCCAGTAAGTATTACTTTCTAATCTAGTGATCAAGGCAGCCACCTCAGAGGAGGGAGCCTATGAAGCAGGCAGGGCCATACACAAAGAGGATTCATATATTCTATGTGAAATCAGTCATAAGACAAAAATGCATTAACTTGGTCTTCTCCTTCGTCAGCTTCGTCTCCTTAGGCTATAGTGTTATGGGCCTCTACTCTGCTCCTATAAATCCTCCGTTCTTTTATGTACCTTGGAAACAAAGAGAATCGGAAAGAAAGAATAGCACTGGCTAATGCTTCTTTTTATCTGTCCAGGAATATCTGATAGATGCTGGGGGGTCAGAAGCAACCCCAAACCAAAGCACCCTTCTGCTTTCAGAAATGACTTTGAAAAAATAATAATAAAAAAGGTGTCTTTGTGCAGCTGAAAGTCTCTCCAGAGTGCTGGGGCAGGTGTGGCAGCTCTCACAGAAGCAGGATTTCAGAGGCTTGCTCAGCCAAGCTCTTCTTTTTGTGGATGTCACCGTGGAGCACCTACCCATCTATGAACTCCAGAACTGGCCATAATGCAGCTCCTCAGATGGTCCTGTGAACCATCACCAACAAAATAAAACAACTATTCACCATGCAACCAAATGGTGAGACACCCGAGAGCTGCGCACTGCAGGCACACCCACCCTGTTCGGGTCTGCTAACAAACGTCTCATGCTTCTGTAAGAGTCCAGTGATGTGAGGGATAGAAATCATTGCCTCTAGCTAAGAAAACAGGGCTGAGCAAAAGTCCCATTGTGTTGGCTTTCAAACCACAGATGTGCAGCAAGAACCTAGCATAATGTAATGGTATTTTCAGATGGTCTTTGCCAGTAGCTTGCATGATGTGACAAGGTAACAAAAATGCAGATCAGGATCTTTCAACAAAATATGTCTCTCTCAAATTGCCTGTTTTTGTATTAACCATTGCAATCATTTTTGTTTGATTGTTTTTCCTTCAGATCTGTTTTCTTCTTCTCTTTTTTCTTTTCTTTTCTTTTCTTTTCTTTTCTTTTCTTTTCTTTTCTTTTCTTTTCTTTTCTTTTCTTTTCTTTTCTTTTCTTTTCTTTTCTTTTCTTTTCTTTTCTTTTCTTTTCTTTTCTTTTCTTTTCTTTTTTTTGAATTGCCTGGTCTTTTCTCCTCTCTTCTACTGGAGTTTCTTTTACTCCAATCTTTTCATTTTCTTGACCCAAAATTACTGGCCACCACAGTAATGACTCAAAACTCTAGATGTTAATGATGCAGAGGTAGGAACTTGCCAAAAACTTTTTAAAATACCTCAAGGATTCTACCACCTGGTATACAGTGAGGAATATACCATTCCTTTGCAAAGATTGTTAGGAACTCGAGGCCTTGTTCTGTGAAACAGAACATCCTTTGCAAGGAACATTTTCATTCTGTATCACCTGTTTCAATAATACAGTTGGATGTTGCATTTCTTAGTCCTCACACCACTACCAGATGGAGGATATGGATACCTGTGGTGAAAGAAACAGGAAACACCGTGGATCTCTAAGAGAAAGAGCATGCCTCTATATGTTTGATGAGGCAAGTGAGGGTGGCAACTGGAAGGCAACTGGGCATACCCCAGACTGAAAAAAAGTCTGGAAATGGACAGACTGTCTAGAGTTTGCAGGACAGGGACTTTTTAGACTTTTTTTAGAAAAATGGTCCTTGTGAATCTAACTCCTGTCAGCGAGGATCCCATTTAAAGATGGAGCAGTGATGGAAGCCAAAGAGCCTAACGCACGCTAGGAAGTCCGCATTGATGTAAGATATCAGCAGCAATTGAGCAAAATGTGCATTACAAAGATCTTGCAGATAACTCTATAGTTGTTTTATAGTGCAGCACAAAATGCTATCAGAAAGTGTATCCCTCTCCCCTCCTGGCTACATGCTTGGCACGTGCTTGAGTTTGTAGCTTCTGTCCTTTGTGGGCTGCTTCAGAGTTTTGTGCAGAAAAATGATGGAACTTGTCTGTTCTCTGGAATTACAACTTTTAGTGCTACCCATGTTTTGGCAAATATTCTTCTTCTGGAAGATATTTTGACATATATGTCTAGTATTTTATGTCTCTCTAGTAGTTCACATCTGTCCAAAAGGGAGCAGGAAAAGAGGATGATGGGGTGATGGCCTATGCAGGGTGCACTGCTCGACAGTGCAGGGGCTCCTGAGCTCCTCTGCACTGCATACACACGGTAAAAGGGCTTACATCAAGCTACCAGGGCATGCAACCTCAGCTCATAAAACGAACATTAATCCCCCTGCAGTCTCACTAGCTGCAGAGCAGCAGCCTCTTAAGATATGCTAACCCGATCACTTGAGATCTTCTGTCCATATCTGTAATTAATATATTTCTAACAAGATCAGTGCTAGTGTTTACCCAGTTCTTTAATTCTAAAGGAAGAAAATTAAATGTCCCTCAGTAAACTGCATGGCTCTCTCTCTCCAAATCAATCTCTTTCAAAAGAAGCAAATAGAAGCATTTTAGTGGAACTCCAAAGAGAAAAAACATTCTAGAAGCAATTCTAGTTTAAGAAGCAGCTTGCATTTCATGAGAGAGTATGAAGTTCACTCACTCTTTTTTTTGGCATTTAGAGAACAGTTCATTGCTCACATTGAAATTGGAGGTCACAAATTTATTTTGATTTGACATGGAAAAACAGATACTAGTAGAGCCTGAGGCTTGACTGAACAACTCTTATATGAGAAAGAGTTTAAAAAATAAAAACCTATTGCCTTTTATATTTTAGTTTGAATCTGAGCAATCAAAGCTTATTCTTCTACAGAGGACCAAAAGCTGAAGCGAGGCCATGATGGCCTGTTTTAGCATTTTCAACTATTAGAAAATACACTCTCCACATATTTTATCCCATGATTAACCACACTTCCAAAGAAGATAAGCATAAAACTCTGTTTTTAATCAGTTTGATCATTGTCGTATTTTCTCATCATTTAGAAGGGGAAAAAAATAACAGTTTATGCTAGACAAAAAAGTTTTTTTTCTTTGCCATTGAAGAAATTCATGTTAATTATTCTTCTGCACCTGCCTAATGGGGCTGAAGTAATTCAATTGTGATATTGTTGTAGATTGTTGCTTTGTGTAATGTATCACCCCTGCTGTTTTACTTAAAAAAAATTCTATACTCCTCCATTATTCAGCAAGGCCTAATGATTATTCCAGCATTTGTACATGCTGCACTGTTGTTTTGATTTTAATTGACTTCACTTTTTTTTTTTTTTAATTAAGTACATTGCTTTTAACACTGTTGTTGACATGCATGGTTTTGTCTTTATCAGTATTTGCTGCCATTTGTATTCTATATCTATTGACATTTTATTTATCTCCATTCTAGAGGAGCAGATAGAGAGACATTTTGCAAAATTTATCATCTCACTTAACATATGATGCATAATATATTTATCTAATGGCCTGAAATTTTTGAAAATATTCTGAAAATATCAGCTTAAAATATACACTACTTCTAACGGTGTTTTAAATATTATGTTTGTAACAGAAATTTTCTTAATTGCAAGAAGGGGCCCAATCATATCTCTGCAAGTCGGTCATATTATTTTTCATTTCGAATCCACCTTGAGATTTCAGAAATGTATTTTAAAAATTCTTTTGAGTTTCTTTTACTTTACAGCTCAGGGAAAAGAAAAAGAAAGAAAGAAAAAACTGTGTGATTAAAAGACATTATTGTAAATACACACTGAGTACCTGAAAACAGATCAGCATTCCTAAATTCCTAAAATTTTAGCTTTCCAAAGGATATATTTTTTTCTAAACCTCAAAGAACTTTTTTGTTAGTTCCTTGCAAATCATTCCTGTACACAGTCAACTGATCTCTCCTTTATAAGCTCAGAAATACAATCTTCCTGTAGGATGCATGCAGCAATTCTGCCCACCTGTACCCACCCTGTCTAGAAAGCACGTTTCATCATTTATCACAGCACAGGGCAATAAAAATTGGATCAGCGAGGACATAATTTCTCGGTAAGATTATTGAAACAAAAGTGGTAGGTATTGCTCAATGCAAATTTAAAAGTGAAGCAGTAACACACGGACCCTGCACTATTTTTACAGGTTTTGAACCAAACCTGGCTGAATCCAGCTTACATAGATATTTTAGTGAGGAATTTTGTGCAGATGCTGCCATTTCTGTTTTGTCAGTGAAAATTGTATGCCAGAAATGCCAGAGAGAGGAGCAATTCCCATATTCTTTCCTTCTTTCTGTAAACCTATTGGTCCAACACTGCCTGTCAGTGAAACACAGAAATTTCTCTCTCATCAAGCCGCGTTCAAATGTCCTGTTTCGTGGTATGTCTGCCTGGATTGTACAATTGAAAGGTAATTCTAAAAAAAAAAGTACTGCCTTAATAGCGATGCAAAATGCGAATTTCTGTGAGTTCACATTAGGCCATATACTAGTGACCATGAGAAGGAAAAGCAAAAGAGAAAGGAAGAATTTCCGCATAGAATAAAACACGGAGCCCACCATTAAGTTAAATGTATCAGCCAGGATTTCCATGCAGCTTAGCTCCTCCTTGTTTATGTGCACTCATCATGGCATTTCATATGCCAGAAGAGCTTACTGACTCCAAGCATTTACAAGCCATAACTCAGTTCTTTCACGTGCAAGATTAGAGCCCTCTCTCCGCACACAGATGTTCCACTTTTTAGGGGTCCTTCTCATAACATTTGAGTTTTAAACCTTCAACGGGTAATTCTCACTTTTCTGAGACTAAAAAATATTTATTAAAAAACGTGTTTACAAAAGCTCAGATTCTTATTCTATCAGATTTGCAGGATCTGGTGTTTTATGAGAAAGGCTGCAATCCAGGTGACTAGTGACAAAAATTACATGTCTTGGTGCAGAGTGATCACAAACAGGGAGGCTTTTTAGACATAATTTTAGATGAACCTGCAAAACAATATATCTCTGAAATTTGATTCACATGCAGGTGGGGCAATGATTGAAATGAACCACTTTACATATATTTCAAAAATGGACCAATGCACAATTTAAAACACCAAAGTACTGAGACATTTATTATGCAGCAGACAGAGCCAGTAAGACAAAAAATAAATCTCCATTGTGAATGATCATTAACTGGCCAATCAAAATCAGCTTTTCTCAGCAAAGACATTAATATCTAGCTGGGGAATTTAGGGAGGAATTGGGTGTATGTAAAGAAGGCATAGCAAGGAGAATGGAAATGGAACTGAGCTGGTCTAGAGATACAGGGGAAAATCTCAGGATATGGTGCTAAGAGAATTTGTTAGAGACTTTGGATAACTTGAGTAAAGCAGAGAGGCGCGCATTTTCGTAGAATTTGAGAAAGGAGTGGAACGATTTGCTTTCACTGCATGTACAGAGGAATTTAAGCTGTCTTTGGTCCTCCACACCAAGGTAAAACCAGAGAATCCTATATGGGAATATAATATATACTATTTTCCTTTCTCCATTTTTTCTCAGAGAGTTAAAATTTTGGTGCCTGCACAGGATCATTTCCCTCTGCCATGGCAGGACAGGGCTTTGCAGCCATTGCTGTGCATTTTGCTCCAGGAATGTTTTTAGGTGGAGGAGGGATTCCTCTGTCACTGTGCAAGCATTAGAGAAACTTTGTGATTTGATTTACTGTCCCTCCTGGCGCAGGGCAGGTATTGTAGCAAGGCTTTGGTTTCCCTAGGCTAAGGACTATGAAATTGATCGTCAAGTATTGGTCGGCAAATCTGCACACCAACTAGACTTTTAAAAAATATTTAAGCAAGCAATGTTTGCAAAGGCAGCAAGAGCAGGACTCAGGCATCCTCCTTGAAACTGCTCCCGCAACCACAAATCACAGCAGGAAAATGAAGAGACAGAGCGCGCTGTCAGTTATCCAGGTAGCTGCACTGATCACACAGTATTTCTGAAACATTTCTTCTCGTCCCTGATCCAGTGACTTGACAGGGCTATTGCATTTTAGTTCTGCTGTCAGGAATTCGTGTGCTGAAGATTAGGAGTGGAGACTCGGGGACTACCCGAGGCCAGGAGCTGCAGCAGCACGCGGGCCCTGCGCTTGCTGCAAGGTTCAGTGCAGACAACACCCCAGGTTAGGGCGCAGGGGCTGCTGCAGGCTCCTGCAAGCGCTTACAACGCCAGCTCTGCGGCGGGAGCATGTTGGGGTTTGAACCCCTTGCTCCTCCGTGGCAAAGCTTGGAAAACCTCTCCAAAACTCGCCTGACGTCCAGCGAGATGCTGCCTCTAGCAGTGTCTGCTGCCGTGCTCTGCATGCAGGGCTGCGCAGGCAGCCAGGGGCACTGAGGGATTTTTCCTTTTAAGTCCACTTTAAAGGAGTATGTTCTCTTCTCTAAAGTCCCCGTTCCTGGGTTCCCAAAGCACTGCCATTCTGCCCTAGATGTTCCCCTTCCCTCCCCTCCTTCCCCTGCTAGGTGCAGGTGCCTCTGGGGCTCACTGATTTTGCTCAAAATGCTAGTGAATTTGGGAACCAAATTCAGTAGTCTTCAGCAGTGAAATTCCATATGACTTGTACCTGAAATACTAATTCAGTGGCTATAAGTCTGGATCACGGTTATTTATCAAGATGGACTTGCCAGAAAAACACAGCAGCAGTTCAAGAAAAGCTCACTAAAAACCAAACAAACAACAACAAAAAGCATCCAAAAAAAAAAGGGAAAAGAAATATGATTCCTGTCCCTGAAGGTGATTCTGCTGGATTCGCAGAAAGAATTCAACAAATGCAAAATAGTAGAGTTTTAATCCTGCTTGAAGTTTAAATTACAGCACAAACTTTACTATGGAATTGCTCTTGATATCTAAATAATTATACCCTGTCTGTGTTTCTCATATTTTTGTATGTTGATAACTTGCTACTGTTTTGTTGTAACCTCATCATTTTCCTGGAGTTTTAATATTTATAATTTACAATGTTTTTATTTCATTGAAAAAATATTATACTATTATGTGCTGGACTGAGTCATATTTTTAAGCTTCAGCAATTTTCAATGCTTACAATTAATTAAATACAATGTATTCAAGTAGACAAATTCCAAATAGTACCGAATGATCTTTTAATGTTAACTCTGTATTTTATAGACTTATTTTCTTTGTATGCACTTTAAATATTTTATTGTTTTCTTTTATTATTGCTTTTATGTGATTTCAGAACAATAGATTACTCGGCCCATAGTCTTATAAATTAGATCAGCATACTATTGCTATAAATATTGCAAGTAAATACTGTTATCTCTGTTAATATAAATAGATCAGCACTTCATTTATAGTTTACAATTCTATTACCATCCATTAGACTTTTAGACATGGAAAATTTTATCTCAGAACCATTTGTTCATCTATTCAACTAAATTCCTACAAATGTTATGCCATGTTCTCCTATGCTGCATTTAAACAAATAGGTTTTATTTTTTCAAGACTATTTGCTATTCCATTTTCAGATATTTCTCTAAACATTAAGTATTTTATTATCTTTTAAAATTTCCCAAATCCTTCATGCTTCCTACTTTCCTATTGCCTGCTCTAAAATTTACCCAGCATTAATTTTAAACAACAGTAAATGCAATCTATATTTCTTTTATTTTAAGTCAATTTATAATTTTCTTTAAGGCTGAATCACTCTCTAAAAGGCTCTGTTGAGTGGAGATTAATTTTCAAGGGGGTCACGCAGCAAGATTTTAGGGATATCGGTCCTCATCGCCAAAGGCAGATTTTCTAGAAACCTCACACAATATTTAGGCACTTTACTAGTTGGCAGGTTTTCCAAAGTGCTCTATCCTAGTCACCCCCGCTATTTATAAAACAGTTAGCCATAATGTACATTATGCTCCGTTATCATACGGGGCTACCTTGTGTCATGAGCTCATTGGAAAAAAAAAATGGCCACTTATTTTGTTCTCTAATGGAGAAGGGAGCTCCCTAGCAAATTCTGCTTGCCTCTGTAATGTGGCTTCCCCTTTGGTGGGGTCTGCTAGGTCACAGTTGCATGTTTGTTTTCTCCATCCAGTGGGTAATTTGGTTTTTAATAATGTTTTTGACCCCATTTGCAGATTGCGTGCCATAACTAGGAAGGGATGGGCCCTGCAGTAAGTAATTAAGTCTGCAGGAGCAGGGCTGCTTATTTTTCATTGCAGCAGATAATCAGAATGCTGCTGCTCAAGTGTAAAATGCAGAAATTAATGATCCTATATAATACAGATTAAAGCTTTCATTTTAAAAACTATCAGTGCAGAAGAACAAAAGTAGGGAGCCCTGCACCCACTTTGGAATTTCAATGTATGGTATCTCTAACATATTTGGAGACACTGCCTGAATGCAAACCAGAACCAAATTCAATCATGTAATAGTTTAAACAAACGATCAAATCAGAACTCTAAACATGTAACCACCCTCATTGCTACTTTGAAAGAGATGTTGTTGAATGTACACATTCTCCAGTTGATTTTGTAACTTCCAAGTTTTTATGGGTTTAATAAAGCAGAAAGATCATTTTCCATAAGCAGAATAAAATCATGCGCTACCAAGAACAAAGCACAAATATAATATTTTAAACTCCTTTTAAGGAATGGCTTCAGTGAAGAAGAGGAATATTTTTCTAAAAGAGTA
This sequence comes from Crypturellus undulatus, assembly GCA_013389825.1. Taxonomy (NCBI): domain Eukaryota; kingdom Metazoa; phylum Chordata; class Aves; order Tinamiformes; family Tinamidae; genus Crypturellus; species Crypturellus undulatus. Next base: position 659,963 of record VWPW01021866.1, on the reverse strand, counting down.
AAATGTTACTCTGGATCTCACCAAACTTCTCACTTGTGTTTCCAGGCATCTAACTAAATGAACTATATTAACATGAAATTAAATATGTCATTACTGCAATGTAGCAAGTAGCCTTGCTTTCAGGGAGGGCTGGGAACCTATTTTATTAAGTGCAGCACAAGAGGAAAGCAGGGGAACACAGCACAAAAAGTAGTCATATGGATAATAACATCACACCATATTTCTATGCATTCAGGAATGAGGGCAGATGCTAACAAAAGCTGTTAAAGAGGGAGGCTGGATAAAAGCATTTGATATACTGTAGGAGATAATTCAGAAATAGGAAAATAGTCATTTCTGGAGATTTTTTTCAAAATTAAGAAAAATAGGGAATTCCCCCAAAAAATCTACATCGGAGTGAAAATATTCTCAAATTAATAAACCATTCAATCAATGTCATGAAAGTCCTGTAGCACCTCCACAATTTAGAGAGGTGTCAGAAGAAAGAGAGATTATTTTCCTATTTCTTATATCCTATTCAAATAGGGAAGTCTTTTTTCTAGGTATCAAATTTTCAGGCTTTCTATCACTCCTCTGACTAGACTGACTTGGACATTGTTTTCTTCTACCAAGCTGTTATCTTTTTGTTCTACAAAAATATGTGACAGTATCCACTTTACAAAATTTGCTTTATAAATCCTTAGTTCTATTGCCCTGACCCAAACATGGCTGGATTTGATTCTGCTCTGAGCCCACACAGAACTCATCACAAGGATTGGCCCAGTGGGAATCTTCCCACTGCATCAAGAGACACTTAGATGGGAATTGTTTTCCTTGTGGCAGTCTCTCACTTTTGTCTAGAAAATGACTTATAGAAGAACAAGAGGATGAGAAAACCTTAAATATAAAAGTGTTTTGAAATGACAACCATCCTTTTGCCATGTAACAATCTCTCAGCCATAATAACAGTACACATCTTTTCCTTTTCCACCAGAATGACTACATATACCTTGCCATTAATAATTCACTACATAATCACTGTGGATTTAAGGACGGGAGGATGAACCCTACCAAGAGAAGAATCTGACACCTACAGTCATGTACTTTCTTCTCACCAGTAGCCCTTATAAATGACATTTTGTGCTATTTTGCTATAAACACAAAGAAGAAAAACTTAAAAAAAAAATCAAAGAAGTAATTTGCACTCGTTTCCAGTATGATTTAATGTGTACTTTGGCCAGTTATTTCTGCCAGAACTTGAGTAATCTCCTCCTCCTTAGAGGATCTACAAGTCCCTAACAACAAATTCTGCTGCAGATGATCGGATGAGTAACATTCAGATGGGGACTAAATACAGAAGCAAGGTAGAGAGATACTGTTTTTTTATTAACTTCAACCTTCATCTCCCTGATTTGCTGACAATCATTTTGTTTTGCAGTAGTTGGTGACAAAACTGGCAGAAAGTGATTTCTCACACAGACTTTCTTCCCTGCTCCCCATCCTACCCTGCTCATTCTGTTGCAGTGAAGTTTGAAATTCGCTTTGTCCTGAATTATACTGTTTTAGTACAATGTTGCACTTAAACAGGACCACCTAAATACAACTCTAGTGGTATTTCTTGCTCACAGAGATCCATTCTGGTTCCTCAATACACAGTGCATGACTCGGGATAAGAATGTGCATCTCTTGCACTATTCTCGTATCCATTTTAGTAGCCCTGAAAGGTCAAGGCATTGGTCTTGGCTTATGCATCAAAATACCGAGAGTTTCATAACACTTACGTGGTTTAACATGAGCTCATGATTTTGTAGTGATGAACTTGGTAGCAATAGAGCACCCGTACCATTCTCCTCAATTTTCCCTTGAGTAGCAACACTACGGCAGGCTTTGCTTTGAGCAGCATGATCGATTCAAGGGATTTGAGTGCAAGGGTCTGCAGGTCAGATTGGATTGCTGAAATTCCAGAGTGTTGAGATGTCAGAAAAACTGCAAACCACACTTTGAACGTTATTAATGTACTCACCCTGAACATCGGGCAATCAAAAATGTACAGCTATTGGAAATACATTTTGGAATGCCTATTTCTTTCAGGGAGACTGGTTAAAAAAAAAAAAAAAGTGAAGAGGAGTTTTAAAACCAGCTATAAATACAACATTTGATACAAAACACTTTGAGCCCCATTCAGTTCTGGTTCAAATCCACCATGTTACAGAAAAGGCTGCATTATTTTGCAATCAGCCAGAAACAGAACAACATAAAGAGTAACAGAGAGTCCTGCAGCATCTCCAGCTTTCTGACCTGGGCTGTCACACAGAGGTTCAGCCCTGAGCAGGGACTGTATCACCTGCCTCAAACAGCTTAAACAAGCTGACGAGGAGCTGTCTGCCGATACTTATTCAGAGGACGGCCTCAAGATATATGGAAGACCCAGGATCTATTGCTTCCAAGTATGCCAGGCCAGGCTCAAGGAATCTTCCAGAAAGTGGCAGAGCTTGAGAAACAGCTTCTCTAGTTTGTTAGTTCATGCTGTATACACTGGTGTAGGAGAGGAGGAGCTGCTTCTTGTAGAAAGCTCAAGATCAGCAGCTTGGAGGAGAAAGTACAGGTCTGAGGAAAAGAAGGAGAGGGAAGAAACTGGGATTCGCACAAATAAGTCAGTGGGCAAGGCAGAAAATTGTGGGTTTGAAGAAAACCACCATATGCCTCTGAATCACCACCAGAAGTAGCTGCATCCTCACCAACCCCTAGACCTTCTCATGCCATTAACATGCCCTTTCCATATGGGTCTCCTTCTCACTTCTTAGGGGGGCTAACAGTGTACCCGTGCATGAAAAGACGCACACAAAACTGCATAGTGTTTCTNTCATGCCATTAACATGCCCTTTCCATATGGGTCTCCTTCTCACTTCTTAGGGGGGCTAACAGTGTATGAAAGTGCATGAAAAGACGCACACAAAACTTTACAGTGTTTCTAATAGCTCTGCTTGGTAACTAGGACATTACAGATGAGCATTTTAAAAACAGAGACTCCTGTCAGCTTTGCTTGCCCTTCCCTTATGGAAGGTGTTTCTGTTTTTAGGGAGGCAGGCTGCTCCCTGCTTCGTTTCCCCTGCAGCTGAGCAGAATAGACATCGCTTCCCAAAACTTCTGGAACTTATTTTTTTGGGAGATTCCAAAAGTGGCCTGCCTCCTCAGGTGGCTTGCATGACTAAAACAGAAAAAGAAAAAGGGGAGTGGATTAAAGATTAGACAGAAAAATCCCGGTGTTCCCATCCAAACTTTCTGCCTGGGACCAAAACCACATGGTGCCCACTATTTCTGACAGAAATCGTAAGCTGCAGAAAACAGCCCCAGAGCAAGAGCACCCATGCAAGAGCTGGGTGGAGGAGTGGAGGTGCAACCTCCCGAGTGACCCCCAAAGCTCCTGCCGGGCAGATGCCACCAGAGCCAGGGACATGAGTAGCCCCAGAGTTCTTGGTTAAAGTGGCAGCCACGGAGGAAAACTGCACAACCGGAACCTTCGATTTTCATTATTAGATATCTCTCATTCCATACATCGGCTTTCTTTTCCAAATAATATTTTCTTTCTGATATCATCCTGGAATCTCTGTGTAAAGGATTAGCAGAGCCTGATTTATGCCTTTATTCTGGCTGCCAACACTCTACCAAAAATCTAGCAGTTTCTTATATTCAGTGTCATCAAGCACAACAGCAGCTGGCTCCCACTAAGCACAATGTGCTCACTGCTCTATCTGCAGATAACTCCACACATGCTGGATTCTTTATTTTTAAAGGACAGATTTATCTCTGTGCGTGAGACAGAGACAGTGAAAGAAGCTACCAGAATACCTCTTTTGTTCTTCTCTTCCTTTATTATCTTTTAGTACTTTCAAAATAATTTATTCGTGCTTAATTTTTTTTCCAATTTCTCCACTGACTAAAATTAAGTTCTCTTTAGATTCATGAAATGGCAGTTATGTGATTTATATTTTTCCCCATACACACAGAGACTGGCAAATCAACCTCATTCAAATGTACTTGAAAACTTACGCTAAATAGTTTGTTTCTTTTTATTGTTATTTTTCCTAAGGATCACTGTAAGCTCTAAAATCTCATCATATTTTTATACAGTGGAAAAAAAAAAGAGTAAAACAGTAAAACCAGTAGGTTTTCAGCTAACACATGTCAGGATATCATCTTCAAAACGGAAAAGAAAAGCCTATTCATAGAGCTAACAACCTGGCACAATCATTCTTAAGGTGAACGCTCCAAGACACCCTCCACTCTTTGCTTCGGTAAAATTTCATGTCAGCAGTGATGCTGTATGTGAATGGAATTTACAGGAGAGAAAACGTATTTCATGCACACTGACTAAAATTCAACACCTTTCACACACAGTTCAGCTTGTTTGAAATTGTTCCAATTTCCATTATCTTGTACAGTCACAGCATTTAGAAACAAGAAAGACTGGAGTAAAATGCAAAGGAAGTTAAAATGTCAGAGGTCCCCAAAATAAAAGCATTTAAAAAAGAAGAAATGTCAAATAAAAAAATCTCAGTAAGCTTTCTGCGCAGCAGTTAAAATGAGGTTTCATCAGGCGGTTTACATAGCTAAAACTGCTCTTATCACCTGGGTTTTGTGCCTTTTTTTTTTTCCCCTCAATGTGCTGGAGACAAATCTCAATCCTAATAAAACATATCACACACGAGTCAAACTATAGCAGTAGGGGCATATGTGAAGAAGGAGGGTCTTGTGTGTGTAAGCTTTCTTCCATGCAACTTCATTAATCTATTAGAGCAAAGACAGGATTTATAAATTATCAAAAAGATGCCAGTTTAGGGCGTCCTCAGAATAAGCCAATCTTTTCAATCAGGACAAAACCACCACTACATAATAGTCTTTACAGGCTCATAAACCACCGTACCACCCAAGATGTTAACAAGCTGGCATGTTTTGAGCATCAAAGATAGAGAGGAAACTGTGTTTACATGTTTGGCACAAAAACTAATGAGGAAAGTCAATTGGCCCTTTGTCTTGAGGGTCTGAAGAGCTGTGCTCTAATGTTTGGTTTCTTGGTTGGCACTTGTTCAAGTAATCACTCGTGGCCTGACAAAGCAGCACTTGTGTTTTATTAGTGGCCATGCTGAACTCTCCTGCCTGGGCTGTGTTGTCTCTCAATAGAGCGCTGCACCAGAGGGCACACTTATTTGAAAACACTAAATCAGAGCATGATGATCTTTGCCCGACAAACACAACCAAGAGAGCAGGGGAAAAAAATGTTGACAACAGCTCTCCTTTTGTTAGAGGGAGCAGAGGGACAACAACCGGGGTGTGTGCGCGCGCGCGTGTGCAGGGGGAGTTCGGGAACACCAGTGAGGAAAACAGCAAAACTTTGTTGCCGTGATGAGACGTTCAGGACCGGCTGCGCTCGCCGCGTCCTTGAAAGCAGCCAGGCTCACGGGCAGGATGCTCACAGGCTGCAGAGTGGACGTGGCATTTTTAACATGTGGGATCAGTCTGGCACAGAGGACAAAAACATACACTTATGAAGAAATAATATATTTCAAAGAATCTGAAAGTCAGTTACCTCGAGGAAGGTAACAGGCAAACCCCAGAGGGTCTGAGCTCTTTATCTGATAAAACTCAAACCTCCAATTTTCAGGTACTTTAAAAAGCACAAACCTGTCAGCAAAATTGGGCTGAGATTTGTGATTTGGAAAATTGGGCTTTCTTGTGAAATTGTTGGTACTCTAGTTTGCCAGAAATATGATGAGAACAAACTTGCAAACTCTGAGTCATGGCAACGGTCCCACAGATTGTAAGAGATAATTGCATGGAGACAAATTAACTATTCCACTTATGATGTCTGTAGGTAGGAACTTTCACTAGTTTGAAGGTGGAAAGAAAATGTCCATAGGGATACAAAAATAAAAAATAATGACTAAATTACAGATCCTTAGTGTAGGTATATTTCATGTAAACAACTTTTTTTCTCTCTTTTGGAATCAACTAAGTAGGATAACAGAACATACAGAAGTTTTACTGCAAAGTTTCACATGTCACCTTCATTGTTCATTTCACACGTCACCTTTTGCTTCTGTTTAAAATCTAAAAGAAATTTATTTTAAAGGAAAAATCTTGTTAATTGTTGTTTCAATAATAATGTTGTCCAACTGAAGTAAAATACATATTTATTAATGCACTATGTATGAAGAATAGGGATATACTTGGTTTTTTACACTATAATACATATAATGTAATTTTGAAAATTGTCCTGTATTAGGTCTGTGGACATATTAAGGTTTAAATTTTCTAAGAAGGGAAAACAGGAAATATAATTGTGAGAAATGTTATGCTGCATTTAAAAAAATAAAAAGTAGCAGAGTGTTATCACTGAGTTTATATAATGCTATAACAACCTCTCATTTGTGGTTTCAAGCACTCCAGGTGGGCAAGAAGCTTGAAATATGTCTTTCCTAAGTCCTTTAAAAACACTTGTGACTTCTCAGACAAGTTGCAAATTTTACGTGTTATAGCTGAACACCTTCTGAACTTGTTCCGCTGCTAAATATATTAACCTATCTGTCAAATTCTGGGACAACTCTGAAACCATGCCCAAAGGAGAAGAAATTGTACGTGTAGTAACTATGTATTTGAAAAAATAGTTTGTCTTAATTTTCATATGTATTTGGCTTTCAGAGGCACTTCAGTTTTTAAACGTTGTCTCCAGCTCTGGATGATAATAAAATTGTAGCAGACAATACACGGCATATGATGTTGCACTGGTTTGTCTGATAAAACTACAGTTTAGAGCCTGAAGAGTGGAGTGCATATAGCAAAGCAATTCTCCATTTAGTTCGGTCCTGGCAGTTACCTTTTATCTGTCCACAGTCAAAATTCTGCCTCGGGAGAATTCTTTGCAGTATTATTTCAGGGCCACTACAAAGGATGTGCTACTTTTTGACACAAAATATGTATTCATATTGTAGTCTTCGGGCTCCTTGGCATGCTCTTCCGTTGCACTCCCTGGTGAGGTAGCTCACAATGTGTGCTCATTTGCACTTTTTAACCTGTGCCCCACTGAATACATAGGGGTTTGGATTAAAATCCAAGATGTTTTTGCAGGATCTAGCATAGGCAGAATGAAGATCTCCATCGAATTTTTGCAAACTGAGTCCAATATAGTCCCATGCAAATATCCCGCTAAAATGTCTAAAATGACAGAACTTCAGTATTTGACTCCCTTTTTTTTGCAGAATTAAATAGAGCTAGACTTTATTTCTCCTTTCTAGAGCAAAGTTTCTTTCTGTCGCAGTGTCAGGAAACAAGCAATCCCCCTAAGACTAGTGTGTAGGAACTGAATGAGTAAATGCAGTATATAGCTGATGCTGAACCTTTTAAAAACTAGTTTCTGTTAATTCAGACTTGTCAATACTTAGGCTTACCTAGGAGACCAGTAGTTTTCACTGCCTTCTCTTTTTGTATTCTCTTCTAAAATTTGCCGTTTATTTCAGCAATTACATCACATTTTTTGCAAGCATTTCACAGGTCTTTCCTTGTCTAAAGGAGAACAGCACAGCACTCCCCATTGCTTTAGGGATTATTATCAACCCCTAATTACAGTGCTGTGAATCACACTATAAAACACAAATAAGACTTGTACCAGATAAAACGGGAAAAAAAAATCAGTGTTTCCTCCAAATTTAGGCCCAACTGGTAATGAAGTTTCTTGAATTTCTCCACTTTTTATCCCCACCTTTTCTGTGGTTTAGGTGATTTACAAAACATGTATAACTGATTTTTGACAACAACAGATATTGCTTATTGGTTTATAAAAAACATTGTGCATCATATGGACAGGTTAGACACATTTCTTTTATAAACATGAATTATACATTGATTATTGGTTCATTCTAACAATAGTAGTCAGAATGAAGTCACGCATACAGAAGGTTTACTGAGAAAGCTGCAGACTAAAGCAGCAATCGGAAAAGCTAAGAGAAATTAAACACGATTCCCCCCTATTTTAACTATCTTCCATAAAATACACTTATTTCTTACTTTCCTAATATTTAAATTTTTCCAGACTGTATTTTTTTTTTCCCCCAAAAATCAAATCACCTCTTTTCAACTATTTCATATGTGGATAGTTTTTTGGAAGTTAAATTTGTGACATTGTAGCCTAAATGAAGAGTGAAGATTTGGTAGCACACTATCATACCTATAAAGCACCCAATTCTGAAGCCCTGTTAGCAGAATTATGAAGAACAAGAAATAGCCATTTCTACCCTAAGCCTTTGTGGGATTTAAAAAACAATGAACCTTCAGTGCTAAAAAAGGAAATATGAAAAAATACATATTTTATGTGATGTTTATACCAATGAAAAAGTAGTTTCAGTAGAATTGTAACAGTAAAATTATTTCCATATATTTTTCTGTGTTCAAAATATCTCTGTATGAAAGAAAGATGGACTTTGCACTGGTATATTTCCTAATAGTGAATCTTCTTCTGCATAATTACAAATATACCTGTGGATATATTTGTTCTTGGATACACTTGGTACTATAATGCCTGAATCAAATGCAAATAGGAATAAAATATAACAATATCATCCAGAACAGTACAAATCTCCAGTCTTAGCAAAGTGGAGATTCATATAAAAATAATTCCAGTGTGAAATATTACCCAGTTTAATCAAGCCACAAATCTACTATTCCAAAATACTGTAACACCAGTTTTCATCTAACCTTGCAGCCCTTACTCAGACAAAGTCCTCATGGTCCTCGTTGACAGCTTGCCCTTAAACCAAATGTTTAAATCAAGATGCTGTGACCCAGGGTACTAAATCTGAATATGTGTATTGCTTGATTTTCAGACTGGGACTACCCACAAATTCTTTTGAAACTGATGGAAGAGAGAAATTAGACTTTTGGGTTACTTTTTTTTTTTAATATAAGTTTCTGTCTTCATTCTAAGCACTGCCAATTGAAAATTTTCCGTTTTTTGCTGCGTGACCTTTGTCTCACAAATGTTTTTCTTTGGTCTTTTGGGGTATGACCATAATGCATTCTTTGCATGTTCAAAACATACCCTTTATACAGGCAAAGCAAGAGCCCTTCCAGTGACAGGATGTCCTGAAGTCTCCCACTCTTTTTACCAGGGCAGCAATACAAATTCATGGAAATAAATCACAGTCAAATGGTCCTAACAGGTAGAGGCATGGGAGATGGACTTACTGAAGTATGCATTTAGCAATTTTTTGTTTGCATGGCACACTCCAAGCTTTTAAACTGAACTGAATCAGATGCGGGACGTGGCTTATCCTGCCTTTAATTTCCTAACAGAACATGTGCCAAAGCCAGTGAGATGTATGCACACATTCAGAAAAATATGCATTTGCCTGGAAGAGCTGGACCACTGTTAAGAGTGGCCTCGGTCTCCTCCTCCTTGCAAAAAGTAATGGCCAAGTCCACTCTGCCACTGCACAGACCAGGCCGGGAGGTCTCAGCAGGAGCAAACGGGGTGAGATTCTTCTGGCCGAGTCGTGCGGATGGGTTCAGTCTGACAGCACACTCCGCTTCTCCCAGCAGCTGCCAGGCCTTCCCTCTCCTTCGTCTTAATCACCCTGCCCACACAGCTCCTCTCAAAGCAAATCCGGGGCTATAGAGTAGTGTGACCTGGGCAGCTGAGGTCTCTCTTCCTCGCAGAAAGAGGGAAGCCTCTTTGTGGAGGGTCCCTTCCATGCTGGTATGAATGGATAAGCACTGCGCTGCCTTTGGGTACCCCGACAGAACACGGTCATTTCGTTGCCTCAGGGATGTACAGACCCGAACGGGCACAACTTGCCTGCTCTGCCTGAACACAGACTTTTTATTGCACAACACATTGATTCACATGCTGAACGATTATAGTCCAAAACATAGGCAAATCAGACGGAAGCACAATGCTGCAAGTATGACACAGAGCCTTTATTCCTGGCATTTCCAAAGGTCCTGTACACTTTTACAATAACCCAGATGGACAAAAGCTTCTACACAGAAAATCCACTTCCTGCAAGTTCAATTAAGACAGCTAATTTTCAGTCAAACACACTAATTTCCAGACAGGTTCTTCTGATGTTTTCCCTCTGTTTGCAATTTGCATCATTAAGTAGCTTGGTGTTTCAAAGCAGCCGCCGCAGTAAGGTCACAAGGTTTTATGTTAAATAGCAACATCCTCAGCTTTTTAAAGAAGAAACAGAGAGCAGCTGATCTGATGGCGCATAATTTTCTTTCTTTCCCTTTTCTCTTTGGGGTGAGAAAAGGAAGGATTGGCGCTTCTTATGGATCACAGGCATTTTCTTTGGAAGAAGGAGCAGATCTATAGGTCTTTGTGCTCTCGAAAGCAACACAGAATCACAGGTGTCCTTGATTATCAAGAAATCTTCTTCTTTTCTAATGGCTTCCCCTTCTCGCCTTGAGAACAGCAGGCCATCTTTCTGGCATGAATATCTCACTTTAAGAGGCACAAAATTCAATCTCAAAAGAAAATTTTTAAATAAAGGTGTACATTGAATCTGAAGATTAAAAATATATGCCTGATAACATTCAATACTGCAGAAAGCAGGGCTGTTCTGACCTATCCAGTGTAAACAGTGATAGCAAACAGATGTTTCTCAATTAATTCTGCCTGCACTCTGTTTCCCTGTCTGAGAGCAGTGGTAACAACAGAGCAAATAAAGTGTGACACAAAGACACCTTCATTCAGTTTTTCTCCGAGTAAAACTGCTCTTTTTCCATCATGCCTTTTTTTATGGTCACACAAAGTGAATTTGCGGGCTATAGCTCCCCTAAAGCAGTTTTCCGTGCCTCGGGAGGCTGGCCGGTCCCTGGGATTGCAACAGCCTGAATCTCATTGCTCCAAGCAGCTCTGACAGTTGCTCAAGACACATATCAGTAAATACTCTAAGCTGAACTTAGCTCTGCTCCAAGCACTCCTGAGCTGAGCTGCACTGACAAAGCTATTCGCAGCCCATGGGGGCTGCAGAGTCTCGTGCTGCAAACACAGTTGCTGAATTCCTTTGCAGTTCTGCACGTACCGGATTTCGGCTTATACACACACATACATTTAAGAGCACATGCAAGAAACCTTCATTACCATGAAAATCTTTCCTGAAAGTTATTGCTTCTGTATAATTGTATAAAGAGATCTTACATGTAGGTATGAATATATGGATGAGTGCATGTGGGATGTATATATCAATACATGAAACACATTTATGGTAAATGCAAAATGTTGTCAATATCTCATATTACAACTAATAGTGAGAGCAATACATCCAAAAGGTTGAGTTAGTCATAAGACTGTCAATTTTAAAATGCTGATGGGTAGAAAAATGACAAGATGCTCCTGGAGAGAGGGAAGACATAGAAAAAAATATAGATGTTCTGTCCTATGTGGATAAAGACAAACAAGATATAAATCTCCATTTTCAAGGAAACAGTATGATAATTATAAATTTATCACCAAGACCTCTCTGGGAAAGAATATAGTTTATGATGCACTGCACTCTTGCCTTGCATAAGTCAGCAGCTACAATTAAGAGTGCTGAAAAATTTGATTCAGTTTAATTCATTATACATTTCCTCCCTTACAGAGAACTCTGTGATTCAGTGGAAGAGACTAAGTCTCATCATTTAATATTTATTAAGCAAACTAAAAAAAAAAAAAAACTTTTTTCGTAGAAAACAAATTTCAATTTGCCTGTCACACTCAAACCTACTACCAGTCTGATCTGTTGTACAGTCTCACTAACCCAGAGACTTTGAAGGATATTGTGTATACAAATGTCTTGCTGTAAACAGTCCTAAGCTATTAGCATGTGTGGAGACCACGATGAACCTGCCACTCACAGAAATACACAGCTCTGAAGATGGGAACAGAAATCTGTTACCTTCTCTTCCTTATTTAGGTACTGCAGAAGAATATGAAAGTAGTTCAATACAGCAAGTGATCCAGGAACAGTTCTTTTGAGCATGTTCTGATGTGTGCAAACATGACATATTTAATTAGTATTACATTCTCTCTCTTATAAGAAATCCAAGATTCGAGATAGGATAATTATCTTTTAACAACATACAGCTGCTAAACTTCTCAGGAATATGGTACCCAACACTGGTTCTTAGAGCACATCACAAATAACCACGTTCATAGTAGAACATTTATAAATGTCATGTCATGGGGGAAAAAAAATACTGTAGAAAAAGGGACACCTTTTTGTTCTTATAGATAAAGCAAGGCCTCAGAACCTCACACCTATACAGCAAGCAAATGTGATTAAAGGCAGAACAAATAGGCAAAACCCTGCATTAAATAGATCATGAATTTGCTTGTGGGTCTGTAACAGATGTGTTACTAAGGATGCTTTGTTTATCCAGTTGCAAGTCTGTCGAAGAGAATCATTCCAGTGATGCTGCTTATCACGCTTTTAATTCTGCTCAGGCAAAATTGTTAGCTTTGAAAAAGCAATTTTTTTTGGACCTACTCTATCTGGCTGCACAGAATTTTCAAAGCACCACAATGTTGTAAAAAAATGCCCTTTTAATCAGATTACCCTTGGCGAACGTCCCAAACTCAGGCTGAAGTGCAGTGCTTGTGGTTTCTCAACAGCTTACACTAAGCCTGCACCATGGAAATAATCTACTTTTAAAACCCAGGAAACAAATCGACTGCACTAAGGACATAAGTCGCTGTCATTAGGGAGTGATTAGGCTAAACATTTTTATACACTCTGGTAGCCCAGTTTCATATTGTACATCTCTGTGCTGCGAGGAAGAATGGCACCCCAGATGACAGCTTGTTTGATTCAGCTACCCCAAAAAAGATCTGATCTTGCACACATTAAACTTAATTTTCTCTTAATAATCACAAAAAGGAAAAAGAGAGAGTGAGAGATTTGCTTCTAATGAATTAGAAAATGCAGTAAAATCAGCTTTACAAGCAATCATTCAACTGAGGATCATGAGTTTGATTAAAAACTCTACATGATATTTTTTGACACACATTAGCCTCTCCTAAAAATCCTGTCACCTTATATTAAATTACTACTACTTGTTTTATGCAAACACATTTCATTTAATACATAATTTATATATGAAATTCCGGGTATTTTTGAAGACGTAGCTACCATTTTTCCAATTTACCATTACAATGCTATATCTTCAGTCTTCTGTGATGTTGTATTTTTTGTAGTGGGAAATACAACATCTAGATGTTTGGACTGAAATTGCTCCACTTCCCTCAATTTCCCTTTAACAAAACCATTAGGAAAAAAATAAAGAAAAAGAGAAAGAAAAAGAATATGGATTTGACTCCATCTGATCAAATTATCTGGTGTCTGAGACAACCTTACTATTTCGATACGTGCTGATACTGAAGGGGAAAGTCTCTGTATGTCTGACCCAAGCCCATGAAGGACAGAAGGGGTGTTTGTGGGAGGTTTGTTTGGAGTTTTCTGTGTAAGTCTGAACTAAGGCCCAATACAGATACCACGTGTAACTGGTCTACGGAGAACTAGGTCCATCCCTGGACCCTACTTTGGCCATTTTGCTGATAGTTCATTTCTAATTTATGAAACATGTCATTAATCCTCAATCTGTCAGCCCCTTTTTGACAATAATTCGGTCTGACAGTTGAAGGATTAATATTTATTAAACACCCTGTACTTCAGAAGTCAAAGAGCCGCTCAATTCATTTCCACAGCAAAATATTCTGACTGTTAGCAAGCGCTACCCCCAATCCCTCATTGGTCCCAAAAAGTCAAATAAGACCAACCGAGCAGTTGACAGTCGAGTGGCACATAAGAGAAACCAAAAAAAAAAAAAAAAAGAAAAAAAAAAGGGGGGAAAAAGAAAAGAAAAAAGTAATTACAAGAAATCATTCAAAAGACTGGATACTGGATTCATTTAAGGTACTCCTCTGCCCAAGCATATGTTTTCTCACTCTTCCTTCCCCTTCCAGCCCCCCTCCCTTCTCCACTCATAAATAATTCATAGACTGATAAATATGCAATTTCAAAAAAGTGCAGACACGGCAGCACTGCATTAAAAAAAAAAAAAAAAAAAAAGGCTTGTGCTTTTCACACAGAAGACCTGAGCTGCACTTAACGGATGACAGATTTTCCAGTATTCAAAAGCTGTATTATATATATGATAGGAGTGAGACGGTATTTCTGGTCTGATTCCTTGCTAGACATGTTGTGAATTGTCTGCGGAAAGCTGTAACATAAAACAAATGGTGTTGTTGGTTTGGTTTGGTTTGATTCCCCCCTTTTTTATTATTATTATTTTTATTCTTTCTGCTCCTGCATTTCTTTCCGAAATAAAGACGAGCTGAAAGGCAAGGCCACCCCTCACGTTCCCAGCAGGGCTCCCCTTCCTCGCCTCTCCGGGTCCTTGCAAAATGAGAGCCCGCGTGTGCTCGAGGAAGGGGAGCCGCCACGCGCCTCCTCCCGCGGCACGCGTGCGCACACAGGAAACGCCACAGAGCCGGGGCCCCGCTACAGCCTCGCTCCTCCACGAGCCCCCCGAAGCCACGGCCACTCGCCGGTCATCGCGGGGACGCTCGTGGGGCGCTCTCACGCGCGCTCGCTGCCGTGCAGGTGAAGGCCACGTGCGGCCGCGCGCAGGCCGAGGAGCCGAGCAGAGCACCTCCATTTTGTGGGCTAATTGCTTGATTACCGGGCTGAAACAAAATGGAGGAAGGACTTTGTGTAACGGCAGCTCGGGGCTGTGGTGGCACAGGAGACAGTTATCAGGAGGGGGGAAAAGAAGATGGTGCTCATAGAACATCAGTCATAATATCGCTAATACGAAATGGAATATGAGAAATATAGATAATGTGTACACATTCCTGCAGCTAATAGATGCGCAGGGCTCGCATACAGTTGATCTTTTGGTTTAGCAACAGTGAGAACATAAAAATGATTTCAGCCCGTGAAGTGTAACCTTTTGGATGAACATTTAAATTGGAAACACCATGGGTAAGAAATAGACTTCCGCGTTTAATCTGGACTGGCTAGTTGGAAGCCTCTATTTACTGTACAATAATTTCAAATTTAATTAAATAACACTGCTGATGCCAGTCACATCAACACTGTAAAGATGATTAATTGCATGCTTAAATGAAATATGAACTGCCTTAAAAGTAACATCGATGCGCAGCCCCTGGAAGCAGACCCCATATGATAGATTTAAAAGCAAGCAAGCGCCTACCTGCATCCCTTAGAAACACGCCAGAGGGGAAGAAAAAAAAAAAAAAAAAAGGCCCTACATCTGAAGGTAACGAGGGGACCGAAATAACCGCTTTTTACGAGGTTCTGTTTCGCAAGACGGGTTTGATTTCACCGCCGCCACCCCCCCTTTTCTTGACATGATTTTTTTTTTTTCTTTCCCCTCCCCTTCCGAAGCGCTTTCCGCGCAACCTGCAGTGTCACTCAGGGCCCGGCGGCCGGCGC